>JARK01001383.1:461996-481357 GCA_000688135.1 Ancylostoma ceylanicum
CTGTGTGCGCACCCTTGTAGATCCGTTTCGAGCACCCTCCTGGGAAGTGCGCCATTGCTGCCGCTCTAATCCTTGCGGTTTTCCCTTCATCTGCCTCCTTCACTTCTCTCCAAAACACACACACACCTGTATGTTTCTTTTATTTGACTTGATAAGCGCTCACCAATAAACACCAAGTCTCATCCATTTTCATTGTGATGTAAATCATTGTTGGTCTTTCGAGCACGACGGTATACCATGGTGAACCCGCCACTGTGGTGCAATGTTTATCACCAAGGATTTCGAAAAAAAAAACAAATGTCTACATAGCCGCTGCTCCTCCACACGGCAGTGGGCACATGCTGTCCGAGGTTGGGTCGACTACTTCAGCACATCACAGCCCAACAATCCTGGGGCATTATCCAATGCTCACAGGTAATTTGGCCTCACAGACGCGGTGTGTCGTCCCCTTCATATTGCCCGGCGCCACTGCTACCTTAGTCCTCGAAGGGCGCTGGGTCTTTGGGCAGCAGTTAGCTGCCACCCTAAAAGAGGGTGGCATTGATCACCACAGCAACCTCGTTCCAACGTTTCCGAACACTTTGGAACACAAAAATTTGGATCTGAAGATTACTTGACCTGCTGATCACGAATTCCGCATCCACTTAGCACTATGACATGATATTGTGCACATACAGCAGGTGGACTGCTGCACCGCCCACCTGCTGAGCTGCGCCTCGTCACCTATGTGTTATCATACGTGGTGCGACGCGGCTCAGCCAACGTGTGGAGCAGCCTGAGGCAAAGNCGAACATTTTGGACGCTGAAAATTTGGATCTGAAGATTACTTGACGTGCTGATCACGAATTCCGCATCCACTTAGCACTATGACGTGATATTGTGCGCATACAGCAGGTGGACTGCTGCACCGCTCATCTGCTGAGCTGCGCCTCGTCACCTATGCATTATCATACGTGGTGCGACGTGGCTCAGCCAACGTGTGGAGCAGCTTGAGGCAAAAATTTTCGAAACAGACCACCCTCCGATCAGATGAGCCTTTCCAGTGTTCTTCGGAAATGATACAGCTCATGCTATAAACTTGTTTACATGGTCGGATCTGATACGATCTGATAGTGGTATAACCACTTACCAATTCCTTCAGGGCAAACTCTGAACTCTCGTACCATGGTGGACCCACCGTTATCCCATGGTGAATGTTCGGCACGTCAACCATGGGCAAACAGTGGGGCCACCACGGGCTACTCGTGGCGCCACCGTGGGCTAACTGTGGGTTTTCCGAGGGGAACCGAGGAGGTTTCCGTGGGGAAACTGGGGGATTTCCAGGTTTTCCATGCATGCCTTTGTGCGCAGATGCCTACGCTGGAGCTTGCACAGGCGCCTTGGGCCCGCGCAGAAGCCTACGCAGGCGCGCAGGGGTCCGCGCAGGAGCCCGCGCAGGCTCCTAGTGGGCTCCGCGGTCACGCGCGGATATTTACATCCGCGATGCGTTCGCACGCGACCGCGTCCCACGCATCTTGTCTGACCGTTCGCTGGGCCACGGCTTCCGCCGGGCCACAGCTGGTCAGACAAGTCCCGTAGGGCTCGTCTAGTCTCCACCCAAGCGGAGACAAGGCTCTGACTTCCATACTCCACACTCGGCTTATATACGGTTTCATCAGTATCAGCAGCTGTCTAACAATTGTTTACATGAAACAGTCGAAACGTGCGTTAGAAGTGGGTGAATGATGGGCAAATTGTGGTCCCACCGGGGGTCCTCCAAGCACGGTGGGCCCACCGTGGGGCAATGGTGGGCGCACCCTGGGACTGATAACAATGGTGGGATAACGGTGGGATAAGTGGGGGCGGACACCATAATCGGGGGATGATTGGGAGGTAACCTGGGGATAACGGTGGGCCCACCGTCGGTTGGGGGTCCACCGTGGGATGACGGTGGGCCCACCGTGGTACGAAAGTTCAGAGAAGTGCGTTTCACGTCACAAACTCAAATATATAGTAGTTAGATAACTAGACGGCATTCCCGGTTCCGCTCGGGAGGTTTACTACCCCAAGCTTTTAACGCTGATGCGGTTAGTTAGGATACAAATTCATCCATTTAAAATGCGCGTCATCTCAGTAATCACCACGTCAAATAGTTCCGTAAACCTTTTTCTCCACCTGCCTGAATATGAAAAACTTGTTAAAACGATTCTTTCTTGCAAAATACTTGTCATATTCGTGGTAGACATATTGGAGAACCCCACCTAACATGTTCCTACCCGTACCCGGGCGTAAGTGGAGAAAAATCGATAAAGTCAACAAATCGATACCCTCGCCCAAAATGGTTGTCACATTTGTACTCAGCGCGTTGGAAAACTCTGGGAGACACGTCCTTGCCTGTTCCCGAACGAAAGTGGAAAAAATCGATAAAATCAATAAATCGATAATCGATTGGTGCAAAACGGTTGTCATATTTATGTTCAGCGTATTGACTAACCCCAGTAGGCATGTTTTCGCCAGTCTCTAGGCGAAAATAGCAAAAAATCAACAAAATCGATATAATCGATAAACTAATCTGCCGCTATACTCCTCGAGGAGTGTAGCACCAAGCAGAGCTAAAGATTGGCGGCTTCATTTTTGATACGTATTGATTGTGGGCGGGTCGCGAAAACAATTTCAGCGATTTTCGTCGATGATGATACGTCTCTAAAAGGATGCTATACTTCTGTGTATATATCTTTGCTACTTCTTCGTTGTAATTCTTCTCCACTGACACGATGTAACACGCTAACTTTTGTCACTCATTCATTACAATCACACAGTTCAATTGGCTGGTACTTTAACGTACGAAACAGGTCAACGCGGCATGAAATTCTCAATGAAAAGGGCTGAGAGCGATTGCGATGCGACTGGCCCCTATTCTTCATATAGTCGCACGTGCGTCAGTCGCACGCATCCAGTATAAATTGCCCTATGTGCATTCAAGCATTCGATAAACATAGGAATGATAGCTTTCGGGTTTCGAAAGCTAATGCAATAGAAACTATGTGCCTTTTCTTCACTCAGAGTCATCAGAATGTCCTTTTCATGTCTATGAAGTGATCTTGTGATGTCTTTACCATGAAGGGTCGCTGCTAACCCTCACCGCACATATGTGAGTAGGAATTGTGAGAAGCTCAGCCAGAAACGGGCATACCTGTTTGCGTTCAAGTTAAGCTTCCTACATACAGTCACTCATTTTTGCTGTCACTCTCTCCTTCGCTCGCTTTTTTTCTCTCTTCTTCTTCTCTCTCTGACTCTCCATGATTCCACGCATGATTCGGAGAATATGTTTCTAAATCATGAGAACGGAAGCAACGTTTCAGACCCCCCATCTCTTCGGAAAGTCATACTTGCACTTCAATTATAAACGGCTGCAGATTCCTGTTCTTAGGTACATATGAGGTTATAGCGAACATGATGTCGTATCTCACCATTTGCTTCATCAGCGTATAGAAACTAAGTGGATGGAACTTGAGTTGATATTCAAAATATGCAGAATAAGAGGCTCCTTCGCCAACGTTTCCCGTCGCCGTCGTCGATCCCTGTCGACGATTGCGATCGCCAAAGTTTAGCGACTGGCCATCGCCAATCTTTAGCGAATGGCGGTCGCCAATCTTTAGCGACTGGGGATCGCCAATCTTTGGCGACTACGATCATAGGTGCTATACTCCTCGAGAAGTATAGCGGCAGCCTTATATATCATGTTATCATAACATTATATATTTAGTATTATGTAGAGTACTATAGAATATTACTATATTATGATGTCACATACATTGCAAACAAATGAAGCAACATCCTTGGTGACAAATTACAAATTAAATGCCTACTTTTTAGTGGGTTCTCACATGAGGGGAAGTCCATACAGTGATTCTGTGTACAAATTGCTTCTTGCCTTTTGATGTGAGCCATAATTCGAGAATGAAGAGTCTTAACCATGCTTTATCTAATACGTATTGAGCTAACACAAGAATACAACTTAAATCGGCTATGCTCTCTCAGTCACTAGCATTATAGTCTGACAGTCGAAGCCTTCTGCCAGGGTCTGCAACCCGCGCAGATGAAAACCAAAACAAACGCAGAAACCCAGCTAAAGTAAGTCGAAGCCAACACACGCATATCCACTTCCGCTATTTAAATAAAGCGAAGACAACACCATCGATTGAAGCAATGACAGTTGAGGATGTACGGGGAAGAAGCAGACATACATATGCAAGTACTCTGGGATACCCCTTACTCATCCGCGGATTCCGCCTACAACTCGAGACCAGCTTCGGAGTGTCAGCCAGCGGGTTCGTGGTAAGATGTTTACGCGACGACAACGAGGAGTTTAAGGAAAAAGCCAGGACGATGAGCACGTGAGCTGCGGACGACGAGCCGTATGCTAAACAATCGATTCGATCGCCCACAACCAGTGCTGCTTGGCACGTATGATTTTCTAGTTTAACAAGATCTTATCGGACCTTTAAATACGCCTATATCTGCTGCTGTGGACGGCGCTAGCAGATGTTCACTTCTTGACCTAGATTTTTGCCCAGACGAATGTCCATATTTGGTAAAGATTAGCGGAGATTACATGAGAAAAATCCATTTCAACTGGAATCAAGTGCATAAATGTCCGGTTTGAACTTGTTTTGATTTTGCTTGTGGCAGAACTGAACAATATGTAAATAAAAAAACGCCTCTTATGACTTCAAAATACCAGGAACTTCTGGATTTACATCTATGGGAAGCCACGGAAGAGAAAATTCAATACGACGTAAGATTTTCCTGCCGCAAGGAAGCCGCATTGTGTATTCGTCGGGATATGAACGCACACGCACAGTGTGGGATGCGCCAAGGGTCGAAAATCGCGTGTCGCAGCACGACGAAAGCTTGAAGCGAAGCTAAATAGACCACGCAAGAATTGGATATGGCTGAATGTTATGCCCAATTTGGGGCTATTTTGATGGCTAACGAGCTTCTGGGAAGCAAATTGGTAGTCATGCCAAAGAAGCCTCACAGAGATCATTTTTTAGAGATCCTTTTCAGGAACTTTGCAGAGATGGCTGATCCTGGCAGGGAATGGTCAATAAGTTTGCAATCTTACGAATAGCGCTTTGGATTACTATTGTCTGCTGACATCTCTTGTATTAGTCCAAGACGGGCTCACTATCTCACTCGGAGAGCTGACATGATGTTAAAATATATGCTGTTTTCAGACTTCAAAAAATAGGCTACGATCAAAAGTATGAACAAAATCATCACCAAGGATTATCCTTCAATGTTCAAGGTGTTCGAAATAATGCCAGCAATGCAGGAGACAAGATAACAAATACCAGGTATAGTCTGGAAAAATCGGCGGACTCGCGTTGGGCGCGCGCCGCGATCAATGTCGAAGATCATCGGTTTTCCGGCGACGCCGCACCACTCCAACTACAAAGGATCTCCAGTGAACTCCAAAATAGGCGTAGAAAAAGGGCGGGACCGCGTGGCGGCGTTCTTGGGTAGAGACACAGGGACTCTGCATACTGACTCTGGCTCTCTGGTGCGGCATTGCACTTGAGCACTCCGCTGCTGACAGAAGCAGACAACCAGATCCAGCATGCAGAGCCCCTGTGTTTCTGCCCAAGAACATTGGGCCACGGTTCCGCACGGCCGTTTGAAGTTCACTGTCAGCCTGGTACTCTGACTTCGACCGCAACGCGCGCATGCTCGCTTACTCATGCGCGGCGAATGGGTGTCCCCCATTTTTTACGGACTGTACCAGCATGGCGTTGTATGCCTGCCAGATGACTTGTATTGTAACTCTTTTATAAATGGGCTGCGTTGTTTATTTATTTATTTATTTGTTTACTCACTACATTCAGGGTGCTGTATAAAATAGCAGACAAAAGCTAAGACGAGCAACTGAAGAAAAGTGACACGACATAACTCGAAATGAACTAATAATGTAGCTTCAAACATAAGCAATAAGGTTCAGTGCAATAACCCAACATGCAGTAAACTCCAAACGGTCGTAGACAAAGGGCGCGACCGCGGCGCGGGCACCCTGGTTGTCTGCTGCACCTCCCTAGGCAGGGGAAAGCCACGGCGCGGCAGTTTTCCTCAGTGTCTCTGCCCAGCGGGCCCGCTGCCTCGGTGCAACAGACGACCAGAGTGCCCGCGCGGCGGTCCCGCCCCTTGTCTACGGCCGTTTGGAGTTCACTACATATGTATGCGGGTAAGAAGTGCCACTAGGAATGTTCAAACCAAACAAAAAGCGGAAAAAGAGGGCAGGCAATGCTCTGCAGTGGAAAAGAACCTTTAATTTCAAAAAAAAAATGACTAGAAACGAGAGTAATGAGTTAGAAAAAAAGAAAGCAAATCAACTTAGAGGAAAAATTCGAGTTAATAGAGATACGGAGAACCGGTTGTGCTCTGACTAATATTTTCTCGATCCCTTCAGAATCAAGGCGTCATCCACGACGACGGCACCATTACCATCTTCAGAGATCCAGATAAACCTTAGAAACTTCACTTTGAGTGTGTGATTGAAAGGAGATCAATAGATAAATACTACGAAATTTAAGTAATTATAATACTCATCAACAATACACTCTGACTTTAGTCAGGGCCAACGCAATGTGGACTGGTATTGACACAATGAAATACTATGAATCATTGCTGGTTCGCTGAGAAACCACCATTAACAACGCTGACTATTCTATTCCTTAAAACTACAATAATAGGCGTACGGAAACATACTCGTGGAAGAAAAGAAGTTGCCAGTTAATTCTGTCCAAGTAGAAATTCGTCCCTGCATTTGGTATGAGCAATATTTATGACTTTCTCATCTACGTTTAGATATTCATTGAATGTGTTTCTGTAGTGTTTTTGTTCGGTTCTGCGCTGCAACTTTTTACGAAATGGGTTTATTCAAATTGTGTGACCAATTTGGGGTATCTCTATGAATACAAAAACACTCACAAGGGAAGGATACTTGGTGGTTGTGGCCATTCGTGATGAGATGTGTACTACCATATGCAGTTTTTGACGCTGATCTCGAATCCGTAGCCCAATTTTCCTGCGGGCTCCTGTGTAGCGAGTTACAGTCCTTCTCAAAAAGATAGACGGATTGCGCGTGCGGTTTCTTAGTGTTGCGACTGCACCATCGCGGTGGGACCTACTCGATCCTCTCTCTTGAAGCATGCTCTCTCTGCATCCCTCGTTCAGGCCCCGCCGCGATGGTGCAAACGCGCAATCCGTCTATCTTTTTGAGAAGGACTGTACACCTATTTCTTTACGCTCAGATGTAATATACCGTAGTCTTGAGTGGGCTCCAGAAAGCCTGGTAGCTGCATTATCGTCCCAAAAATATTAAGGGTTTCTAGAGGAGACAAGGGCCTTGCTAGAGTTAAAGACCGGCCCCTCCTTTAAAGGCCGTCTTTGTAATCTAAATAGGAGCGTGCGGGCCTAGCCTCTTTGGGTACCCCGTTAACATAAAATTACTCGTGCGCGACTTACTTCTCGACGGGTTTATCCTTATGACATCACTGCTGACAATCGAAACACGAATATAGATAGAACAGATCCAGGCACATAATACAGGCAAGCACATATATACAGCGGAATAGAATAGGTAGTGATCACGGGTCGCTTCGGAGTGGCAAGGGCGAGGGTTTCATGGAGTCGAGGCCCACGGTCCTTCGACCGTCTCCGGGCGATGGGACGTCGTCTCTCCTGGTCCGCCGCTCGGCTAGTGCCAGCTCCTCCCCGCTGTCTCCTCCCTCCTTCTTTTGTACAGTCTGATCGTCGTTTATCGTTGGCCAATCTGAAAACAACTTGAAGAAGCATGGGAAAGTCTTGGTGGACATACGGTCCTATAATTCTTGAATTCTGTATTCATTAGTCACCACCAAGACTTTCCCATGCTTCTTCAAGTTGTTTTCAGATTGGCCAACGATAAACGACGATCAGACTGTACAAAAGAAGGAGGGAGGAGACAGCGGGGAGGAGCTGGCACTAGCCGAGCGGCGGACCAGGAGAGACGACGTCCCATCGCCCGGAGACGGTCGAAGGACCGTGGGCCTCGACTCCATGAAACCCTCGCCCTTGCCACTCCGAAGCGACCCGTGATCACTACCTATTCTATTCCGCTGTATATATGTGCTTGCCTGTATTATGTGCCTGGATCTGTTCTATCTATATTCGTGTTTCGATTGTCAGCAGTGATGTCATAAGGATAAACCCGTCGAGAAGTAAGTCGCGCACGAGTAATTTTATGTTAACGGGGTACCCAGAGAGGCTAGGCCTGCACGTTCCTATTTAGATTATAAAGACGGCCTTTAAACTCAGAAGTTTTGAAACAAGTTGTTTCCAACTTATCAGGCCCAAAACAAGTTGTATCCAACTTATCTAGAGCGGAAACAAGTTGTGTCCATTTTTTCGAAGCTGAAAACAAGTTGGATACAACATATCTTCGGCCATAGCCTCACCTAAGACATGTTGTTTCCAACTTATCTCATTTAAAACTAGTTGGAAACAACTTATCTCGCCGAAGACAAGTTGTTTCCAACCTATCCGAGGCAGAGACAACTCGAATCCAACTTAACTAGCCCAAAACAAGTTGTATCCAACCTTGCACAGCCACGTGGCAATCAACAGATATCAGCAAGTTTCAACTTGACTATCGATCAAATCATTACGTGATGCAACTACCTCATTGTTACCAAGCTAACTTTGTGATTCGGTGATTGCATCTTGTTTCGTCGCCGCTCCCTCTACTTTGCTTCTTCTCCAGCACATACATCTCATCCGTATACATAAATATGAAATGGTGTATGTGTGAATTAAAGAATGAAACAGTGTGAATTAAAGAATGAAACCAGTGGGAAGCCCTGGATGCGTGTTCCTCGAGACCGTGCGAGTGTTATAGGCGTCTTCAAGCAAGCATTTATCGGTCGTTGTATTAATTACATCGCTTCTGTTGATGTTTAGCTATTTTTACCTACGGGTCACCGAACATGTGTTTACGGGGTTTTTCGGCGCGCTGAACACGAACTTTGTAATCGTTTTACACGAGATTTCTACCCTGATGAGCGCATTTGTTTGTGGCGATAAATTCGTTCAACTTGCCTTCAATTTTGCTGACCAGAATGTTTAGGAACGTGAGTGATCATTTTTCGCCGATTCACTTTCAAAAAATTGATGACGTCATTTCGATGATAGCTTTATGGGAAGTGCATTTCATAATTGTCTTCAGCGTCTTCGAGAACCCCAGTAAATGCTCTCTAAGGGTATCCCCAAACTTCGCCACGACCGCCGGCGATCGCTACATGGATAAAGTGAAGGAGGAGACTCCAGACGAAAGAGGCGACGAGCTCCGTTTGGCAGCGATCCATGGCGATGTAACATGGCGATCGATGCGTATCATTCTCACGATCCTTATCTCTTATATCGCCGGTTCATTTTAATTCATTTTCAACCGACGAAGTCTGGGGATACCCTTACCAATCCTCGTGAGGAAGCTAGAAAAGTCAAAAGGCACGTCTTCACCGAACTCCGAGGGAACATAGCAAAAACTTTTCCCTTGAAAAAGCTTTCCGGGAAAGAAAACGGGTTGCTGTGGCAATTCTTCCTGCTATAATTACCAAGAGCGCGTATGGCGTTGTGGTGGCTGCGCACGCACACGGTTGTTGGTTCGAGCTCGACCGTGGCCAACAAAGGCATTCATCCCTCCGGGGTCGGTAAATTGGTACCAGAGGATTCTGGGAGAATGAAGGGCACATTCCACTTGTTGTGCCCCAAAATCTCAAAATCAAAAATTTCTCTGAAACTTTGTTTAGAGGGGATGTTTCATACGCTGATCACGAATATCACACTGATTTTGTAGGGTAACCCATTTTGGTAGGGTAACGGTAGGGTTAAGGTAAACAGGGTACTCACGGGACCTCTTTAATTTTTGTCTACCGGGGTTATTTGGCATGCCGATCATGAATATCACACTGATATTATGAGGTAACCCTATTTTGGTAGGGTAACGATAGGGTTAGGGCAAGACGGGTAACCAATCAAAGTTGCCTGGGTGTTTCCGCATATGTTGAACACGAATATCACACTGATTTTGTAAGAAAATCACCGATATGGTTTGGAAGCTCACAAACAAACACCGGTAAAAAAAATTTTTTATTCAAGAGGATGAACCAGGTTCGATGCATCAGATGGCCCTCGAGCCATCCTTCTACTGCACAATACCCGTACATTTATAGTTCACTGTACCTGCCATGTACCCCCGATGGATTTGTGCCGTACGTTTCCCTGTTTCACAGCAATGAAATTTTCTCCAGGGTAATCTCAAACTACCTTCAGTTTGCAAAATCAGTGTGATATTCGTGTTCAGCATATGAAATAACCTCTCTAGACGAAGTTTCATAGAAATTTTTGATTTTGAGATTTTGGGGCAGAACAAGTGGAATAGTGCCGGATGAAGCACTGACTCGGTACATCGTATGCCCCCGCAAATCACTGTATAGGGCATATGCGTATTCAACGCCTCTACGATGCTCAAGTAGAGTTGAATGCGCGGCGCATCCCACATGACGTGATTGATCAACGCAGATCACTACATCCTTTATCCTTTATAGGACATTTCTCCACAAAGAAAAGGTCGTTAGATCACTATCAGCTTCACTGAAGATCAACTCATAGAATTTCCCTAGGAATTTACACAGCACTTCTGTGAGTCCAAGTCCTGTCCTCCTATCCTTTATCGATCTCTCTTATCCTTTACCCTTTATATCCACCAAATCTTAAAAGACGGTTCTACAGCTCGACTGCTTTCTAAAGCCCAAGAAGTGCTCTTACCAAAAATGCCCGGGGTTTCTTATCGATGTCGATTGTACTAAACAACGGCTACTCCAGGCTTCCACTGACAGCCAATTTTCACCGCATTTGCTTTCCCACTGGAAAACTAAACAGCAGCGAAGGAGTGGATATGATTTGAAAACTAGAATAAAAATACCACAAGGTGGCTGTTCAGGTGTTGTTTACACGTTTTCTCTTGCTAGTAGTTGCTATTAGTCTTTATCATGCTAGAGTCTACCTAGCTGGGAGGCGGTCAAGACGTATGCCGCGATGCGACCACGCCGTACGCGTTTGCTCTCTAAATCCAAGTTCTTCCTTCAGAGTCGACTCATTGAATGACACCGGTGGACAGCTGTTTACACTTTTTCAGCTCTGATAGCATTCCTCTGTCACACCTTAGCTTAGAAAACTTGTCTATTTCTCTCTAGCGCTGCTTGCACGTTTGAAGGCTGCAGCTGCGACGCGCACATGAACCGACCAATCGCAGCTCAGCGGTGGCAGGAAAAGCAGGCTCAAAGGCCGTTTTAAGACATGTCATGTATATCGCTGGAAACAGCGTGGCGGGGAGATCCAGAATCTTTTAACAACTCGGACACGAAAATGAAGAGGTGCACTGTCTTCAAACCAGACACTTCCTCTCGATCCCTCCCACGCTACGGCGTACTCTACTGAGTTGTGAGGTCCTTACCATCTGTAGCTCTCCGAAAATAATTATATCCTGATATGTAGTGTTCCTATCGTAGTCAAATTTGCAGAGATTTCCACAGTCTGAACGGGTGTCATATGAGAAAGCAAATTTCATTTCAATGCAATGGGATGCAACCTGACAATAGGTTCGATATAACGTTTGATATACAACTCTCACCTTATACCATCTCCATCCCAAAACGCAAACGCATGACCAAAACGTTTAATTGAAGTCTGGTCTATATCAGCTATACGTTTAGAGATAGGTTCGAAACAACCTCATGATAAGATTGAATACCACCAAGAAATAACTTTGAAACTACCCCGTGATAAGTTTGGATGCAACCTTAGTGGTAACCTGGAAACAACGCCATGACAGGTTTGAATACAACCTTAGTAGTAAGTTGGAAACAACCCTGGGACAAGCTTGGACACAAACTTAGGGTAAGTTGGAAACAGCCTTGAGACAAGCTTGGATAGAACCTTGTGGTCAAGCTGGAAACAACCTTGAGACAAGTTGTCCGAAGCCTTCAGACAACTTGTAAAATTGCTTGTTTCCAAGTTGTTTTCAAACATCTGAGTATATTAGAACAGTGCTCAGCGTCAGTGACTGATTCACTCATGGTCCTCGCATGCGAGCTTAAATTGAGTAAGGCAGCTGTATCGGCGACTCACTAGCAAGAAATATGTTTCTTTCGAAACTATTCAACAGTTTGAAGACACTGGATCAGCTACCAAGCATAGCCTGGGCCCCAAACAAGGGTACGCTATATTACAAGTGCACGGAAAGAATTGGGTGTAACTCATTAAACAGAAGCCCGCAGGAAATTCGGAGTATGGATTCGAGATCAGCGTCAAAAACTGCATATGGTAGTAAGCATCTTATCACAAAAGGCCACGGCCACCAAGTATCCTTCCCTTGTCAGCTGTGCCAGCTATTTAGCAGATAGAGTACAGGGTGCGTCAGAATTATTGACGCACCTAAAATGAGTCTGTAGAGAAGGCAAGATGCGAAAATATCTCGAATGTGCATATGCATGATAAAGCTCATGCCTTGGCGATCAGAACGAGTGCACTCTTGTTCGCAGCAGGGCCCTTCCTCGCGGAAGCAGTCGCGAAGAAGACGAGGGAGAACATAGCCTTTGCGCTGCAACTGACTCTGGTCGATTTTGTTCCATCTTGAACGGAAAAGGATTTCGGAGTTTGGTTTTTCTGTGGATGATAGCGCAGCTCTTGCTCTCTAAGAGCCTCTATGGGTTCCTTCAGTAGACGGAAATTCGGTAGACAAGGAAGCCAGTTCTGTGCCAGTTTGAATTCCTTCAAGTGGATTTTTGAAACAAGGCCTGTACCACTTTCGTCCCTTGCACATGAGCCAAGCCCTGCCAAAGCATATATGGATTCTACTTGGGATAAGATTTGAGTCCGGCACGGAAATATTTCCAAAAGACACTGTTTTAATGAGAGACAAGAAATTGAAAAAATTTTCTGTAGTAAAACATGGGTACATTTCCTTGGCAGGAACACAGCTGGATTTGTGAACAAGGACAGAATTTCATATGCATCTTGGAGATCAAGATCTGCGCTACTTCATCTAGAAATATCAAGTTCCTAAACGAAAACCTCTTTATGATACGAAACAAAAATTGAGGAACTTTAGTTGCGGCGCATCGCCAGTAATCTCCGCTGGCGTCTTCGTGGCTGCTTTCTTGAGAACGAAGTTCACTCCGAACAGGAGTGATTCCTTGTGTTCCTTAAGACGTGTCCTCCATTTCGGATATAGATACATAAGACTTTTTTGAATGTTATCTCATTTACAGAATAATCTCGGTGCGTCAATATTTATGACGCACCCTGTAAATGGTTTGAAGGCTAAAGTAGGAGGGGTAATGCACAAATACACGGTGGCCGAAAATTGCCGAAAAATGTTGAATCATCATTAAAAAATAAAGATAAAAAAATATAATCGAATTAGATTAAATTGAAGTTAATTTACTGCGAAAAATGAAGTGAAATAAACAAAATTAAATAAAATCGTAAGTACTCGGTTCAATAAAAGGTTTTTTTTTGGATGTAGAACTACCTATTTATGGGATGGAAAAATGGGGTGTTACAGAACAAATATTGCAGATTTGTAGGAATATGGAAGCAGTTGCTTGACTACTTTGAGTTATTCAAAAATTTTGAGATAAAAACAAGGATCGGGTGCAAACGCATGCTAAATGATGTCCACTGCAAAAGTATTCGATGGGAAAGTTGGACCTAATTAATAAAGCAGCGTGTGATATTTGAATCGGAATCGGCAAAACAGCTGGGAGTAGTAAAAACTGGTCGTCGTTCTATTTCATTTTATCATCTGAATATTCAAGGCAATAAGAGTGTACAATTACTGGTCGTACAAGTTCTCCTCCCACTGGTATCTTGTTTGTAGATTTAGATATTCAGGGCCTGGATGTATCACTGAGGCTACCCAGGGTAAATGTGTTGACGCCCGCATTAAAAATGAGCAAATTTGAGGGGGTTGGCTTCTACCATGGGTAATCTCAATGATGCACGCGGCCCCAGGTCGTGTTCAGGTGAGGTTCAGGGTCGGAACGAGTGAGAAATAAAAACGGGTAGATGGAGGCAATACCACGGCTCTTTTTTGTGTCTGAGTTATTAGTAGATTCTGGATCTCCAGCGGTGTACGCACAGCGAGCGTCGATGGCGGTGGTCTCTCTGCAGCACGCGACGCGACCGCGCCGCTCACTATGGAATCGTCGCCGCGGTGGCGAATCTAGTTTTCTGGATAGTTATTCATCGAATTTGGTCTGTTTTAATAAGAAAACTAACTAACTACTGAGAAAGCTCCATAATTTGTTGTCCCGAAGTTCCCACTTGAGCGGCGCGGTCGCGCTGCGTGTTTTTCGAGGCTGCGAAAAAGCCACTGCCATCGACGTTGGTAATAGTTTGCTGGACCAATATGACCCACCAAGACTTGTCAACTAACGCTGCAGTCGTGTCAGGCAGCAAGCGCTTACGAATCGCTCCGCCCATGTGCTCCGCAAAATTTGTACTTCCTCTTCCCCCCCCCCCCAACAAAAAGGGGTGTTCGCCACTTTTGTGCCTTTGCAGTACATTTCTGGAATCAGCGTGGAGCGAAGACCAAGGACCAGTTGATATCTTCAACACGCGAAACGAGGTGGGACATTGCCTCTAAGAAGTTTAACGAGGTATAAAATTTCTACTAATGAAGAAGTCCTCTCTTAATTAGATTATATCCACTAAATTGCATTTGTTCAACCTTCAAGAGCTTCAAATTTCGCTTGTGCATGCAACAATTCCCAAAGTCATGAGCTCATGTTGCTTAACGTTAAGGCACTCGATCAACATGATTAAAAGTCGTTTATTGTGGTTATTGGAACCCCTATGTTCACTATTCAAAAGATGTTCCACATTGTTGAGAGGCTGCCTCGTCCATGTGTTCCTGGGAACAAACAAAACGTCTCCAAACAAACCGTCCCAAAATAATGTACGTAAGTCAAAGAATGCTCACATGACGAGTTTACAGAACAAAATTGATCGTCAAGAGCTGCGCAATGAGAGCATTGCCGCTCGTGAAGTGTCTCTCATTACCTTGATCAACCCGTGATGAGCAGCTTATCTGTTTTGTGTGTCCAGCAGCCGACCGGAATCTGTTAGTTCTTAGCGGGACTCAAGCATCCGACCACTTCGACGGCGTTCGCCCGTACTCTGTATGTTGCGACATCCACTATTTTCTCACTTCCATTCTTCGAAGTTCACAGTAAGGTTAAAAGGCTGGTGTCCTCTTTCTCTCTGCTAAAATAAGAGATCTACCACCTCTAGGACAATAACTTTTTAGATATTCGGTCAGGAGAAGTTGTTTGAACTGTTTTGCCCAACAACCTTATCCGATTTCCTTCTATCTCTAGGTCTCAGAAATCGCTTTTTCTACATGGCGATCCTCCGAGCAAATTAGTTCCGCCACCTCTATATGTAGATATCTTACTCGATAGTTATTCACTTCCCCTCCATTTCCATCCACCTTGTTATTGAGATCATTGTATGTAATTGAAGGGTAATGAATTTTTTTTTAGGAATTCCAATCTGCACTTACTTATTATATTAACATTTTTGTAAACGCTAGAAAGTGTATCAAATGTGTTCGATTTCGATTATTTGATTCCGGATAGATTAAGAATTTGGATTTCTGAATAATGAAGACAGCCCTATGTACAGGGAGACAAAACGGCAACAGAGCTTTCTCCTTTTCGAATATTCCAAAATTCGAAGCTACAGTAACCACGGTAATTGTTCGACAGAAAACGGAAAAAACGCGAATCCGCGTTTTTTTCGTTTTTTTCTCCATAGCTCGGTTCTCAATTCATTGACAATGGACAATTCATTCGATGGATCATGTCAAAACAAATGGAGCGATGTATTCAGAATTTCATGGCAGGTCTCATTAACTGTAAAAGTCACGACTTAATGGAAAAATTAACAACTTGTGAGATATTTCCAAAGTTTGAAACCTCAAAATTTGAAAGCACCTGAAATGTTACTGAATGAGATGCCAAAATGCTCGCTCTGAGCTCTAGATTACGAAAATTTAAGTGATTCTTTACGTTTCTGGCATAATCTGCACGTCAAGAGGCAAATATCCTTAGGTTACAATTATCTCGGAGCCTCCCTCGCTAATTTGTACCCGCAGGTGATATGGGAAGTAGAAGCTTCCCTAGCGAAAATTCGAGAGCGCTATTGAGCTCATCTTGAAGATCTCGTTCCCACAAATCGAATGGTGGGCAGAAATTCCGATAAGGAGCAAATGAACCGAGTTATGGAGAAAAAAAAAACGAAAAAAAAAACGCGGATTCGCGTTTTTTTGTATTCTGTCGAACAATTACCGTGGTTACTGTATTTTTGAATTATTGTTCATATTATTTCATTTCAGCGTTCTGGTTTCAGGTGCATGCAGTAGATGTTATCATTCGCTCACAGGAAGTAATGCTAGTCTCAAATCTTTGATTTCGGTTCTTAGCAAATATTAACGGATTACAGTACCAAGTATTCTGTAACTGTTCAACAATATCTCACATTTTTTGGAAAGTATATTTCTGACAAGGGAAGTTCACGAGGCAGACCCCGGGGATCAGAACGGAACACTCACTTTTGGAGACATTATCTGAGATGATGTTAATGTGTGCACATTATTTTTGCCCATTGCTCCTTTTGCGTTCAGGAGAGCTCGTCAAAGGCATCGCTATTGCACTGCCACGGGGGTCCATGTTGTGCTGATTTTTATGGAACGTTGATCACCTAAAGCAAGTGTGGTTATCGTGATTAGTTGTCATAAGGACTATGGAGTGTTTTAAGACGCATTTTGAAAAAATTTGGTAGAGCCTGTTCATGTAATGTTCGGGCAGGAGAACCTCCAGTGGATCGGTGACCGAGTGGGGAAGACATCAGATTACCACGCATATGGTCGAGGGTTTGAATCCAACCACTGCAGCTCGTTTTGCACTTTTAAATTTCAAGCTTTTGACCTTGTTTGAAGTAGTTTTCACTATTAAAACACACCACATATATGCAGTACTGCACAATCTACAAAACATTTCCACTATTTGAAGCGTAGTCCCATGTTAGGGAGGAAAGGTTTCGACTTGATGTTTTTGTAACATGTTCTCTTTTTTCATGGGGTCCTTTTTCTTTTTCTAAGCCTTGCTGTACCGATTTCATTGGCGGGATTCAAAACTTCGATCTTCTGTCTAATAGACCGATGCGTTACTCACTCGACCACCTTGCCGCGGCTGCCATGCATGCAGCTAGGACTCACGAGCGCATGATCAGACGAAACCAACTTGTACAAAAATGTGTTTCCAAACGTTCCATCGTCTATAGGATAGCTACGCACGGTAACCCTCTGTTTGCGCAGTCAATGTTTCATGAATCCTATCCAGGCCTCCTGTAGTAGGGCAATAGAAAAATTGACACAAAAACCTTCACGGATCCAAAATCGTCGAAAGAAAATTTTGACTGAAATATTGCATATGGAGTTATTTGAGGTGCCGAACACGGATATTCTATCCATTTGTACCGTAACCTCATTTTTGTTAAGTAACAGTAGCTGTGCTACCGCTTACCACCGCACGCCACCGTACTCCCACCGTATCCCTACAAAAATTCGGTTGTGGCACAAAAGTGATACGATATTCGTGTTCAGCACCTCAAAAAACCCTCTGAGCGCATCAGGAACATTGTGCAAAAATGATATGCATACACTAACATCATCTCAGGCAATGCTTCCGAAAATGGATGTTTCGCTTCGATCCCCGGGGTTAGCCTGGTGCACTTCCCTTGTGAGCAGCAAATTTTTGTAGTTTATTTGTAATACCGTCTAATAATAGACCCAATTCAAAGAAAAACTTTAACAGCCTCAATGTTGATCCAACAAAGAATCTATTTCTTCTATCAAGAGTTGTACGCTTCTCCGGTTCGTCACGGTGGAGCTTCTTTGTGTTTCTGTTCAAGTATTTCTGTTAATCTGTGCTAGGTTCGTGAGAACCTCCTGGGCCGTTTTGTTTGCCACACCCAGGAATCAAACTGTCATGAACTCGCACTCACCACTAATGATTGAGGAGCAATTTTCATTTTGAGCAAAGAGGAATGACTTTGAGAGAAACCTAACACTTTCATCTAAACCTTGCCTTTTGAACACTTCACTTTCCACTCCTTGGGAAAACCGGAAAAAATTAACCGGTGGATTAGGATGCTATAACATAGGAAATTCTACGAATCTCGCAGCGCATTCCATGCTCAACGTCCTTTTACGCGCAAATTTGGCATTATTTCCATTTATCCGTTCAAATACCAATCGTACTTGTTCGGTGATCCAGACTATACGGTTCCTGACTTTATTGATTCCAGAATGATCGCTGAAGATCAAACCCGACCCCGTGTGGGCGCCGCAATCAGGAGGAGGTCGCCAGTGTCTAAAAAGCGTGAAGGTATGGCTCCAGTTATTTTTTCACCGCGATCCTCCATATCAATTCAATGTCGGGAACTCAATGTGTAACGTAATATATTATCTACTATTTTTTTTTAAATTTTGAATTATATACAACTAGATGGTATACCCGGCTTCGCTCGGGGGTTTTACTACCCCGGGCTTTTCACGCTCATGCGGATAATCAGGATACAAATATGTACATCGATTTGAAGTGATCATCATTTCGGTTATCATCCCTTCGAAAGTGAGAAAAGTCGATAAAACCAATTAATTGATAACTTCGTGAAGAGAGTCATCATACTTTTGCTCAGCACATTGGAGAACCCCAGTAGACACGTCCTAACCCGTCCCCGAGCGAAACAATCGATAAAATCAATAAATTGATACCCTCACCCTAAACAGTTCTCATATTCGTGCTCAGCGTATTGAGGAACCCTAGTAGGCATGTCCCCGCCAGTCCCTGAGCAAAAGTGGAAAAAAATCGATAAAATCAATAAATCGATAGTCTGGTGCAAAACGGTTGTCATATTCGTGCTCAGTACACTAAAGAACCCTAGAAGACATGTCCGCATCGATCCCTGAGCAAAAGTAGCGAAAAATCAATAAAATCAATGTAATCGATGAATCAATCAATAGTTCCCGGCGAAATGTAGCCTATGACCTCCGCCGGCCCGTCCTGGACGTGCATGCAAAATTTGGTCCGGATCGGTTCACTCTCCGCAATTTTTATTCGGAACATACACATACACATACAAACATACACACATACACAAACAAACTTTCACTTATATATATATATATATATATATATATATATATATATATATAT
>JARK01001383.1:481538-515025 GCA_000688135.1 Ancylostoma ceylanicum
TATATATATATATATATATATATATATATATATATATATATACAGGTAAATCAATCGATTTTAAAGATCTGCTCCTCGAAGACACTATGATCTCATGTACTTCTGATCTCTTATTCCACACATAGTCATTGATGGAATGCCATTGGGGTGCGTCTGGGAAGAGACGATGATACATATTTCACTCATTCCTTCACCACGGCTTCCGTTCCTTCCGTTTCTTTTCTACATTCTGTTATTTCTGCCAATTGCCCTGCGATTAATTTAGTCGTCGGTGCTTAACTTACCTTTGCTTTGTTCATCTTCAACAACTTATCTTCAACTTTGCTTATCTTGAACAAATACCAACCTGTTGCCTGAAGTACTAGACAACCCAAGTGTTCTTGTCTAGCTCACAACCGTTTTTGAAAAAAAAAAACTTCGTTTTGGGTTTGAGCTATTAGCAGATTGTGGATCTCGTCGACACGCGGATTCCAGAAATATACATGAAATATCTCAAAATGGTTTTTGAACCCGTTTTCCGGGACGAGTGTCCGAAAGGACTCCGTAACAGTTTGCTGAACCGTATTAATCGGTGAAGTTGTTGATCTTATTGGTCGAACAGGTCAAGACTCGTTAGCCAACGTTGTACCCGTGGCGGGCAGCCAGCACACCCACGGACCCTTCCGCCCCAGTGATCCGTAACATTTGCGCTTTGAACCCTCCCAAAAAGAAGTTTTTGTCATTTTTAGGACTTTTTCGAATCAGTGTGGCTGGCAGATCAAGGATCTGTTGATATCGTGTGACGAGGTGGGGCACTGCCTTCAATGAACCCGAGTCCTTAAGTAGTAGATTTAGTTTTGATAATCGGATACATCGATTCGATTCGGTCCATCTCAGCCCGGCCAGTAACTCCTTCTAGCGTGATCCAAGCCTGTGAAACACTGTGCCTTCATCTTCGCACGAAGTTAAAGATTCAACGCCATATAGGGGTAAATTGCAGAATTCTGACCTTGCTCCTCTAAATATTGGAGACTTCGTTGATTGACAGTTGTAAGCACTCTAGCTTCACCTTACTCCACCTACATGGAGTACTCAGCCATACCCTGATAGATTTCATGACTACCACGCAACCTTTCTGGAAGTGAAACTCGTTAGCCATGGTCCCTGCATTGGTTCAGCAGGACTACGATTCATGAAAGCATAACCTCGCAAACCCAGGCTAGCAAACCAACTTTCGCGTCCTGCTCCTCCTTTCGCTGTTTAGTCCACACAAGACCATTCATGCTAACCATCGTTGGTTTGCGTGGTTAACGTTTCATGAATCCCAGCGCAGGGCTTCATCGTAGTGATAGAACTGTCAGTTACCTAGCGTGTCAGTTCCCGGATTAGGAGGTATCATTGGACAGATGGGTTATTTCATACCCAAGGGAATGATTATCTCCCGTATGATTATCTGCTATCACGAGGTCCTGAAATTCAGGCACTGGAATGTGTTCATAACATGAATACGCATAGCTCATTTCAAAAGTAGCGGTAGCTGAAAATTTCTGTCTCTTTTCGGCTTTCTCACTTGCCCTGCGAACAGGAAATAATTTCTCGTGCTGCATCTTTCCTCCTTTATCTTCCTAAATATCTTTCCTGGTGAAATGGACCATAGCTTTTTTCAGACTGATTCCTATTTTTTCGCTTGAATATTTTTAAACAAAATCTGTAATCGTCTGCACAAGCACGCGACTTCCTCTATGTTTAAAAAATCCACACATTTTTGGTGAGTTTAATACACAAGCAAAAAACTAACTCCGAATTTAGGTGATTAGTTTCCGTGCAGAGATTCACTAAAAGTTTCAGGACCTCTGTTCTCTTCGAAAACACACGAGAATGGAAACACAGCCCTCTCTCAAAAAACGGAATATGCCATTGTAAATTTTCTGACTTTCTATGGAGTCCAGTAGGTTTAATGAATTTGCGTCTTACAGATGTACAGTAATGACTCTAGCGATTTGTACGCCAACTCTGTATACAGCCGTAGCAGCCGCGGAACTGCCGGAACGAGTGACAGAGAAGAGAGGATGGAAAAGGTGCTGTTTTCTTCTAGCTTTTTAGTATTATATTTGTGTGGCAAACGTTTGATATTATCATAAGAAGACAATTTTAGGTGACTCTGTCTGCTGACAGTTTCAAAAGGAGTTCGGAAGCGGCGAGAAAAGGCAGCAGAACACCTAGTGGAGCGCATTCTGAAGGTTAGTTTGCTGCATGAAAGGTTATAAGTGAAAAATACGCCATAAACGCTACTCTCGAATCTCCTCGTTTTTGGTTTCTTCTTTCACCTTTTTAAAGTATTAATGCCATAATTGGCCCTATCTCGTATCTTTGCCATTTTCTCTGCTCAATCTGTATGCTATAATCCTGAAAAAATTGCTGGATTCCACCTAGAAATCAAATACGAAACGGCACACGCCTGCTCAGCCGGATTTGTCCAGAGGAGGAACAGCTTCAATGTTGGTTCTCGCACGACGTCCTCTCGAGTGCTGCCGATTGTTTGCCGTCGATGCTTGTAACTTTCTCCTCTCCTTCGATCGATTTCTACAGGATCCTTCGTAAATGCTGTTTGGATTACTGGCTTTCGCGGCTAGAGCCAGTGTATGTTATCCATGGGGGCAAATGTTGGAACAATTTTTGACTTTGGGTGGATTGGGGGGAGCGGGTGAGGAAATATGGCACCAGCGGGTACACAGAGATAGTATCTTGCGAATAGTAGACTGGCTAGATCAGAATAAGGAGAATTCAAATTTATGTGCACTTTTACTTCTTACCACTTCAGCTCACAGCATCAGAAGCCGCATCCGTCACAGAGATTACCTAGGGTAAACGTGATATTGCCGCACAATTTTGCACATCATTAACATCCGCATCGATGCGTTTACCCTGGCAAATCTCAGTGATGCATGCGGTCCCAAGTTTAATAAAATTATTAATGTTTTGAAAAGAATTCAAATGAACAAGTAAACAAATAGTAACAAGTAAACAACAACAATAAATTTGCGTATACCTTACTAGTTAAGGTAGCACTTGTTATGTTCGTTCTTCCTTGAACTTTGAACAGAGTGAACTTCTATGAATTGTCCATAAGGTAGCATTTGTACCACTCATTGCTCTTGAATTCTATGGAGTCGAAATCAGGGCCGGAGGGCATCATCGAGTTTACCTAGGGTAAACTGGCCAGCCCCTGTGTTAACCACCGGTGTATTTGAAGAAGTTAACACGTTCACCCAGGGTAACCCAAGCGGTTTATGCCGGCTGTGATATCGTGGCGATCGTAGGAGCGTAATGTGCGTTAATCCAGCGGTACAGCCCGCCGAACTCATTCATTGCTCTTAACCGCGGGCACATCCTAACTTATGCTTTGAACCGCATGTCAAAAAAATTTCCTCAGTGGTGCCGAACACTAGAAAATAAATATACGCTGAGCAATATATTTGTTTTGTGTGGTATGCTCCAATCTTGTTTTCTCTGTTGTCAACAACAGCAGTAAATAATCCTGATAAAAAACCGTTTATTTCGCCCTATTTCTGGAGCCAATTTGGCCCACTGCTTTCGCTTTATTTTGTAGCTATTACTATTCTATTACACAAGCATAGCTCATATGAAACTAAAACACAAACAAACGAACAGTACGTAACACGAGAACCTCTATACAATACCAAAAAGATTGAGAAGAAAACAAGGAAAAAAAAATCCGACAATATGTAACACCTCATGGATCGAGACAACTGTTTAGGACTTTTTTAACTGCCTTATAAATCAAAGATATAGTGCGCGTTTTCCTTAGTTTTCTATCTATCCAAAAGAGGAGTGCTAGTCTATTTGCTTCAATTAAAGGCACATTAATTAGTAGTAGGCCCTTGGATTCTATTGCTTCTGCGCTGCTGCCTCGCTGTCATTCTTTTGACAGCAGGAAGTGTGCGTCTACGTGATCGCAAACATACCTTTTCAGATAATCCTAACAAATTCTCGGTCACCCGCTTTAGTTATTAAAGAGATTGTTTTTTTCGGGAGAGCATGTTTCCTATAAAAATTGGCCCCCCCCCCCCCCCTCCCCTTCCTCTTCTCCTCCGTCTAAAAATAAGCTGGATCAAGTCCAGTTTTGCACCAATTCGTGAACGCTTTTCGTTCAGGCATCGTGCAAGCAGTCACTCCCTCATGGTCTGTGCTACGTAGGTACAGCTCATGGACGTGACTCAAATCCCTTCTCTTCCTTTCTATAGGTGGTTGGGATCTTACTGACATAGAAGATACCAACATGTCTTGTTTTACCTCCCAGTTATCTCGGCTTTTTTTTTTCCGAAAGATTCGACTTAATATTAGCTAATGATCTCCTGTGCACTGGTTTTACAGTCGAATGAAGTCATCACCGAATCCTCCCTTTCCTAGTGAAGCAGCCATCAGATGGTTTTATGTATTGTATGGCTGTTAAGAATCAGTTGTTGTCGAAAATTAGTCTCTCTGCCCTGGTTCCTCTGCGGATATTTCTCATTTTTTTCACAAATTGTAACAGTTATACAGTTTTAACACTAAAATGTTTAAGAAAACAAGACACATGAGCTGCGGCCACCATATTTTGGCTACAGCGTTTTTCAACTTTGGGTAATATTGGATTTACGCACTTTAGAATTCGGGAATCAGTAGGGATCTTGAAAGTGGACGATTTCCGAATGCACGTAGATGTTATAATGTACCATTAGCCTTTCATGTACGTTGTAGACATTTTGAAAGCAGTCGCTCCATTTTCAGGACTGCGCATTCCGATCTCCTGGCCCTGTTCACTCCTTGCTGGTAAAGTAATGCACTCTGCTGCACCGAATATAAGGAGTTTCTGGGAGGCGAACATTGCTTTGGAAGAGGAAGAGAAGGTATTGGCAACTTCTATTGGGTTGGGGAGTAAGTTTGTGCGCTTTTTTCAATTCAATATTTCATGGTGATTTGGACTTCAACTGATTGCAAGTCATAAACTATTTCGTAGCTCTTGTTTTGCTCTTCACGATAGTCACAATGATGCCTTTCAATTCCCGTTGCACCTTCTTTTTTATCGCATGGAATATGACCCTCCAATTCGACAATCCGCCACCGACTACCGCTTGACTTCAATCGTGGATCAAATGTAGCTCAAGTGGGGCGGTATACAAATCGCGTTCATAGAGGAAGCTTCACTACTGAAAGGACACCATGGGATTGTTCTGCCATCTTTGTATAGAGCAAGTATCGCTTCGAATTTATTCCTCGTTCGGGACACCCCATTTGTAGGAGGTAGAGACAATTATCTCCATAGAGTCGCTCCACATGCAAGGAAGAATCAGTACTGATGCAAACTCTCAACAACAAGCAAGTTTATCTAACGCATTCCGAGCAGAACCCTAAAATGCCCAAGGTGGAGCGATCGTTCACATTGTGCATGCTCGACTTTTCTGCGCGAAATTTGGCCAAACTGACCACCAAAAATCTCGGATGTGGAGATTTCCACAACTGTCTACTCTACTGGTCTGGAGAAGTCACATACCATATAAATCATTAAGTTCCTAATGCATTCCATGAAGTTTGATACAAGAGTTTTGGTGGCTGGCTACAATTTGAGTGGTCTCAGACAACGTAATTTTCTATACACATGGAGCTGAGGAACAGACTTGGCTCTGGCGCATTGATGGAGAAGGAAAAGAGCTACAGAACCCAATTAATATGATTCATTCTGCCTTTGGAAAATGGTGGTTTCCGTCCTCATGAAAAAGCGCACGAACTTATTCCCCAACCCATAAGTTCTCTCTAATACTTCCAAAATTGGCCTAGAGTTTGGGTCTCAACACTTCCTTTAAGAGACATGCTCTACGTTCCGCCCCCGCAAAGCCGTACAGCTTCCCGAAGTGGCGTTCCACAGACGCTCTGTCTGCCTCTCTAGTCGCTTCCAACAGTGTAGATGTGCCACAGGACAGCGTGATTCCTGAGAGGAGATTGCAGAAGATGAGGGAAACCGATCGAAAGGCGGTGTTGCAGAAGGTAGCGTTTTCTTCGAGGGAATATCCTGGGATTTAAGCCATGTTCAGTCCAGCAGCGTACATTTGCAGGCTCTGATTCACGAGCAAGCAGAACCTCTACGACGAATTCATAAGGGAAAAAGCCTCGACTCGCTGGTCATGCAGCTGGACTATCAACCATGGTAGGGACAGATTTCCCAGCTGATTATTTAATAGTAGGAGTATTGGTATCAGTGATTTTAAGAATATTCTTGTAAGATAATCCTTTCCAGGTACGATCGCGACAAAATCAGAAGCTCTGTGAGTAGGGAATCCATCGCGAATATTGCTGAGGCGAGAGAAAGATTCGAACCTTCAACGCTTGGCAGTGGTGAGCAGTTTGCTTTTAACTACATTTTGTATTTTATTTTACTATTTTGGATTTTATTCTGTATTTGTTTTGAACTAATACTATTATAAATGTGTGTGCTACCTCACAGCAACCTCTCATCAAGTTTCGCAAAGAGGTTGCTTCAGAGGCTAATCACGACTACAGTCTATAAAATCCATCGGTAGAGAAGCGGACCTACGCGTGCGTGTGTGCCGCGGCTGTATTGGAAAGGTATAACTCGTCCACCTCCCTGCTCTGTGAGTTCAGTAGACCACTGGGATCAATACAAAGATTCACAACAGAAGGTGGAAAAACATTGTATAATCACAAAAAATAAATTACATGAACGAATAAATAAATAAATAAATAAATAAATAAATAAATAAATAAATAAATAAATAAATAAATAAATAAATAAATAAATAAATAGATAAATAAATAGATAAATAATCACAAATCGTGCTGAAAGCACTTATTCAAGCTGGAAACAGGTGAGTGGAGGACGAGTTTCACCGTCGCAATCTAACCGCTACACGCACGCGACGCTGAGTTCGCGATTTTATCGATTTCTTTATAGGATATACCAACATTTTTTGTATGCTAGAACCGTTTTCTTCTCGAAACCCTCATTTTCTCTCCACTTCCTGCTGTATACAGTGAACTCTAAACGGTCGTAGACAAGGGCAGGGCCGCGGCGCGGGCACTCTGGTTGGCTGCTGCACTTCTCGAGGCAGCTGGAAATTACGACGTATCGGTTTTCCTCCTCCGCATCTTTGCCCAGCAGGTCCGTTGCCTCGGTGCAGCAGACAACCAGAGTGCCCGCGACGCGGTCCCGTTCTTTGCCCACGGCCGTTTGGAATTCATTGTACGTAGCGTACCCTCACCAAACTTCGGTTACGGTATGCGAGTTTCGCGACTACCTTCTCAAGTAACCCCCTTAGATGAAGTTTGGGGCATTTGAAAGGAGGGAAGTGACTCTAACTATAGATTACACAACATGGCTTGATGTAGCGCACACCCCGAGAAGGCTATTTTTTTTTGCAACACGCTGATAGTTAAAATTGCCCCGTAGTGTTGGTTTCGACAGGGATGGAAAAAACAAAAGTTCGAAAATTTCTAAGGGGAACTTTTCATTGCAGCTGATGTTTATATGTTTCTGTGCCTACGAGGTTTTTTAGGTGGAACGTTTATTAGCGGCCTGACGTTTCGGCTCTATCGCCGTCTTCAGAGGCCTGCAAAGAGGTTGATCTGAGAAATCTAGCGTCTAACCCGCCAAGCGTCTCTCCATCCTGTGCTAGAATCTCGATATTGTTCAGAGCACGGAATGCAGAAACCGCGTAGTGCTAAGACTTAGCTCACCCGCCGTTCCACCGATAGTGCAGATGCCGCACTTCACTGCCGAACCTTGAAGAGTGAGTATTGCCATGTATAAACATGATTGGTGATAGGCAGTACGCATGATCTATACAGGCGGTATCAGGCAGTTTATAGCTCACAAAGTGGCACGAAAGGCAAGAACTCATTCGTAATCGATAGACACTCATTTTTGTTATTCATGGGAGGATCCCGAACGGATATCCAGAATGCCTCCAATGTCTTTCTCGCTGATATATCCGATTCGTGAGCCAAAATTGTACACTTCACGTCAAAGTCGTCTCCTCGATGTGATTCGTTTCTGTGCCTCCCGAGTGGTGTTACTAAGCTTGCACGCCGTTTGCCCGCCAGATGTTCTCTAATCCTAACTCCCAAAGTCCTTCCTGTTTCGCCAATGTAAATCGCACTGCATTTCAAGCATTCTATTTGGTAAATAACTCCCGATTGTGCGCAGTCGCCCGTTCTACCGTGAGGACACACTACACATCCTTCACAGATGCAGTGCCTGTCATAGAGTCTATTTCGAACAAGCTGACTTTTGATGTTATTATTCGGAACATTTACCAGTCTTACATCATTCTGTAATTGTGCTCGAACAATACAGCGCCGTACAGCGGAACTTATGCTGTCAGAGATAAATGGGAGACAAAGTGGTAGTTTATTTTGTCGCGAGATATCGCCGCTCTCAACATGGGACCTGCTACGACGTGGAAGCACTGTATAACCATTAGCGACAGCAATTTCCGAAGCGAGACTACGGGACTCCTGCCGTTCATGGTCACCAGTGCACAGTTCATTCGCTGTCTTAAACATGTTTCGTATGACTGCACGCTTCATAGCCATGGGATGCGCCGAGCGAGCGTGTATCAAGATGTTCTTACAACTTTCTTTGCGGTACCATTTTACTCTGACATTGCCCATCGATAAGTTGATCTGGGTGTTCAGGAAAGGGAGCCAGCCGTTGTGTGGTTTCTCTCGTGTGAGCCGTATGTACTGCGACTGCTGGTTTAGTATACGGAAACACTCGTCCATTTCAGACTGTGTTGACGTAATTACACAGCAGTCATCGATGTATCTGCAGTACAGAACGGGCAGACGAGCTAGGACAGGCGCCTCGATTCTGCTCATGAAGCAGACGGCAAGTACAGGTGCCAGTCGCTGGCCCATCGCCAGGCCTCTCACTTGAGCAAAATACGTGCCGGACCACTTGAAAATATTGCAGTTGAGACATTCTTTGACGAGAGTAAGCAATTGCGCTTTGCTCAACCCATACGTTTCCATGTGAGCGCCATGCATGTTGAGCATCTCTGATAGAGCTTGTAGAGCTTCACAATTTTGCACGTTGGTATATAGTGAAGTGACATCAAAAGACTCTATCGCGCAATCGCTATCAAATCTCGCATTACGCAACTGTTCGAGGAAGTGGTTCGTATTTGACAAATGGGACGGTATTTTGCATAGAATTTGACTCACGATTTTGTTGAGAAATTTTCTTCGTGAAAAGTACGATAGACTTCTGGGCGCTGACTGCCGAAACCGTTGCAATGCTGAGCCTGTTAGCTCAACCAGCCACCACCGATCTAATAAAATCGTATCAAGCAATGTGGCAACCAATCATCCGGCAAGAGTTACTGTACTCGGCGATGCTCATTTATCTGATAATGCCGTTGACTTCCTGAGCCTCGGTCCATCATTCTCAATTTCACACAAAATTGATGGGTCCACTTTCCGCAAAGTTGCAACTGGCCTCCACAAGCTTAGAGATCGGCTTAGAATAAAGGCGAAACGCGAAAATGAATCCCACCACACCACGCATCTGAGCACCAGACCGCTACCCATGGCACCATTTCCACATAGTTTCTATAAGGAGCCTGAACCAGTTCGCGAAGTCGACACAAAGTTCAGAATTCTGTTATCAGGTGTTCTTGCCGCCTACAGTCAGCGCGGGCGATTCACCCATAGCAATCTGACTCGCGCGCAGTGGCAAGGTCTTGTAGAAGTACGTGACATGACCAGAACTGGCGCGATACGTCTCTCAGTGAGTGACAAAGGTGGAGAATTTGTTGCGATGCCACAAGTGCTCGATCGGGAAGTTACAGCACTTCATTTGCAAGACACAACGCTATATCGCCGCGTGACAGAGAAAGACTTTCACACTCAGTGCAGGCGTTTGAACGACGTCTGGATGACCGTTGGAAAGGCCTCTGGTCTTGATGAAAGATTTTTAAGCCGACTCAAGCTTGACACGCCTACCTGTCCAGTGTTCTATAGTCTTATCAAAACGCATAAGCTTGCCCCCGACGATTTGCATTCAATGTCAGCCGGAACTTACAAAATAAGGCCAATCATAAGTTCTGTAGGAGGGCCAGCCGATCGCATTTCATGGTTTCTCAACAAAATCGTGAGTCAAATTCTATGCAAAATACCGTCCCATTTGTCAAATACGAACCACTTCCTCGAACAGTTGCGTAATGCGAGATTTGATAGCGATTGCGCGATAGAGTCTTTTGATGTCACTTCACTATATACCAACGTGCAAAATAGTGAAGCTCTACAAGCTCTATCAGAGATGCTCAACATGCATGGCGCTCACATGGAAACGTATGGGTTGAGCAAAGCGCGATTGCTTACTCTCATCAAAGAATGTCTCAACTGCAATATTTTCAAGTGGTCCGGCACGTATTTTGCTCAAGTGAGAGGCCTGGCGATGGGCCAGCGACTGGCACCTGTACTTGCCGTCTGCTTCATGAGCAGAATCGAGGCGCCTGTCCTAGCTCGTCTGCCCGTTCTGTACTGCAGATACATCGATGACTGCTGTGTAATTACGTCAACACAGTCTGAAATGGACGAGTGTTTCCGTATACTAAACCAGCAGTCGCAGTACATACGGCTCACACGAGAGAAACCACACAACGGCTGGCTCCCTTTCCTGAACACCCAGATCAACTTATCGATGGGCAATGTCAGAGTAAAATGGTACCGCAAAGAAAGTTGTAAGAACATCTTGATACACGCTCGCTCGGCGCATCCCATGGCTATGAAGCGTGCAGTCATACGAAACATGTTTAAGACAGCGAATGAACTGTGCACTGGTGACCATGAACGGCAGGAGTCCCGTAGTCTCGCTTCGGAAATTGCTGTCGCTAATGGTTATACAGTGCTTCCACGTCGTAGCAGGTCCCATGTTGAGAGCGGCGATATCTCGCGACAAAATAAACTACCACTTTGTCTCCCATTTATCTCTGACAGCATAAGTTCCGCTGTACGGCGCTGTATTGTTCGAGCACAATTACAGAATGATGTAAGACTGGTAAATGTTCCGAATAATAACATCAAAAGTCAGCTTGTTCGAAATAGACTCTATGACAGGCACTGCATCTGTGAAGGATGTGTAGTGTGTCCTCACGGTAGAACGGGCGACTGCGCACAATCGGGAGTTATTTACCAAATAGAATGCTTGAAATGCAGTGCGATTTACATTGGCGAAACAGGAAGGACTTTGGGAGTTAGGATTAGAGAACATCTGGCGGGCAAACGGCGTGCAAGCTTAGTAACACCACTCGGGAGGCACAGAAACGAATCACATCGAGGAGACGACTTTGACGTGAAGTGTACAATTTTGGCTCACGAATCGGATATATCAGCGAGAAAGACATTGGAGGCATTCTGGATATCCGTTCGGGATCCTCCCATGAATAACAAAAATGAGTGTCTATCGATTACGAATGAGTTCTTGCCTTTCGTGCCACTTTGTGAGCTATAAACTGCCTGATACCGCCTGTATAGATCATGCGTACTGCCTATCACCAATCATGTTTATACATGGCAATACTCACTTTTCAAGGTTCGGCAGTGAAGTGCGGCATCTGCACTATCGGTGGAACGGCGGGTGAGCTAAGTCTTAGCACTACGCGGTTTCTGCATTCCGTGCTCTGAACAATATCGAGATTCTAGCACAGGATGGAGAGACGCTTGGCGGGTTAGACGCTAGATTTCTCAGATCAACCTCTTTGCAGGCCTCTGAAGACGGCGATAGAGCCGAAACGTCAGGCCGCTAATAAACGTTCCACCTAAAAAACCTCGTAGGCACAGAAACATATGTATAAACATCAGTCAACATGCCGAGGTTTCAAGATACGAAAACATTTGAACTTTTTCATTGCAGCATCAGAGCTACATTTTCATCTATAAGGAGACGAATTTTCTTTTTCCAGTTCGCAGACACTCTGGTCACTCCACCCGAACTGCCCCACCTGAATTTTCCTCTATCAACGGAGTGAATGAAGTAGCACTCAGCCATTATCGCCATTTCTATGAGGTAGGTGCTTTGAGGCATTCCGAGGAGGGTTTTCCTCCAGAATCAGCATTTGTTCAGGCAACCACAAACACCTACCATGTTGCCGATAATGGATATCAGACTGACCTCCATTCCAGCGGTAATTATGGAAAATTCCGTAACTTTCAGGGGAGCAGAAGCACATGTTGCTAAATTTTAAGGTATAGTCAGTGCACACAAGTACCCCACCAGGCATGAACGAGGATTTTCCCTTGAAGAACAGTTGTTCATGTTATACATGAAGCAAAATCCTGAAATAGTTTCAAGTAAGTGGGACGAGATTCATGTTTTCCAGCAACTCCTTATCCATTATGCTGTCCAGGTCTGGGCCTTGAATACTCGCCCTCCACTGGTAAGGCAATGGAAGAGCTGCCGTGGAGGATGGTGGAACTGCGGCTTGTCGATGGAGGCTCAGGGTCACCGGTGAGCCTTCCAACGTTTTCCCTTGTTTATCAGGTTAGTTTTTTTTTCAATACAGGCCCTCTCTCAATCACCACGACCGGGCCGGTTCTTGAAGAAATGCCAAACCGCGCCGTCAAATCACATCCGCAAGGGCGATGTTCCGGCAAAGGAGCATGACGAGAGTCCACGCTATGCGCATGGAACAATGGTTCGTTCTAAAATTTTCAAAGAATGTGTTCTCTCGATATGTACAACGTCTTTTTATTTTTTCTGCCAGAAAAGTATTTTTTTTTAACTGTTCATTTATGCTCTTAAGTCAAACTAGGCATAACTGTAAAGAACAAAACATTAAAGGCAGCACCCACGAAAAAATTCGTTACTCAGGTTTCAACGCGATAGTGGGTACTTAGCTATGAGGAACATGGATCAAGTGTTCATTTGTCCCTGAACTCATGGTGAAATGGTTTTCGGATATTGCCAATTCATTGCTTCATAGCAAAGTGACCGAGTTACGCGGATGGAGTAGATCAAGAAAGTCGATAACGCTGCCTTTGTTGTCGACATATTTCTTAGCGCAAGTGGATATTCGACCAATTCTGCAGCTTCTCTAAGGAAGAAAAATCATGAACGAGAAGGAGTTAGAATGTTCACTGCAGAAACATTCCTCATGAAAAGAAAGAAAACATATGATTAAGTGTAAAGAGCCAAAAAAAACCCGAAATTCATACCATGTGTAAAAATTTGACAATTCTGAGTAAAACAAGGGATAATATGGTCGAATCACAATTGAGAGGTTTTCACTAGAAGGTAGCGGATTATCACAGTAAAGAACATTTCAAAATGAGCATGAGAAACAAACGTCATTTTTGGAAAACTGACTGATTGCGGCAGAAAACAGCTGATTCGCACTCCGCTACAACTCGCCTGGGGATCCCCGGATCCCATGTTCAGCTTGTTATATCTCGAGAATGTGGATGCCTTTGGTGGTGCAACTTGCGTAGAACTACTGGGACTATCGTTCAGACCTCAAAACATTCAAAGTTTTCGACATGAAAATTATCGTGGGTGCTGCCTTTAACCTGGTCTTTATAACAGGAGTAGAAAAATGAAGTGATCAAGAGAAGAAGACGAGAGGAATCATCAACAATTTCTTTTTATAAGACAGATATATTATTTTTACGATCCTTTTTTCTATGAGATAAATATACAGTGCGTTTCATAATTATAGAACACCCCCCGAATTTCCCACTCTCGGCTTTTCCTCTGACCAAGGAGTTTTCTCTCCAATGCCATTGTGGTCAGCACCTGAAATAACCTTGGTACCCAACTTTTGAGGTCACAGCAGCAACTCTTTTTTTTTAAACTTTATTTTTCCCTTTCTGCACACTTCGCGGTCATGACGCACCTTCAGATTCTAGCAAGTTTATTTGCCGCACAATCGAATTCACGGAACTTCGATAATTTATGGAGCATCTATGGACCGCACCGATCCCATACAGTCCGCTACTCCTGCTCCTTAGAGGGAATCTGAGGACATCCGCCTCGATAGACATCGCACATGCGCGACTGGCTATCTCAATTTCTCAGCCGCTCATTGCTGATGGAGGTGCATTCGAAATTGACTGGCAAAGATCCACGGTAGTCCTGCTTTAGAAATACAGCAAGCACTAGTCACAGGTTGCTCCGTTGGCTTTGCTAGGTGGCGATCCAAGTAGGCAATACTCGCCCGACATCGAGGCTTTCCCACATTTTCTTACTAAAACCCATGAATCGGTGGCTCAAAATGAAGAAAATTGCTCGCTGGCATTTTCTGATGTCTGCCTCTGTCAGACCATATTCCAGTCTTTTACTCACCACGCCTGAAGTAGGACTACTGTGGATCCTTGCCAGCCAATTTTGAATGCACCTCCGTCAGCAATGAGCAACTGAGAAATCGAGATAGGCAGTTTTGCATGTTCGATGTCTATCGACGCACATGTCCTCAGATTCCCTCTAAGGAGCAGGAGTAACGGACTGTGTGAAACCGGTGTGATCCATGGATGCTTCATAAATTATCGAAATTCCGTGAATTTTGATTGTGCGCCCAATAAATTTGTTAGAGCATGAAAGTGTGTCATGACCGCGAGGTGTGCGGAAAGAGAAGAATAAAGTTTTAAAAAACCAGAGTTACTGCCGTGCGCTTAAAAATTGGGTACTAAGGTTATTTCAGGTGCTGATCACAATGGTACTAGAGGGAAAATTCCATGGTCAGAGGGGTGCGCCGCTGTTGATCCGATCAGGTTTTCGCACCTTTTCCTCGCGTCTCCAATTATATCCTCACGACATCAATAAAAGGTGCGAAAACTGCGACCAAAAAATCCGATCGGATCAAGAGCGTAGGCAGCGAATATGCCTTTTAGTGGCAATATCTGCCCTCATTCTTGGACGAGTTATCCCGCCGGACTGTCATTAAGTTTCTATATCCACGCACCTCAGAGTGTTGTGCAATCAATTGACTGTTGGAATAATGGAGGGAGGGCGTTTGGGTCCCGTCGAAAAATGGGCGTGGCTAACGATGCCCCATGGATACGCACGCACTGTGCCACTGGTAAGTGACAGTCAGGCAGGCTCATATGAACGTATGAAAGCACATGTTATTAGCGTTGTAAAATCAAGAAATTTTAGTAAATCGTTGAAATAACGGTTAAGTGTTTGCTCGTGATTCTCTTCGCATCAAGATTTGAAATGGACAGACTTTTAGAACAACTTTAGAATAATGTGTCTCGTTGTGTTTGTTAAGAATGTTCAGAACTCAAGAACAAAAGGAACAGAATATTTCCTTTCATTCCTAAAACTGAATTCATCCAAAGTTTTCCCCGGAATTTATGCAGTTTCATACGTTCGCATGAGCTTGCCTGGCTGTCACTTACCACTGGCACAGAGCGTGCGTATCCACGGGGCATCGTTAGCCACGCCCATTTTTCGACGGGACCCAAACACTACGCCGCCGGAATAATACCAATCTCAGCTGATAAATCCGCATAACGGAGCTGGTTCAGGAAGACAACCTTGTGAGCAGAATGAGCATGCCCTAAAACTCTTCTTCTTTTTTGTACAGCACTGTGTTGGTCTCCAAAGTTGGGACATCCGAATTTTCTATTTATTCGAAGTCGAATATTTCTGCTCTCGGATATTGAATATTCCGGATAAATGTAAAATGCGATCCTTCCAACATTAGAGACCAATGTAGTGTTGTATGAGAAAGAAGAGCTTGAAAGCTTTGTTATTCTCGGATATCTGGATGTTTGAATGCCTTCCGATTGTTAATTAAAGTAACAAAATTATTCGGTTTTTATTCGGTCCGAAGTCTACTTCACACCCCAGATAACTTGCCATCCGTTATAGGTGTCGTGCCATAATTAGTGTGACTACAATGTACTTTGATTCCAGCCCACAGGTCCTCAATGTCGCCTCTGAGGTGATGCATGGACAACTCGTTCAAGAATGAGGGCATATATTGCCGCGGCAAAGCATATTCGCTCTCCACGCTGTTATCCGATCGGATTTTCTGGTCGCCGTTTCGCACCTTTAATTGATGTCCTAAGGATATAATAAGAGACGCGAGGAAAAGGTGCAAAAATCTGATCGGATCAACCGCCTGTTCTCGGTTTCGTGTTAGAGAACTGGCAGTAGCTGAGATGTACGAAGCCAGATATGCTGTATTTGTCCCTCCAAATTTTCTAGTATTTCAATTTCCTCACGCCTTTCGACTTCCGGTCTTGTGCAATACTTCCGCTCATCCCTGGTCCCTACCTTTTTGCAGATATAACAATAAACTTCTCAACATTTTTTCTTTGCAGCCAGCTGAGAAACGAATAGGTTCACTTATAAAGTATGAGATGATGCGACTCAAAGAACGCGAAGACGAACTGCGAAGATCAAGAAAAGATCTGGGCTTGCCATCGCTAGAGGTAGGTGATTATACAATTTGAAACCTCACTGTGAGCGACATCTTTTTTTTGAAGGAGACAATGGAGCTGTGGAAGCAGGGCAACTCGGATGGGCTTTCATATCGTTCAGCTGCAAATTACGCTCGGATGAATGATGTGAGTGCAAATGATGCATATGTCTAAGACAATTTTCCAGGATAACTTTCTCTGCAGTTTCCGTCAGCACAACTGCAGAGGAATCCGCAACCGAGCGAGCCCAGCTCAACGAACGGATCTTGGGACTACTAGCCGCCAGTGAAGCATTTAATAAGTGTATTGAGTCAGTTTGTATTAGGCGTTCTAAAATTTCTATCGAGTTCCTTCTCAAAATGGTTTTATGTCTTCCGAACATTCGAAATAAATGCAAAACCTTTATTCACTTTGTAACGCAAAGGAATATACGACTAGAAATAGGCGAGTAACAACAGGAAACCTCATATAAATCATCATACATACTCTGAACGATCAAAACAGATGGCAAGAAAGCGCAGTAGTATTCCAATCCATATTAGACGGAGTATCTGAAGACAATGCCCTCATCCTTGTAAAGTTCGACGTTCTTCGATGAGAAGTCGACTGTTTGGCGCGGATAGTAACGTTCCACATTCGATGTTGCGGTGACGATCTGGAATAGGGGCTAACTGGAATAGAGCCAAAAGCTTTCGTTGAAGCTAACTCCAGGAATACTCCACTACACTTCAACTACAGTTACCAAAAAAAAAATGCGAATAATAGAACCCGTGTCAGCACGCATATGTACCTAAGAAACCGGAGTCTATCTTTTTTTTTTTGCAAATAGCACAGAGAACAATTCAATTTAAAATAATCAGAAAATCATAAAAAGCTATTCAAAAATGTAACCGCAGTGTAAAAACTATAACAATTACAAAAACTATCAAAACTATTAAAAAAACTTATTGAACAGAAATATGGTAAAACGCAATTACAAATATAAAATCTCTATAGTCTTCGAGTACCTCCTTCAAAATTTTCCAGAACCCTGAGCAGCGTTCACTTGTTACGTAAATGCTGTGAGTGATAAACTACTGGGGTATCGTAACCCCTCAAGGAGAGGTCCAGCAGTAACTAAGGATGATAAGAGATTCTCCAAGGCCTTTCCAGTTTCAACTTACCAACTTTTAGGGATCAAACTCTTAGTTGGGTAAACATGAGAGTAAATACATTCCCCCTCTCTTTTTTCTACCCTTTATAGTCAACATAGTTTCGTAATCCACGGGGTCATATCGATATATGCTTCTGAGCCTGGATGCATAACTGAAATTACCCAGGGTAAGCGCATTACCGCCTATGCTAGTCATGTAAATTTTTGCGATGTTCGCACGTTTACTCTGGGTAATCTCAACGATGCATGCGGCCTTGATGTTGAGTAGATTTCAGTAATGCCTTGTGAATTTTTAGAAATGTACGAGCGTGGAATATGGTAACTGGAACATCGTTACTGCCATAAATGGAGAGGATGCTCAACTATTGTGACTGACCTGACTCTTTCCTAATTTCGCACCACTCGGTGCCTCAGTGAATGGTAAATTGACCTTATTCGGTGAAAAATTGAAAGCTCCGACATAGACCTAAAAAAAGAAGGCAAGGTGAAATAAAAACTGCATGACCAAGGGAAATACAACTTACATTGCCAACGGTGGCATTTTCGAACTGATCAAATCGCACAATTGTAAATGCGCCATCGATCAGTCGACCCATTATCGTTTGTCCGGACATCAGCGCGTCATCCCTGGTCCTCAGCTTACTCAGCTTCGAGAACATCTTCAGCGAGGACTGTTCTTGGGCATATTGACGCTGAAAATGGCAATTCGGTCAGCGAGAAGTTGGCTTGGGTCCATACCCTGAAACCTACCACCCAGTTGATGTTCGTGTAATCCGGGTTGACCGGCACTTTGGACGCGGTGGAGAAACCGGCGTCCTTCGTGTCGTCCCACTGCATTGCACCACGTTGAACAGGCACCTTAATGAAGCGATATCGCAGTCAAATGGTACACCTTATGCCAGGAATCTACTATCTATTAATTGGCAATTCATGTGTGTGTATGTGAGTCTGTACACGAGAACCAGCCAACAAAAACGGAAAATACCTACACCATCGTGTTCAGCGCATCGAGTTATGTACGAAAAGAATGCAAATTTTGATTTTTACCTTAATTTACAGGTGTTTTGGGCCACTTTTGTCATGTTCAAACATGTTAAGGATCGACTTTTGTGTTTATCACAGTTGGAATGAAAGAGATAAGCCCAGACAGTATGAAAGGGAAGATGTTGGTAGGATCTCTTTATGTCGAAGACGAGGAGCCAGGAAGGCGAAGAAGGACACGGATGAGGGGTGGCGCTGTAGGGCTGAGCCGGCGCTCAGAAGGGGTGATAATGCTATGCAAAGGGTACAGTTTTGCGGCAACGGTGCGCCGGCGTTCAAAAGCGAGGATATGCCTAGAGACGGGTCTAACGATGTGATAAGGGTGCGCCGACGTCAAAAAGTGGGGAAATGCCTGGAGACGGATCTAACGGTGTGATAAGGGTCCGTTGGCGTTAAAAAGGGGTAAACGCTCAGAGACAGGTCCAACGGTGTGAGAAGGGTGCGCCGGCGCCCAAAAGCGGGGAAATGCCTGGAGACGGGTCTAATGGTGTGATAAGGATGCGGCGGCGTCCAAAAGCGAGGGAGACGCCTGGAGACAGGTCGACAGATGGAGAAGAGGTGAGCCTGTGCTGAGTAGCGACTGGGTAGATCTGTCTTTCTTCTAATTGTACTCTGTCGCCTAAATACAGTGGCAAAGTACTAAAGGTCCGGCCTCAGTAGCGACTACTATACCACTCATGTCATTCTGCCCACATCACGTCCTCTCCTGCGTGTTCTACCCTCATTTGTGTTTGAGCACATCATACCATCCTCTTTTATATGCTCGAGCTGATTGTTATCAATGGATCACTCACAACAAACAAAGAATGATAAACCATTCCCTGTGTTCATTCTAGGCTGAGTCGGTTACATATGGCTACAGTTAGCTTTCTCACTCGAGAAAATGATAAAATTGCTCTGAGAGACGCAAACGGTCCTCTTTGATCAATCCATTTTTATGGGAGAGGGCATTGAGGGGAGACGGAGCGAAAATTGGCATGACAATAATTCCACTAAAATGGATGCGAGCTGAAGTCATGCGATCGAAGCGAGCATACGGAAAAGTCTGGAAGTCCGGCGTTAGCCGGACGGCCAGACTGGTGTCTGAATAAATTGAAAAAAGAAAACAAATGATCCAATAAATAAAGCAACAGATAATATGCACAACTCACCACGGAGTCATTAGGCAGATTCTTCATTCCAAGCTCATCACCATAGTAGAAGTTATTGGTGCCAGGCAGGATCAACTGCAGCATGAGCAGCAGCTCGGCATGTGCTCGACTTTCCACACGAGATGCAATGCGGGAAATGTGTTGGTTGCCGAACTGAAAGTTCCAGGAAATGACCTATTCTTTTCTGGATTTGATGTAGTCATTGATCACATACCTCCCATTGAGGCCAAACCGACGGATTGTTGGTGTGGAAAAGGAGAATGTCGGAGAGAATTTCGTGCACGCATGTCGCAACTGTTCCTTCGTTTTTGTGGCAGATGTCTGGAGAAGAAGTCTTCAAACGAAAATCTATTTGGAGTGAAAGAGGGTAGTGTAGTTGCAAAAAAGCAGAACCGCTCCGGGCACAGAAAATTTAACAGGGTTTCTCTCTGCAAACATTGGTTCAAAAGTTATGAAGAGGTCTGGAATTTTCCATGCAAGTGATGAATAGTGAAGCCTAAACATGACAAAGGATATAAGTATGTATGGAAGAAATGACTATATGAATGAGGTTGTAGCTTTAGAAATAAAAATGTCTTCTGCATAGAAATACAGCGAACTCGGAACGGCCGTAGACAAGGGGCGGGAACGCGGAGGGGTGTTCTTGGGCAGGGAGACAGGGGCTCTGCATCCTGGCTCTGGTTGTTTGCTGCGAGGTGGCGCTCGAGTTCCCTGCTGAGGGCAGAAGCAGACAACCAGAGCGAGCATGGAGAGCCCCTGTGTCTCTGCCCAAGACCGCCGCGTCGCGGTCCCACCTCTTGTCTACGGCCGTTTGGAGTTCACTGTCTGAGTTTTACCCGCCTTGTAGGCGTATATCTATGTACATTTCATTATAGGGGGTTCGGAGCGTTACACCTAGAAAGGGTGGCGCAACTGCGTTCTGCGAATGGTCAGCCCACCCAACTACCCAATTGTAGAGCCTCTCCGCGGTATAACGCCCTACACCCCATAACAGACATAGTAGCTCAGAAATGGAGCACACAACGTACCGGAATTCTTTTCAATTTTGCTCAACTCGTAGTTGATCACCGAATCCAGGCCACTCTGCACCAACTGCTTCTTGTCCTTCTCTTTAGCTTCTTCACGCGAAGCGAAAAGTGCACTAAAATTATTTTTTTTTGTTTTAATTTCTTTCTTCAAACCATAACCCTGATGAAAACGGAGGGCTCCACCAAACCCTTAATACCCTCACATTTTCTTTCCAGATGCCTTTGTGCTCTCGTTTGCATACCAGTCGATGTGGTTCCGTATATCGCTAACAACGTCCGAGATTGCAGACCAATCCTGAAATTGCGAATAAACCGCGGGTCTTGCCGCTGAATTTGGAGCGAGCTGATCAAAACATAGTAAAAACGTACTGGTTCCGTGCCGTCAGCGGTTCGCGCCAGGTACTCGATGCCGCTCAAGTGGAATCCGTCTATACCACGGTCAATCCAAGCGGACAACATATCCTGAAGTTATTTCTTTTTCCATGCGAATGTCATCACGGCAGGAAACCCCTACGAATTCAAGTTCCCCAGGAATTTCAAACAGAATAGCTAGGAATTTTGTACTAGTTTATTTTCATTTGTTTATTTTTATAATCATTTTCAAAATAATAATGGTTAATAACTAAAAATTCAAATTAATATTTTTATTATTTTTATTTCATCTGAGTCCCCAAGCTACGGAAACCCCTCCTTATTCTAGATTCTGGGCTATAGCTCATATCCAAATAATTTGTCAACCCGAATAAACGCCCTCTTATGGCTGTTGCCTTCGATATCGTGCTACTCCGTAAGATTTATCTGCTCATATTTATTTAGTTGTTACAGCGCGAGGTGTGTGCCATTTGATGTCGTGTAAAAACGTGGACAAGAAAAAAAAAACAAAGGACTATAATGACACGTACATTGACTAAATGAAGTTAGACATATGCACAGCCATAGCCATAGAATCGGAAATTTTTTTTGCATGGTCTCACGGTGCATTCCTTTTTCAAAATCATACAATTTGAAAGAGGCTGTGTGAAAATCCAGCAAATCCCGCGAGCAACGCAAATTCAGCAAAAATTTCCAGATTCTGTGGTTGCGAGTGTATATGTACTTGTGTACCTAATGAGTACGTGTGCTCCTTCATTTCTGGATATCTTTACCCAGCTGATTTCTGGTCGGTAACCATCCAATATTAGCTTTCTTATAAAGTCTATTGTCTCTCGCTAAAATACAGTATTTGCGCCAAGGAATAAATGGATAGATACTGGATGTCGCCTAGAAGTGCTCTGAGCGTTACGAAGAAGGTTTGTTCTGCGTCATCCAAAAACGCACCGGCCCTTCCCAATAATTTTTGGGGGAAAGTAAAGTTTCGGGGGAAAAATCAGAGAATTATTGCCGAAAATGATGGAATGGAACTGAAACTCACAAACATATGCGTGCGGAGATACGTGTTCTGCCAGTTCAGAACGGCAGCCTTGCTGTTTCCCTTCTCGTGCATGTAGTACAATCCCTTGCGTTCGGTGAAAAAGTTTGCCTCCTTTCCATCCTTTGACCAGCGATAGAACTGAAGCATAGAAATTAGTTGAGGCTAGAAGGAGGAAACAGCTAGGGACCTACTCCAGAGTAGTTTCTGTTCGCAGGAATACTAGCTGTGGCTGATTTCAAGAACCAATCGTGCTCGATAGACGTGGTAGCGATGGGTACGCTGATGACCAGCTTCATGCCTGTATAGATGTCAGTTAGCCATTGCCTTTGGCTGCATGTACAGCGCCATGTCTACAGTGTACAAGAACAGGGCCTGGAATCGTCACTGAGATTACCCAGGGTGAACGCGTTGATGCTCGTGCTAGCGACTGGTCAATGTATGAGTGTTAACACGTTTACTCTGGGTAATCTCACGCAGCTACAGTACATTCAAAAGATGGTACTCACCCTTGTCGTGGATTTCGCTAATCGCCTTGTCAGCCAGCTGATTTGTTCCTAGAGCAGGATCCATTTGGTCGTAGCTTCGTACAGCGTTGGAAAAATTGTCGCTAATTAGGAATGGTGAAGGCCAAATGGTCTGAGAAATACAATGATAAAGCCGTAGAGGATTTTCAGAGCTGTTTACCGGAAAGCTGTTTAAGCTTACATGGACACCGCTCTTTCTGAGATTCTCGAGGCGGTCCAAAAGTCCCTGCATGTCACCGTATCCGTCTCCATCTGAATCTTGGAACGAAGGTACCCATACCTAGAAAAATTGGAAAGGGTAAAATTTGCTATCTCAGCACGAGTGGCCAAAATCCTATCGGATATACTGTATTGGCTGCACGGCAGAGTACCATAAGACTCAAGAAGATCTTGGAAAAAAATGGCGATGATAAGTGAGTAGAATCTCATGAGAAAACCATACTATACAGTTGGGGAGGTAATGACCCTAATCTTCCTCTTTTTTCCCTGCATGAAGCCAGGAAACCACGAATTTTGGTCCAGTACGATTGTACATATTTGCAGCATAAAAAGCGCGTTGAGTACATTAACTAAAACTAAATAAGACATACATATCTAGTTAAGTAACACACTGTTAAAGCTTGTTTGCTGCCACGATGAGGACCACATCCGTTATTTTTTTTCCAGGCGATCATTTTTTAGTTTCGGAAACACGTTTTAAAAGAAAAAAAAAATGGACAAAGTTGATGGCCAAACCCTATATTTCACCAAATCAAAGAACCAAAGACATTCCTAGTTACACTATGCCCCTCCAGAATAACGTCATGACTTTTTCTCGCTGCTTTAATTTCTACTTGTAGATAACAGCGTCTGTGAATGATAAGTAATGAGTAGAAAACTGGCTGAACTAACATTGTAGGCGATAGCAGTTTGCCACCAGTTCGGTTTGCTTCGAACGGTACATCCGGGGCTGAGCACGACCAGTAGAATGGACGCCACGAACAATGCGATCCAGATTAGCCAGAACAATACGAAGAGCACCATCCTGAAAAGGACTAGCAGTTGACGAACGCTTTCAATAAGATAACTGAAATCATCACTTTTTTGCCGTTAAAATTTTATAGGAATCCTATTAAATTGCTGGGAGGTGTGATTGAAGTATTATTCTATGTCCCAGACACTTCACACCTTGTCGTGACTCTTCGCCACGACTTCCTATCAAGGGAGCCTTCGACCAACGTCAGCTGGTCCTACAACGAACTCCGCGGTGCGCGCTCACTCTCACCCGTATTCGCCCCTTGAGTACGCCGCTGATAGGCCACGCCCACCGCCCGAAACGGCATAAATACCGCCGCTCCTTCGCATGGGCTCATCTCATCTTCCTTCGCATCTTCTCTCCGCTCGACTCCGCTCGATGTCAACCGCCGATGACCGCAGCCACAAGGGCCCACAGTTCGATGCCGTTGATGTCCCGTTGTTCGCCGAGGCCGTTCAATCGTCGCCAGCCGATTCCATCATGATTGTCCGCGCCATGCACACTCCCGCTGCCAACGAGGAAGAAGCGCCGCGTGTGTCCAGGCCCGTTTGCTGATTTGACCCGCTAATATTCTTTTGGTTTAAATTATATTTTGTATTGATGTCTTTTCTACCGCAAGTGGGAATATGAAGTGGCCAAGATTATTGTGTGATGAACAGAAGGAGAATTGTTGGAAGAGGAAATGGAGTTATATCGGAAAGAGCTGATGGAAGGGAAAATTGGTAAAAGTTGGAAAAGGTTGGAAAGATTGTTGGAACCGCATTAAGTATGTTACCGCTCGCTCGCAATCGCTCGCAGCGCTAAGGTAGTGGGCCTTTCACAATCAGCCCGCTGGCTCGCGAGTAAGTAAGACCACTGACTTCTTAGGCGTGCGGTACTACCCGCTAAGTCCTTGTTGGTTGCTGGTAAAACCCCTTTGACACACTTATTACTCAGTCACTTTCGAGTTCCGCTGCAATGTTTGCGTAAGTTTTGTTCCTAAGAAATAAATAAGAATATCAATAGAGGAAACCGGCTCCATATCTTTTACAGTTTTTCTGTTTGTGTGTCACTGTATTACTGGCAAAACCAAGATATTTACGTTCTACCTGGTGACTTGTAATGGTTCTACTGTAACTAACGGGAATTCCATAAAAAAAATGTTTGTAGTACACTCGAATGTATAGGTGAAAAAAATAACCAAAAAAAAAAGTTTAAACGACGTTTATTTCTGCACTTTTTCTGGATACCACTCAGCGGTCGCACGCATCATTCATTCATTCATTCATTCATTCATTCATTCATTTCTTACATAAGACGTACTTATGCAATAGAAGAAAGTAAATAAAAAAACACCATTCCTATAAAACAACAAATTGTCCAACTAACCAATAACAAACCAAGAAACAGCAGTCACAAAACAGACATGCATGGCATCAAGGAATGAGGCTGCGTTCGAGAAGCTTTTTGAATGAGTTGTACCCGAGAGGAATTTGATGATTTTTGCGAATCTTGTCAAATATGGGAACAGTCCTGTTAACAAAGAAATAGCGCCTGCAATTTAGTCGAGCTCTCCTCATTGAGACTACCCAGGGTAAACGTGCTAACACCCTTGAATTTTCACATTGTTCAATGCGGGCTTCAACATGTTTACCCTGGGTAGTCTCAATTATGCATCCAGGCCCATTACGCTATAGTTGAAGGTCCAGGATCAACGAGTTCGCTGCAAGTCCTTCTCAGGATGGTGCTCTTGTGGTCTTATTCATTCTTGAAAGAAATGCCCGCGAGTGATTCGACTTCTCGATGATCCTGCAGTTATAGCAGGGAAAGTAAGAAATGGAAAAGCCCCACGAACTCAACCCTTAAGAAAGTAGATCTATATCTCTGTATCAGAACAAAATTAGATGTTTTGGATGTTTTTCCGTCGTTTAAAGTGCAACAGATGAAACTCTGATTGGTAAAAAAAAGTCGCAAATTTTGCTGGGTACCGCCTCTAACGGTAATAAAAAAAAGAAATCCAATGAAAATTTAGTCAGTCAATTAGTCCTAATCAGAGTTCAAAATGGGAAAACGGCCTGATTCTACGCGTGTGGGTGGTTAGTGTCCGTAGACGCCGTAAACGCGTGCGTCTGAGCTGCGACTGCGATGCGGCTGGCCCCTATTCTTCATCGTACAGACGCACGCGCGTCAGTCGCACACATCCAGTATTATTGATACTATTCATGAATTATTATTCGTAGCGGAGTGTAGTGTTTCAAAGAAGACAATGAAACTAAAATGCTAGTTTTGGTTGTATGTTAGTATTAAATGCCTACTCGTAGTGAATGTAGTAGTCTTTCGTACTATTAATGTCATGCCCTAGACCCTATTTCCGCTCAATTTCATTGGCTATTAGTTTTCTTTCCTTTTCTTCTTTTTTTTCTCTCTTCAAATCTGCTGCGTAATATCTCGCGCCTTCAAATGAGTGAATGAATCCTCGTAATTTTCAAATTTTCACTGCCAGTAGTGGCCAGGCGATAGCAATCGCTGGCAAGGACATCGCACCTCGGCCGCAATCGGCTCCCATCTGTGCGCGCCAGATTACACGCAGTAAACAACTGCGAGCCTAAGACATTTGCGGGCTTATGAGCGACGCGAACCTTATCATCTTCCACGTGGGGTCATCTCGGTACTTCTCCAGCTCCTCCTCGGTGAGGCCTGTCGGTTCATCGCCTGGTCCCGGAGCACGAGCGCCACCGTCTGGTTCCATTTGTACGTCATCGTTCACCTGCAAAGCATCCGATGACAATGTGTCGTTCAACGTCATCAGAGAGTCATCAGATACATGTGGATAGAAACAGCTGTTTTTCAGCTTTAGAAACTGTACGCTGCTGACACAAAGAATGCCGCTGCAGCTGGTGCATCTCTCCTTTTGTAAGTAGCTAGCGCTGTGATAATATGCAAAACAACTGTCACCGACGCAACAGGCCTGAGGTACGTGAGGTCAGTCTGAATAGCGCGTTTCGGAACTGATTACCTTCCTAATGAAAACGATGTGAGATCGATGCATGCGATGTCGTGCAGAGAAGCAGTTGAAAGCATGCATTAGCAATTCCGCATGTCATCTGCATAGCATCTGAATGTACAATCTGGTAGCTGAGCAAGTGCATTCGGGACTTTCGCAGCAGTAGCGTCGGCGTTGTGGTATTGGCCACCTGATCCTCTGTTTCGGTCTAATTTCTACAGTCCTCAAAAAGATAGACTGATTGCGCGACTACACCATCGCTGCGAACCTGAACGAGGGACTCGGAAAGCGTGCCCTAGGTGAGAGGGTCGGGTAGGTCCTGCAGCGATTCTGCAGCAGCGACGCTAAGAAACCGCACGCACAATCCGTCTATCTTTTTGAAAAGGACTGTACGTTCCTCTGCAAGATCTAATATGTACATGGTGCAATCGTGTCCATTTTCTATGTTTTCCTCCTGTAACTTAGTAAAATTTCCTACCAGATAGGATTAATGTGCTCCTCAGCATGGTTGCAAATTTCCCACAGCTTCCCACGATAGAAGCAAAAGGAAAAGTATCAATACATGGGAACATAGAATCCTATGAGAAAAATATTAGGTTGTTGCAAAATCGATGTCGGATTTTTGGACCACAAACTTTGGAGTAATGCTTTGGAATGTGAAGTGGTGTTTCCACCATATATTTTGTACTTTTTACAAAGCCCATTTCTTCCTCCTTCTGCATATTCATTTTTATCCATATCTACAAACGTTTGCTGTGATTTTCGGGCTTGAATTGAAGTGTACTCGACCGCTAAAATTCGTCCCAAACTGTTTCGTGGTCTCGAACTCGATAGCAAGAGAGTGGCTTGGACATGAAATATTACCAACCTATGCAGGAGGGAATGCTCAACAAAGTGGTAGCCCAGTGTTGGCCCAAGTCATTTAGTATTGGAGACACTTGCCTCTGAGTCACGGACTAAAATTTGATGACGTCAACGCCGTTTTGAAAGCACTGGTAGAAGCTATCACCAGGAGACCTGTTCAGTATCTCGAAGGTGGCCTTGAAGTTCATTATTTTATTATTTTTGGCGCCATCGGATGAACGAGCATGAGGAAAAAACTGAACAAGTGGATCCAATTCGATTATCCTCCAGTATTTCACAGTGGCCCAAGACTACACTTTTCACTCAAGATGCTCTGGAAGTAGATGCAGCCAAAGATCGAGAATGTCCCTTATATGCCTTACTCAGCGGACTGTTCCCCTACAGATGATCGTAAATTCAAGCGGTGGGACTCATCCCTGAGAGGAAGAGCAAGCCGCAAAATACACTTTTTCAAAACTATCTCGCCGATATTTCTGAGTCCAAAACGGTTGGCTTCTGGTGTGATGGAACAAAAACTAAGTTGAAAGATGGCAAAGATGTGTTGGTTCAAATGAGTGCTGAATCGGCAGAAAAGGTTCAGTTTTTGCCGAGTTAGGACAATTCAAAGTCCAACTGTCAAAATCCGACATCGATTTTGCAACAACCTAATACAATGTGGACTAAATCCTCCGGAAGAATCCAAAATTTGCTAGGGTTGAAATGACAAAATGTTGACGTTCGTATAAGATGACTTGCTCAGAAAAAGAAGTTTCAAACTTCGCACATTCCATATTCCTGAGCAAACCAATAGTCAAAGTTAATGCAAGTGACGTTTCAAAAAAATCGCTATGAAGTCTCGCTTTCTGTAGCGCAAGCAAGTGCATATCTACTATCTATTAATTGGCAATTCATGTGTGTGTATGTGAGTCTGTACACGAGAACCAGCCAACAAAAACGGAAAATACCTACACCATCGTGTTCAGCGCATCGAGTTATGTACGAAAAGAATGCAAATTTTGATTTTTACCTTAATTTACAGGTGTTTTGGGCCACTTTTGTCATGTTCAAACATGTTAAGGATCGACTTTTGTGTTTATCACAGTTGGAATGAAAGAGATAAGCCCAGACAGTATGAAAGGGAAGATGTTGGTAGGATCTCTTTATGTCGAAGACGAGGAGCCAGGAAGGCGAAGAGGGACACGGATGAGGGGTGGCGCTGTAGGGCTGAGCCGGCGCTCAGAAGGGGTGATAATGCTATGCAAAGGGTACAGTTTTGCGGCAACGGTGCGCCGGCGTTCAAAAGCGAGGATATGCCTAGAGACGGGTCTAACGATGTGATAAGGGTGCGCCGACGTCAAAAAGTGGGGAAATGCCTGGAGACGGATCTAACGGTGTGATAAGGGTCCGTTGGCGTTAAAAAGGGGTAAACGCTCAGAGACAGGTCCAACGGTGTGAGAAGGGTGCGCCGGCGCCCAAAAGCGGGGAAATGCCTGGAGACGGGTCTAATGGTGTGATAAGGATGCGGCGGCGTCCAAAAGCGAGGGAGACGCCTGGAGACAGGTCGACAGATGGAGAAGAGGTGAGCCTGTGCTGAGTAGCGACTGGGTAGATCTGTCTTTCTTCTAATTGTACTCTGTCGCCTAAATACAGTGGCAAAGTACTAAAGGTCCGGCCTCAGTAGCGACTACTATACCACTCATGTCATTCTGCCCACATCACGTCCTCTCCTGCGTGTTCTACCCTCATTTGTGTTTGAGCACATCGTACCATCCTCTTTTATATGCTCGAGCTGATTGTTATCAATGGATCACTCACAACAAACAAAGAATGATAAACCATTCCCTGTGTTCATTCTAGGCTGAGTCGGTTACATATGGCTACAATTAGCTTTCTCACTCGAGAAAATGATAAAATTGCTCTGAGAGACGCAAACGGTCCTCTTTGATCAATCCATTTTTATGGGAGAGGGCATTGAGGGGAGACGGAGCGAAAATTGGCATGACAATAATTCCACTAAAATGAATGCGAGCTGAAGTCATGCGAGCGAAGCGAGCATACGGAAAAGTCTGGGGCCGTAGTAATTGCGCCGTAACCAACGGTTATAGAGAAAGATTTGTCCTCGGACAACTGCCGGTCCCCCAAGTTTACCGACTTATAACCTGGACATAGCCACAATGCAGCCATCACTTGAACGAAATCCTCGGGGATCCATGCCTCTCAACCTTGTTTGCAAAATTCCGCTCGCGGGAGGGACTGAACGCGTGACAAACAGCACGTGAGACTGCAGTCATCGCACTGCGCCACCGTGCAAGTGATCTCTCGCAATTACATAGTGATGAAGGAAACCGACTGCATACACATCGCTGTTGTAAATATATATTGTACTAGTAGTGAGAAAACTGATTCATAGGGGAAGTATTCATGACTGAACACTGTATTAAAAGTGAATCAATCTACATTTAGTGTGGCTTTTTTCCATTTTTATGGTAAAACCAAGCATAACTAATGTGTTTAAACCTTTTTCACTACTTTGAATGAGAACAAAAAAGTGAAGTACGAAAATGCAAAGCTTTGGCCATCTGCGGAAATCGAACCCCGCACTACCATCACAGTGGCCTATCCCGTTAACCACTCTGCCACATCTCACTCGATGGTATGACTCATGCACATCTCACTCGATGGGACGACTCATGAATACCCTCCACAGCCCAATAACACCGACTAGTACAAACTGGTAACGTATGCTTAGTGTGAAGCTTCGATATGCAATGCCTCGAACACAGTTGATTTAATTTCAATATGCTGAATTCTAATTCAAGATGCGAGAGTATCCGTTTCCAAAGCTGGTTCATTGTTTTGTTTTGATGAAAAGTACCATGAAGGGCTCTCAAACAAAAGCAATTCCCTCACATGCTTGGTCCATTGGAGCATCTGATTCACAGCTATGATGCAGAGTTGGATGAGCATTCGTTTTGCGCGCGCAAAAGCGTAAAATTGGAGCATATGGAGATCCCGGTTATTAAAAAGTCCTCGAGAGGACTTTTTAATAACCGGGATCTCCATTTGCCTGCGTCTATGATATCTGCGCGTTCTCTGCGCGCACTCTAGCAATATCGATATGGCAGTGCCTGTGCGATCTGCTCAACCGATGGTTTCGCAGCGCCCGAGACCAGGATCCAAAGAGTGGTATAACCTGCTGGTTATATCACGATTATCGGAACTAAGTTAATGGTTTGATTCTTCACACTATATTGAGCTCACAACGGTCCCAGGTTATGGAATGTACAACTGCCGGTTTAACTTGCTGGTTAACCGGCAGTTATAGTGCAATTACTACGGCCCCTGGAAGTCCGGCGTTAGCCGGACGGCCAGACTGGTGTATATATATTTTTTTTGCGAAAAAATTATGAACGACGGTAACCACTTGGTTATTCTGAAAGCGACCGCCAGAAAAGAAGCAAAGAAATCGATGGCAAAAAAAAAGCATGAATTGAGCTTATAAAAAGCCAGCCACTCCCGAATAGAACTGCACGACCTAGAACTTCTCCAATGCTTGCTGAGTATTTCTTCGAGCAAATTCAATGAAAGAGAGGCATGGAAGCAACCCAGGGAGACAAACACAGCATACTTCATCCAGTCGGATAAACGTGCTCTAAGGCTGCCGGTATACTCCTCGAGGAGTGTAGCACATAGCATAGCCGTCGCCTGCGCGACTTCATTTTTGATACGTATTGATTGTGGGCGGTCCTATATGGGCGATCTGCCGTGCACAATCGATACATATTAAAAATGAAGTCGCGGCGACGACGGCGATGCTAGGTGCTATACTCCTCGAGGAGTATACCGGCAGCCTAACGAATAATTTGTCATGGTTTGGAAGCTGCTATCCAATGGAAAGTTATCCGCGGCTAAGTGTATCCACTCGTTTAGCTGACGGTTACCTTTACCCGGTTGGTATTGTACTGATAAACTTCCACTGTCTGTCGTATCAACAATTCGTGTTATCTCCCGTCAATGCACTACATTAGCGCCAAGGAATGAACACATGGATGAATGTGCTATACTGGGCTGGGATTCATAAAACGCTAACCATGCAAACCAGCGTTGGTTAGTGCGATTGATGTCCTATAGACTTTATAGTCGTAGGAGACGTATGAAGTGAAACTTGGCTTGCTAGCCTGATTTTGCTTGGTTATGCGCTTATGAATCCTAGCCCTGCGTAGCAGAGTGGATAAAAACCAATGGGAACAGATAGCTGTGTATTTCGTTCCACGACTGAACATATTGGATATAAAAGATAGAAAATAGATACCAGAGATAAAAGAATCTAGAAACCCGGATACCTAGCCAAGCGAAAGCAGGTTAGCAAACCAACGTTTGCATCCTGCGTCTCTCAACATCACGTTGTCTATGCGTCTAACCAATCACGCTAGCCATCGTTGGTTTGCATCATGGTTAGTGTTTTGTAAACCCCAGCCCAGGTTAGCAACCCATTGAATACTGTCTGCTTCACCAATCTTGCTACTTGGCAGGCTTCCAATTTGAGGTACGTCTCGCCAGTTGTTATAGGCGAGACATGTTTTGCCATGCTCCCAATTACTGATATCGTCAAATTTCCATGACTTGACGTGAGACAAAATGCACCTTGTGCAGCTACACGCAAAACATTGAATTGCTGTAATTTCTGGAGCAGACCGTTTCTGGCAATGAGAGCTAGGAAAGGACGGCTCCAACGGAAAATTCCAGCAAATCCTTATTTCCAGCAATGCCCACGCGCTAAGACTTGCATGAGTCTGCACAGTTTTCAGCGCGCGAAGCAAATAAAAAGTCGCGAAGGCCTTCAATTCGAATTACTCGCGAAGTGTTTGACGACCTTGCGAATTTAAGTGCACCTGCGAAAAACGCGGGAATGCGTGTCCCCGCACTGTTTTCTTTTGTTCACACCCGCTCTCTCGGGGTGCGAAACGGTTCGATAGCCGTTGTAACACAAGCTGCTGCTGCATAAAAAAGAGCTCGAACGTGCCAAACATTCGAAGCACGTCGGAGAGGCACAGCGAGATGAATAGCGTCACAGAACGAAGCACACTTTTTGCACGAAACTGACGTGATTGTTCGATTCTTTGTGGGACATGTATGCAGCTGTCTGAGCCAAAACAGAACGCACGTACCTCTTTCTCGTCATTATTATTCTCATCCTTATCCTCATTTTGCTCCTCTTCTTCTATTAGTTCTTTTTCGTCGTCATTTTCTGCCATTGCAGTTAGAGTGAACCCACCGAAGATGCCAACGTATGAGAAATTAATGAGAATCACAGCTGGTACTGACGTGGAGATAACTTGTGAATGATAAGAGATCTAGCAGCTGCTGCAAGGCCCGTATCCAAAATGCGTTATCCAATCGGGTGACGGCGCTCTGGCGGATAATTTGGCCTGGTTTTAGTAATCTGTTGTCCAATAGAAACCTATCCGTGGATATGTGTAGCCCGTCGTTCCACTAGAGGTCAGGATAGTTATATCCACCTAATAACGATACAGTTTCAGATCCATAACCCATTCATACTGTATCTCATCAATACACCGCATCAGAGGAAGAGGGTGAACACAGGAATAAATGGATAAATTAGTTTAGAGAGCAGGGAGGATAAAGACCAAAGAGAAAGGATTTTCTTCTCCCAATCAAAGAAAAGATAGGTTATTCAAAGCTGCTGTTCATTGTTTAACGAACGAAAAAGCTCTCCAGTAAAAAGAAAGGAATTCGAGCAACAAGAGCGCTGCTGGAATAGCTGGAACCGTGAAAGAAAAGAAGATGGATGTGGGAAACTCTGTGGAAAAGAAAAAAGTTGAGAATATAGAACGAATCGCGGAAGACTGCTGGAGCGCATGAATCCGTATATACGTATAATATATATATATATAT
>JARK01001383.1:517118-527322 GCA_000688135.1 Ancylostoma ceylanicum
CATATATATATATATATATATATATATATATATATATGTGAGAAGGGTGACTTCTAACAATTTTTCTTGTAAAATTTTGGAGTAATTAGTATTCTCATAGAGTACATATGAGCGCATGTATGACCTTAATTAGCTTTTGCCATATACAGCTGTTTCAGGAGTCAGAAAGTCTTTATTTTTTCATTTTACTCAAAACCGCGTTAGTATAAAAACCGAATTATTACCTTCCTGTTGTTCGTCACTTCCCAGATCGCTGCGTTTATGTGTCCCTATACCATTATTGTTGTAAATCATTAGTAATGACAAAGATGTCGATCAAATCACACGAAATTTTCCCATTGTTCACCAACATTATGGATAGTGTCCAGAATCTCTGGCTGCGACTTTGGGCCAAATTTGTTTAGATTGACCAGGTCAAGTTTAATTAACTGTCAATTAGCTAAAAAAAGCAGAACATGTGACCCAAGACAACTTAGACTTGAAAATGGCCGGCGATAAGGATGTTTGAGAGAAGGTCTTCTCCAGATTATGAATTCTGGCATATCCAAGCAGGTCAAGTTTGGTTCTCCAATTTATTTTTGCGCTATCTTTGGTTGAAGAGTCAGTTCAAGCTGGCTTACTTGTTTATTACTACCTATTTATTTACCCAAGTATTTGCTTCCCTCAAAGGTGCACCACAAAAAATGACGGAAAAGTCAGTGAAAATGCTTCGCATTACTGTCATGAAGAATATGAGGACTTGGTTTGACCAAGTCCGTGATGGGGAAACATGTCATTGAAATCTCAGGAACCAAATTTTGCGATGTTGGACGAGCCGGAACGATGTCTCAGCAATATATCAGTGAGAAAGAAAAATCCTGGGCTCTTGAGAGCTTTTTTAGGATTCACGAGACACTTCGCATTTAAAGGAGCATTGCAATAAAGGCAGAAGAATATAAGCGAGCAGATCCCGAGTGAGATTACCTTGTTGTAAGTGACACCCTTAGCCGGTGGATGAATAGGCGGAACAGGATTCCTCGACACAGCAGTAATGTAGCTCTCAGTCTTCACTCCACGGTCGACATCATAGTGATGAGGAGTCCGGCCCTCAGGACCGGGCATCAGGCGCTGTTCAGCTTCGCTCATCGTCAGCCGCTATGCGAGGACGTTAGCAGATATTGTGGTGCAATGCGAATAGCCAGCCGCAACCTTCACCGAGGGCGGTCGAAACGACGTGGGCAGACGACAGAGTCGGGACCGCCGCCGTCGGCCAGACACGCAGAGCCCGAGGTGACGAGTCGGCGGACCACCAACATCGCGCTGTCGTCTGGCATTGCTCGACAGCGTGGAGCTATCCCTGGGACCAGGACTTCTGCTCCATGAAGTCCCACGGAGCTCTGTTGTCCTTCGGAAAATCCAAGGCAGTCAAGGACTGTCGCTTTCCCACCAGCTGCATAATGACCTAGTCTCGCTTCTCTGACGGAGTAAACGTTGGATCGAACCGCAGATGGCGCTCCAGCTGCGATTAACTTCCCAACGGGTGACGCAACATACACGCTTGCAAGACCCGCATATTCATGGGATCTGTCTCGGATCTCGAGAAACCCTGTGAGAGAAAACGCACAGCACTGCACATATTTTTGGTTATATGGCCTCAATATTTCCTTAAACATAGCGAATATGGTACTGTTCTGATCTGGAATTGTTAGCCTGAGCCACCATCGCGATCCTGAACTCTCGTTATACCGTTCCTCGATCATGGATTCGGAAGACCCATGGGAAATCTCCCTTTATTTATGGAACGCATGTGAAGCCTGAGGTTATATCTTCTGTATTGTTGTTCTACATTTTTTATTACTGCGAATCACTGCACACAAAGAGGACATTCCAGGGGGGGGGGAGAGAGAGAGGTCGTAGGAAAAAAACTGGGATCTCCGCCACTTTAGGGACCCAAAGCAACAAACTTTCAAGAACACAATCAATAAAAATATTAACTTCAATTCCAAATTACAGGGTGACAAAAAATTATGGAACGGATTTTTCGTGCCATGTTTTTTTCATAGAAATTGAAGACAAGGACTTCGTTTGTGCACCTTAGGAGCCTATCCATCATAACGATCAGCCTTGCTCAAAATGGTTGCCATTCGCTCCGATATGCTTCTTCAATCTTCAATATTCTCATGGAATTAATTTTAACTCGCGGCTTTATTTCAATCCGATAGGTGGACTTTTTTTCTGGTTACCTGCGTTATTTGCGGTTCTAGGTCGACCCCTTGCTGGGCGATCCTGATTGGTCCGTCTCTTGAAAGTGCTTCAGAGCCTTCGAAAATTTCGAATGTGGGACATTCAACAAACTCGATATTTCCAGAACTCCATTCCCGCTTTCTTTCTGTCTTGCGAATAACTGCCTACCTCAAATCTTTTCTAGATTGCATCTGCAGGGGTATCAAAAAGTTTCCGGCCTAGACCACTTACACTAAAGCTACTGCAATGAAATTTTAAACCGAATAAATATAGACCTTTCGAAAATCAACCCACTTTTCATCATGCCATCCTATTAAAATTTACCAGTTTTATAAGGAGTTTTGTCGCATGAGAACAAACACTAGACCTACTTGGGCTTTGTTTCTAATCGTTCTCGTTCCGCCGAAGCGCCGTTTCGAATTTTCGGATAGATTCTGGTAGTTGGGTCCTGAGCTCTGCTTACGAAGTAGCGGAATTAGCGAAGTGCGTCCACATTCTCAAAATGGAATACAGTCTCGTGAAAATGAATGTTCCGTTGGAGAGTTTGAATTCTATGGTTGAGTTTCTGCAGTAATTTTTCTTGATTGCTTTGAGAATGCACTGGAACAAGGTAACATTGAATATACCTGCTTCCTTAGGGTTCACACAAATGTGGTCATGTGGCACGAAATTTTCTCTATCTCATGGAACCCTTGGTGAAACGTCTCCATCTCCAAGATTCGTGTTCGATCGCACTAATCTCGGACATGGGCCTGTCTCGATCCACTACCACATGCTTAGGAAGCTCAAACCTTGGCACTAAATTCGCTATTCATTGCCAGTCAAGAAGCACTGTGAAGTATTGTTCCCGCTTTTTTCAAAACAATCAAAAATCCTCAAATGTTTAACGGAATTTTCCTGTCGAGCGCCGAGGAGGTTTTGGAGACTCAAATTTCTGCGAAGCTTCAAATCGTTGGATGACTGCCCAGGGAATTTGCAAGGATAGTTCTAGATAGCTCAAGTCCTTGCACAAATTCTGACGTCAAAATCTACCTGCACAGTCCAGCGCTTTTCTACACAGCTGCAACAATCTGCGCTCGACTTGACCCTGTCCGTTGACCAGACGGCGCTCCATTACTGATGGATTCTGGCACCCTCAAAAACTCCATATTCGGGAGTTCTACACGGGAATGCTAGAAGACTTTATACTTGTTTACAATTGAAAGTGGGATTCAGATTTTGTTCAGTAAAACTTGTTTACGAAACAAAAAATCAACAGTATTTTCTCGCATGATTCACATTTTTTGGGAGGTACCCATAGTTTGGCTTGAACAAAATGTTCTGGTTTCCAGACGGACTGACGAAATCTCATGAAACCTTGCAACCTAACATGAAAGGCTTCCTCCTACACGATCCTTTCAAAGTTGTCCGGAAATACGGGACAGACAAGCGGAGGCCGGAAACTTTTTGATACCCCTATATAATGTAGATCAGTGGCTACAGGAATATGTAGTCGAAGTCATTCCAACAGGCTCATCTTACGAGAAAAAACCAGATGAAATTCAGTTCCATGATTTCTTGTCACCCCGTATTGGAAGTAAACGTTAAAAAACCTTTTAAACAGCTGAACAATTTTTTCTTCAAAATTTGATCATTACTATTTATTTTTTACCCTCTAATTTTCACCTTTCCTTGTAATCCCTTAAGAATTCGCCCCATAAGAACGTTGTTCCCGACTACTTATGCCCCTTAAGTGTAGCCTCGTATGTTGACAACAATGTGTACGCCAGCAGCGGATTACCAGACCTAATCCTCTTTGAGCACGCTCATGCCACGCCTCCTTCTTATTCTACGGGGTTATTGCTGAAACATCCCAGAATTCAACAGCATTCTCTTCCACTGACATGACAACAGCAAAAAACCTGAATGCATTTCAATGGCTCATTGCTTTGCGCTGTAATAATCCTTAGTCATCAATCATCATGAATTTAGAGCGCAGCATTCACGTATTCGTTGGTTAAATAAGTTGTTTGTGTAATTGTGTAATATATTTGACCGTGGAAGAAAAAAAAAAACGCGGCGGGTATATCTTGCCCACTGGATTTTATCCACTCTGCTTTCCGTAACAACCCATCTATTCCTGTCATGATTTGTTGGAGCAGGTGTGGTGCCTTGGCGAGCTCAATACACTGAACTTTCAAGACGATAAAAACAATATTAGAGCCTATTTATCCAACAACGTTCAAACAACAGATGAAATCGACCTCGGCGTGCACCTCAATCTCAATTCTACTCGTGCCCGCTCTGGTTATTATTATGGAACATAGACACATAACAACAAGTAACAAAGCAAATAGAAAAGCAAACACATTCGGTTAGGGAAGGGAATTCTCGCGGATACCTATTGCTCTTCCCAATATATCTTCCCACACATGCCGCAGATGTAAAAGACGCGACCTGCACGCGAAGCGACCTGCTCAGGCACCTAAACAAGGATGTGATTATTTTTAAAGTGATTTTCATTTTGCGATTACTCAAAGATACATAGTTTGAGAAGAAGTTGTGAAATAGTAATTTTCTTAATGCTTCTGCCTCACAGGTTGACATATGGACTCTTTATTTAACGTGTCAACCTAACGTTTTGACACAACGTCTTTGTCAAAGGCCTGAAAGTGGTGCTATTCGATTTACGATCTGAACCACCAAATGTCTCGTCCACTCCTGCCTAACATATCGACATTGGCCCAAACTCATAGACGAAAGTACCCCAACAGAACACTATCCAACCTTCGAGTCCACCGAGTCAACGGGAACAATGTCCGCGTGCTGTTGCCCACACTCACTGCAGACGAGTGAGTGTCACCCTGCACCCTAGATGGTTGTCGGATCAGGGGGGTTATATGCACATCTGCAGATCACACAAAGATACAAGGGGCAAGAGTTCATTGTTCTGGATTTCGGTCGGAAATCTGTAAATCGAAATTGGTAATTGCTAGACACTCGTTACGGTTGTTCATTTTCGGATTTCTTACTTAGTTCTTAGGAGTTCATTACTTAGTGTGCTGGTGTGCGGTCGCACACTACTCGACTCACTCGTATACGTACATACCCGACTTATCTGTGACGGGTACACTACTTCAGTTCGCCAATTCGCTGATATATTGTGGACGAGCGTCCCTGAGTGGCAGGGGTTCATATTCCGAATCTTGCCACCAGATAGGGTCTATTTTTCCGACTTCAGCATTTCAGTCTTCTGGGCTACAAATTCACTGCTTGACTCTTGTGGCGGGGTAAAAACTTTATTCAAAACCACCTTATTCGGTTCGTGAAGCCCCGCAGATATCGCATTATGATGAACTCTTCTCTGTCGTCTTCTCTTGTTCAGGGAAATTGTCCTACCTCGCTAAGTGTGAAGGATGGGCAAGGAATCGACGCGGTCATTGACCGTGTTCGCTGCGATGGTGCCCTCCCTGATCACTTGAAGGATCTACTGCTTTACTTATGCGATTTGAAGATGCAGATGTCATGGCTCTTTCAACGTAATCAGGCGTTGGAAAGAAAAGTCGAAGAACTGTGCACTGAAAACAAGAAACTGCAGGAGAACACCATTGCTAGTGGTACTGCCTCAGCAACTGAATCTGATAGCGTGCATAGAAATTCCCTAGAACTGATTCCATCTATCGTGAAACAGAAAGACCCCGTTTTTGATATGAGACTCAAAATGAAATTGAACGTCGTAGATCGCTAGTCCTTATAGGTGTCCCCAAACAGAAATCGAGTGATATTCGTGAACGCATTCAATACGACTACTTGAGTGTTGTCAATGTCCTAACTTTTCTTGATATAGAATGTAATCCCATATCGGTATATCGTCTTGGTAGGCCCTCTGAAGGAAAAAAAAAAAACAGATTGCTCAAAATAGTACTACCATGCTCATCCCTTCAGAAACTAGCAGTAAAAAAAGCGCCTCGCCTACGCTTCTTCTCAGCTAAAGGCCTCTACCTCAAAGAGTCCCTTACGCTCGCTGAGAGAAAACGTAGACAGGAACATTTTGTGTCTTCCAGAGGTGCAAGAGGTACGGCCAAAGCGAACCCTGCTACAAAGATCCCAAGTCCTGGGTCAGTAGTAGTTCAGAAAGAGGATCAGTTCACTTCTGAAAGGCACCCTCAAACGTCTTTAAACTGGCTTGTAGTCCTCGGCAATATCACAACTGTATTTCGTGTTTCTATTCAAATGTGAGGTCCTGTCCGAAGAATATTAACTACCTTAATCATGTATTACTAAAGCAGTTTGATTTATACATTTTTACGGAAACGCTGACGCCGGACTCTCAGGCTTCTTTTCGTGCTCGCTTCGCTCGCGTTGCTTCATGTGGCATCTCTCTCACACCACGCTGAGCATTCCTCCTTTATCAGAACTCTCGTTTTTCGTGTGGAGATTATTCTCGTTTTTTGCACCTTCGAGCTTTCTCGCTCCGAGGCGCTCATTCCACAGCTGTGCAACAGGCGAGCGACATCTTCCCTCGTGTAGGACCGTTGGACCCGTCCCCAGGCATTTCCCCGCTTTTGGGCGCGCCCTTATCACACCGTTAGACCCGTCCCCAGGCATTTCCCCGCTTTTGGGCGCCGGCTCACACTTATCATACCGTTAGACCCGTCTCCAGCCATTCCCCCACTTTCGGACGCCGGCGCACCCTCATCACGCCGTTGGACCCGTACCCAGGCATTTCCCCGCTTTTGGGCGCCGGCGCACCCTTATCACACCGGTTGGACCGGTCTCTAGCCATTCCCCCACTTTCGGACGCAGGCGCACCCTTATCGCGCCGTTGGACCCGTCCCCAGGCATTTCCCCGCTTTTGGGCGCCGGCGCACCGTTGCCGCAAAAGTGAACCCTTTGCGTAGCATTATCAGCCCTTCTGGGCGCCGGCTCAGCCCTCCAGCGCCACCCCTCATCCGTGTCCTTCTTCCCCTTCCTGGCTCCTCCTCTTCGACAAAAAGAGATCGTACCCATATCTTCCCTTTTATAGTGTCCGGGCTTATCTCATTCATTCCAGCTGTGGTAAACACTACGGTCGATCCTTAACATGTCTGAACATGACGAAAGTGGTCTAAAACACCTGATAATCAAGGTGAAAATCAAAATTTGCAACCTTTTCGTACATAACTCGACACGCTGAACACGATGGTGTGGGTATTTTCCATTTTCGATGGCTGGTTCTCGTGCACACACACACACACACACACACACACACACACACACACACACACACACACACACACACACACACACACACACACACACACACACACACACACATGAATTGCCAATTAATAGATAGTAGATGAATCACTTATCACTAACGTTGCTTTGGAGCCCCCAGTGGGTTCAAGTGATCATAACAGTGTAGCATTCCAAATATCTCTTGATTACTACGAGCCAATCCCAACATTATGCTAGCGCTTTTCCAAATGTGATTTTGAGAAAGTCTGCCTCTATCTGTCATCTATTGCTTGAAGAGAATCCTTTGAAACAGTTGATTCCGTTAATGAGAGATATGAGATGTTCCTAGCTATGCTTCACCATGCTATAACTATTTTTGTTCCTTAGGAAAGAGTACATGGGACCCGATGTCACCTTCCTCTTTACCTTCAAAATATGGCAAATCATCGTAGTTGTCTATTCCATGAGGCAAAGAGAACGCAAAATGATACCGACTGGGCAGCTTACAAAACATTCTCGAAAAACATTTCCCATCATCTAGACAAGTATAATAGGAACCTTGAAAAAAAAGTTGTATACAGTCAGAACAAACAAGGATTTTATAGGTACTTGAGTAAAAAATTGAAGGTTCCACATCATATTCCATGTATAAGGAAAGGCGACAGGATTGCAGTACTTGATGCTGACAAAGCAAACATTGGCGGACAAATTTTGTGAGGTGTACTCTGAGATTGTAGAGGAAACACGGAGTTCAATCCTGATGTGAAATATCCTATGGAAACGTTTCCGTGGTTTGATGAAATTACTGTTTACGAGATGATCAAAAAACATCCGGTTTCTTTATCTCTCACCCCTGACTTTGTGCCTACGTCATTTGCTCAGAATATTGCACATATTGTTGCTGCCCCTCTTGCATACATTTTTAATCAGTCGCTGGCTTTTTCTGAAGTGCCACACAGATGGAAGCATTCGTTTATCACCCCCTTACTGAAAAAAGAACCTGCAAGTGAGGCTGACAATTATAGGCCTATCAGCATTACTTCATTTTTCTCCAGTGTTTGAAAAAGGATTAAAAACTCATTTGATGACTCATTTTGAGAGAAACGAAATAATACCGTGCAATCAACATGGTTTTGTTCCAGGAAAATCTGTAGAAACTAATATGTTAGAATGTCTAAATGATTGTAGTAGCTATCTTGATGAGAAGAAACCTTGTGATGTTATATATTTCAATTTCTCCAAAGCATTCGACCGAGTTAGCCATAAGATGTTACCCTATAAGGTGTCTAAATTAAAAATACACCCTAAGATATGCAAATGGCTGGAAAGGTTTTTGAGTAATAGAACTTTCCAAGTAAAAATAGATGCCTGCAGAACTGTCTTAAGGGGTGTCCCGCAGGGGGAGTTCTGTCTCCAATTCTGTTTGCTTTCTATACTGCAGATCTACCGCAGTCGCTGGAGGAAAAAGGTATAATTTGCAAACAGTTTGCCGACGCTATCAAGATTTACAACATAATCGATTCCGATGCTGGGCTTTGTGAAGTTCAGAATGCTATAGAAGAGACCTCTCGGTGGTCTCCAAAGTGGAAGCTCCCTTTAGCACCTGAAAAAAAACCGTACATATGCGTTTTGGTAGTACTGCCTCTCTCAATAACTACATCGTTCAAGGTCACACGATAGAAAGGGTCAACAAAATTGTTGATCTAGGCTTTAGATACGACAACAAATTGGATTTCTCTGATCATTACAGATATCTTTGTAAAAAGGCGCTTTTTTTGCACATATCAGATCTTCAAAGGACTTTGTTTGAAAGACAAGTATGTCATGTTGAAAGCTTATAAATCATACGTCAGGCCCATACTTGAATTTGGCTCTGTAGTTTTTTGCCCTCATAAGAAAAGAGATATACGTATGCTAGAAAAAGTTCAAAATTATTTCACCAGAAAAATGATGATAGGGTGTAGTGGGTATCATTATTCAGCCATACCGGCTGCTAAGATAAGGAATGCGCGGTACAAAATTCATACCCTTGAATCAAGCAGAAAAGTAAGAAAGAGTAAGAAAAGTAAGAAAAGAGTAAAAGTAAGAAAAGTAAGTTTGTACCATTTATAAGATGTTAAGTGGTATGGTGAAAATAGATCTAAGTAGATTTTACAATATAATTCCGTCAAAAACAAGAGGTGGTTCGGAGAAAATTTCTTACTTAAGCCCAAGAACAACTACTAGGCGGGAAAGCTTCACGTGCCGGGCAGGATCTTCTTATTTAACTTTGCGATATAAAACTACTCCCACCTCTCCGAGGTATTTTTCTTTCAAGCATTGAGCTTCTAAAAGATTTTTGTGTCACTAATGTACTGAGTGTGTATCTGTAGGTTTTCTTTATGTATTACTTGATCAATTCATGTGATGTCACTGTGTTTTCTCACGCCTACCTTAAGTGGCGTAATAAATAATAACCAGTCTGGCCGTCCGGCTAACGCCGGACTTCCAGACTTTTCCGTATGCTCGCTTCGCTCGCATGACTTCAGCTCGCATCCATTTTAGTGGAATTATTGTCATGCCAATTTTCGCTCCGTCTCCCCTCAATGCCCTCTCCTATAAAAATGGATTGATCAAAGAGGACCGTTTGCGTCTCTCAGAGCAATTTTATCATTTTCTCGAGTGAGAAAGCTAATTGTAGCCATATGTAACCGACTCAGCCTAGAATGAACACAGGGAATGGTTTATCATTCTTTGTTTGTTGTGAGTGATCCATTGATAACAATCAGCTCGAGCATATAAA
>JARK01001383.1:535833-546782 GCA_000688135.1 Ancylostoma ceylanicum
GGGGGGGGGGGTGATGGTCCTTTGAGATGAGTAAGGCGAACTGAACCGGCGTTGCTGGATCACCGGGAAGGGGTTCTTATGAGTTCGGAAGATCAAACAAAGCTCGTATTGTTCGATAAGTTTGGGGGAAAGATCCTGTGAGTTGAGAAAGGCGAATCGGATCCGTGTTCTATTTCTCTGAAGGTAGGCGGTCCTCTAAGTCGAGAAAGGCGAAGCAAACGCTTGTTGCTGGAGTATTCAGGGGTGGTCCTGTTGAGTTCAAAATGTCGAAGAAGACTTGCATTGTTAGAGGAGTATTGTGGAGTTGAGAACGGCGAAGGTGACCCGCATCTTTGAATTACACTGAGGGAAGGGTCCTATGAGTTGAGAAGGTCAAAGGGCCCCATTCTGCTTTTCCGGGGAGGGTCGTTTGAATCGAGAAGCGGTGATGGTAATGAACCCCGCGCCGAACATTGTAATATCTGTGAAGCATTAACTCCTCATGGTGTGATTTCCGAGCTGCTTGCCTTCTAGATGAAGTGTATAAAGTGTTCCAGTCCAAGATTATCTCAACGAGAGGAGCAAATTGCGCGTAAATGTGAGTTTTTCGACATGGACGAACATGTGCAGAACTGCTGGCAGAGATGTCTTATGTTTTAGGCTTTAGGAGATTATTAAAGTCAACATTAATAGCAAGTAGTAGCTCTTCTTCTTCTATCTTCTGACTAAGATGGCCAAGTTCATTCGGCATCTTCATTGAAATCATAGCGAGGGCGGCAGCTAAGAAGAAAAAATCTTGCTCGAAATCTACGGAAAAATCTCGCTCTCCTAATAAAGGCGTAAAAGGTCATTTTCGCACCCAACAATTCTCGCACAAGTCTCAGGTCGCTGCCACATTCACAGTTACTAGCGTTCCGTACGCCTCGCCCTGCAAGAAGCCCGTGCGAACCGCGACAACCATGGACGAAGGCGCGAACTTTAATGTAACTAAGCCTCGACATGTGGCACCGACTGGGTTTTCGTCAGCGCGCTGACACGACACTTTTGCCTAAGCACTTCCACCGTAGTTTTCGCTACCTCACCAAATTTTGTAGGGAATTTGTAGCCGTCGCTACCCGGCATGCAGCCACGCGAGGGTTACTCAACGTTGAGTGGCCCGCAGGTCCACTAGTAAATAGATAAACATCCAGTTTCAATTCAAAATTCAACATGAGCCTCACCGCAGATGTTTCCCAAGGCCTAGAAGCATGGAATCTACAATACATTGCAGCTGCGTTGCTGGTCTCGTTCCAGACTGCACATCGCTCAACTTCTAGAAAAGTATTATATTAGTAGAAGTATTATATTAATAGAAGTAATGAAAAGGAACAGCATGAAAGCAAAAATAATCCCTACATCGCAAATCTCAGCCCAAGTCATGTCATCCATTTTCACTCTCTCTTTCCTCAATCTAACTTTGTCCTTCTTTTTTCCGTTCACCACAGATTGCTGTACGAAGCTTTCGAAGTCCAGTCCACGTGCTCTGAAATATCAACGATTCTCAGACATGCCCAGTAAAAATTAGAATAGTGAATGGAACCTTGAAATTACCCACATAGCCCTTTTATTGAGTTCACCATACAATTCTATGACAATGTAAGCGTCCATAGCAGCATAGGCCTTCTGCTTCTTACGAAGAGGACGGAGTGACCAGTTGCCACGCTAAAATTTGTGACAGATGGGTCAAACAAAACTCCCCCAGCATTCTTTGCAATACCCATGCAATTACATATGATTGCTCATGTTCTGTTCAATGTTGTGATTCAGCAACGAGTGACCACACAAAATAGGACTTGGAATATATGTTAAAAGTTCTGTTAGTGCTACCTTTCGGGCTAATCAGATCGGTAGGTATAGAAAAGTAATACCTCCCAAAACAAGGAGGCAACCCCAATTCTGATACGAAAAACATTAAACAGTACTTGCTCGGATTTGTCCAACGTGATATCAAGGAGACGTTCACTCAAGTCACTAAGCTTGAAGTGTATAACTGCATCATCTTCACCCGGATCGCGATCATTGTCACCTTCAATCTGGGCTGCAATGTCAAGATCCTTAACTGTAAATAAATTTAAATATCGGGAAAAAACACTCAGAACGAGTGAAAAAAGAAAAAAAAAACGTACTCTGGTTTCCAAGGAAATAACGGTCAGCATTCAGCAACTAAAAAGGATATTTATGTTAAAATGAGAGGGAAAAATGTTTATGTAAAATGAGAGGAAGTCTAACTTCTCGGCAAAATGAAAGCTAGGTTAAATGAATATTTGGTAAAAAGGGAAGCAGGAGAATACTACGTCATCCTCAATCTAACCAGAAACAAATGAAAAGAAAAACGCTGAAGATTTTGGACTAGATGACGAAAGGTCAAGGTAAAAATCAAATTAATGTTCGAAGATTAGTGAAACCAGAACTCACATTTTCGACTAGACGTTTCAAGCATACTACATTGCAGAGGTTATCAACCACTGATCGGATGTTAGGTGTTGAGGCTGCCGCAAATAGAGCACGCAAGTCATTCGTAAGATCAAAACCTGTGAAACATTACCAGGAAGTATAGGTGCGATAGAGGGGAGCCGGGAGTCTTCGAAGTGAAGGGGGTCCGAGGGGTCTAAGGGTCGTCAATGGTGCCCAAAGTGAAGGGGGTCTGCAGAGGAATTGGCAGCGGCGGCGTGATGAGTCATCACTTCGACGATTAAAATCTGACTCAAACTTCAATTCAAAACCACACAAAAAACGCATTATTTCAAAAATGGGAAAGTCTGAGCAATACCAGCATTCCATATCCTACCTCCTGGTGTCAAACACCCTATGGTTCACCCACAGCATCCTTCTCCCTTTTGGGAATGCTGGAAACTGGCAAAAAATAGCTATTTTTCCCTTATAACTCCCTTACTACAAACTTTGACATATCAGTGAAGAGTACATATGAGTGATTATTCATGGCATTACACCTACACCAATTGTTATTTCTTCTGGAAGAACGTGCTGAGTTGCTCCCTGGGAAAATGAAGGGTGCCGGAGCCGGCCCTTAACAACGGCTCAGTCGCCGCTCTGCGCCTCCTCCCTCATCGCACTGCCTTTTCTTTCTCTGACCAGTGGCCAGAGCCAAAGTACTGGTTTTTGCTCTCCTCCCTCCCGCACAGCGCAGAACGGACTTTCACCATAATGTTATATATGAAACTGTAAAGAATTTTCAGTACTTGAACTCTGTATGCAGTATGTCTCATTTCGTTAGGTGTGCGGAGAGAAATTCGCTAAAAACCCCCTAATTCCGTTTTTTCGTTTTGCTCGCTTTCAAATATTCCGATTTGGTTCCTATGAGATGTTCAAATCAAGATCCACATTTTACTTGAGCTGATACAGAAATTCTTCCTCTGTTTCCCAGGACTGTCCCATTTTTGATTCATTGACTTTTACCAAAGTTATTCTCAACAGAAGTGAAAATGCCCCGAAATGTGTTGGTCTTGAAAAACGCAAACCGTTCCTCCAACATGAAAGATATTTCCATATTCAAGGCGCGTGCTTGATCCACTAGATTCACTCTACCTGGAAATACCCTTCACTGTACGGGAATTTTCGCTGTGAACTGAGTTATTCTCCTTTTTTTCAACCCCTCCCATTTCGTCAAATTCAGCGCTCCAATCAAATTGCGAAGTTACTTCCAGTTTACTCTTGCACAGCTAGCAGATTCACAGATTTTACATACATACATCTATTCAAATGTTTCACTGCTAAATCCTGGCAGTGCCTTTGTTCCTTCCATCCTCTTTCACATGCATCGTTCTACCTTCTGCATACTTCTTGGGTCTTCTTTTGGTCGCATTATTCATCTTTGTTACCTTACCAACCTATTTCATTTATTGTTTTTTTTTACCGGCCCGGTCACTTCGTCTTTGCTTTGGTGAAGAGGGTTTGCCGGACCCCCGTCCAAAGTGAGGGGGAAGAGCCTCGGCTCCGATTATCGCACCTATGCCAGGAAGTATACGAATATTGAATTAATCCAAGCGTATAATAACCAGCAAGCGGCTGTTTTCCTCTCCACGAAAAAAATTGTCTTACCAACTTTTTTTGATGGGCCGCATAGCAATGTTTGCAGAAAGATATCCCAATCACATTCAGTCAGCTTCAATTCTCTTGAACAGAAATCCACCAGATAAACACCGTCGAGGATAGCAATTTGTAGAAGTGCAACACTACAAAAGAAAACACTAAGTGATTTAAACAGCAAAACTGAATATAAAGCAAACCTTTCATTAGGAACCATGCACTGTGGCTTCCACTCGGAGTCAATGCCAATAAACTCTTGGCCGTTCAATTTATCCATTAACTCATAGAGCTGCTTCTTATTTTCGACCATCATTATAGGATATCCAGCAAACAGGTCAGCATCGCCATCTCCCACATCTTCAGCTCGCTTTTCCATCCTGTCTAGTAATGCACTAAGTTTGTAACTGATGCATGCATACCAAAACCAGGATCTCACAGCAAATAACATACTACAGGTTCGGAAACAGTGACAACTGGGACATTGTGAAAAGCGCAGAGATGCTTTTGAAATGGCTATAGTGGATTCAGAAGTAATCAAGCAATAACTCCTGGTGACCCGAGAGGAGTTTCAGTGCTATCAGCTCAGCTGAGTGACCACATTTGTGGATGGGGCATGCTGCCGGGCCATCCAAGAGAATTTCCAAACGGACCGGCTCTCCCAAGCAGCCATGTTTTGCTCGTGCGTCGCTACCAGGTGACCAAAGAAGATTTCGATAGCGCGGAGGTCACACGGTAAACGCCTCTAAGGTCAGCCGAACTTATTTCCTGAGATGGTGAATGTTGGTGCATTCACAGACTGAGGGCAAGCGGACCAGCTGGGCACTATCAAGCGTATTTGATTATGGGAACGACCGCGCCTCAGTCCAAGGCCTTTCCACGGATGATCACTACCGGTAAAATATAGAGGATTAAAAATGTGGAAGAAATCACTAAAATCATCGCTATCTCGCGAAGATCTTATATATCATTGTCAGGTTGTAGAATACGGACTTGATGAGATGTAATGAATACAGATGTAAAAGGAGATAACGTTGAACAACTAATAAGAAAGGAAATGCAAGGCCAGGGCCACTCACTACAGTACCAATACGGTACATCAAGTTCAGTTATCACTCAGAGAGAGAGAGAGAGAGAGAGAGAGAGAGAGAGAGAGAGAGAGAGAGAGAACAATAGTCCCTCCTAGAAATAGTTATAAGGAACTTCACATTAGAAGCGGAAAATTCCACAGAAACTACCTCTACATAAGGAGGAGGAAGAGTATCAGGTTGAAAAAAGAAAACTTCTATGCATAAAATGGTACAAAAGCAGAAGCGGGAAATAGCAGGCACAGGAAAATCGAGGTGGTATTGAAAAAACTGCAGTCGCAACCGCTACGACACAGTTTCATTACGGCTACGACAAGTTTCGACACGTATCACTTCGGTCCTAGCAGGGCAAAACGGGTGGGGACAGGTAGGATCCGTCAGGATTCATGCTGTGCATGTAAAAACCGGTTATAACAGTTGAAAACATGAAAACCGAATGTAGTGTTGACCGACAGAACATGAGAAAACAAGGTTTAGCGATATAGAGCTAGGTACAGTTAATGACAGGAGGTATAGCGTATTTCACCAAGGAAAGAGAGAACCAGAAAAATAAAGCCAGATTCGGAAAGGCAAGCGAGAGACGCAGATCACAGCCAAAATTATGTAGTCAACTGCCGCCGTTTTTGAAACGGATTTTAGAATTTGTAAAGTGAGTATTAGGACAAACTGTCCTAATACATTCCGCACACGCTATTATTTTGAAAAAAAAAACGATAGGAATGACTACCTTCGTATATTCTTCTCCGCCTCATCAGCCGCTTCAGGATTGTTAATGAGATATGATTGTAAAGCATGAGGCAGCTTATCTTCCGAAATATTACAGTAGACGGCCCATCGAACAGCATCCTCACTGGAAAGGGCACATGGTAATATTTGATGGAAGCAATGAGTCTGGTTGAATTACAATGAATGCTTCACGATAGTAGCGGTGACTTACTAATAGCGAAAGCTTGTAAGATGCCTAATGAAATACATCTTCAGCTTCTCGTCTCCAGTTCTTAACGCCTCCTAAGAAGGTATTTTAAGAAGCGTCATTTCATGGAATGTAAATCCTAGGTTTCATGTCTGTAACCAGAAAATATTCAATGTTTCTCAAAAAATTAATAAGAGTAGGAGCCGTATAAACTTACGCTCACGTGACCAAAGTATGCGTCATCGCTAAGTTCACCGGCAGCGAAGCTGAATGAAATGCTAGGAAAACAGCCCAATGCGATAAGCGCTTACTAACTAACCGTGACTGGACTTTGAAACGAAGTTCGCCCTCTTTCCGAGCACGGAAAAACCTTGGTGCCACTGATTCTATTGGCAACTGTAAGTCAGAAGCCAGCTTGAATATCAACTTCTCTACCGTTTTTCCTAAAAAAAAAATCATGTTTTCCGAGTAGTGTAGCCAAGAAATAAGTTAATGCACAAACATAATGTCATATCCCTAACCTGTGAAACGCTCATACGGCAATGTCATCACATTTGCGTCTTTATAGTCCTTTAAACGATCCATAACTTCATCTTCCGATAAACTAACAAAGCTATCCAGAAAGGAAAGAAATTCTTTCTATAAATCACGAATGGGTGTCTTGAATAAGTATTTTCACAAGATTGGTAAGATCATGAAAAAATACGGAATTAATCACCTAAAGTTGAAGTAGATTACCTGGATTTCCTTATTAGATTCTATGAATTTAACCACTGAGCTCAGCTTATCTTGGAGGAGGCATGGAATAATGAATGCGTTCAAACCATACTCGTTTTGTAAGTGGAATTCCTCCACGACGCCCATGGCCTCTTTGAACATGTGGTGGTCAACCATGGACTAAACAAGAACAAATTAAGCTACATAGGTAAGAAAAGAGTGCCGAAAAATGGCAACCGAGGAAAATACGATTGCGAACCTGGACTTCTTCTTTGATAAAGGGAAGTAATGAAGGAGTATCCAGACAAAAAATTTCTTTGAACAATTTCAAATTTCCAGTGTGTTTGGCCGTCGCTATTCGAAAGGCATCAACCTAAACCTGATGAAATAAAACCAACATGAGTATGGAATAGAAGGAAGAAGCAAATCAAATTAACCTGCAACTCCGTGGTGACACACCTCTCAAACAGAGCAAGTGGGTCATCCAGCTTGTATAACCACGAGCGAAAATGAGCAACAGTGAGGGCTTAAAAACAGGAGACACGTTTACTCTCGAGCATAATTTTTGATTGGATAAAGAAAAAAAATGAAAAAACTTAACTGTGGGAAAACGAACAGAAATCACTCTTACCAGCTAAAGACTTCGGTTTAACCGACGTGTAATCAGGACAGATCTTGTGAAGTTGAAGCATACTATCATATGGATTCTCGTCGCTATCATATATAGAATAAAGAATTGATTGAATCAACTCATCCTTCATCGCCTCATTCTTCTCATTTAGAAAAATCTCCTAAAACCACACATATCTATATAGTAAATACGCTCAGAAACTTCTGAATAATCCCACATCTATGAAATCTTTTTCATCTTTTTCATAGAAACATCTATGAAAAAGCAAACCTTCAAGAGCTTTCGTCTCGTGCCATGTGGCTCTTCATAGGCGGGTTTATATAGAGCTTTCTTCTCCGCCTTTGTCAACTTCCGTGGCGCTTCTTCGCCTTCAACATACACTGCTTCGTTCGATGACACATCTTGAGCCATATTGTGCTCCTCCTAAAACGAGAGAATGGAGGAAAAATGGAAAAAAAACTGAAGAAGATGAAGGAGAGGTGGAAATTAAGCTCCTGTGGCTAGATTTGCTTCCAGCAACATTTAGAACAACATGAGTCGTTTGAATCGCAGCGATAAGCCGTCAATTTAAATGTGGAAATGTGAACTGCACACAACGTCACACGTTCACGCGCGTTTAAACTACAGGCAATTCAGAAAAGAGTCGGTGTTGGCGAATTCCTACGTGGAAAGTCCAACGGCGAATTTGACAAATCATGCATGTTCTGTCCTGTTACTCGCAGTGATATTTAGCTGCCTAACTTGTTAAAACAATCCCGGAAGTGATGTGGGATTACGTGGAACTCATGCGTTCGAGCTGCGCGAGACCGACTCCGGGTTGAATTGCCTGTAGGAATTCCTAAAATATGCAGGGTGTGATTAGATTTGGGGGAAATGAAATCTGTGTAAGACCGTTCTAAGAGTGTGACCTGGATTTTTCTTGTTGGTTGTTGGGAGTAGTACATATGACGTTTCGTCTAGCACACAACTTATTTGACAAGTCAAGGGGATTTTGAGAACAATGTGGCTACGTAAGTTTGATTCCGTTTCTAAAGGCAATTCACCTCGCAGTGAGAATCGCGTTGCAGATATGCGCGCGAGCAGATCCGTTCAAAAAGTTCAAATTTCTACTTCAATGGCTGCATGCGAGCGGTTTTTATTAGTTCGGCACGTAGTCTTTGTACTGACAATGAGTCCACAATTCGCCTCATCATCTTTCTAGAGATGCTAAAACACGGAGCGATGGTATCGAGCGAGAATGAGAACGGTGACGTCCATACACAAATGTGTGGGTGGGCAGACAGTCAAGGCGCCACGTTGCATGTGGTGTGACATGCATGAGCGCTCGTGTCCCTTGTATTCCGGAACCAACGGGGAAAACTCTTTCTTCCAACTAGTTGGCGATCTCCAACTAGTTGGCGATCTCGAACTTCACCTAAATAAGTTTCGCTTGGATATGGGGCTTTCCCTTTGAGCGGGTCACCGAGATAAATTTACCCCCCCCCCCACATAGAAATCGCTGAAGCTATCAGTTCTCGGATCCAAGGCAATAACCACATATCTGGGCTGAAGTGAGCCACCTGTAAATAGCTGAAAGGTTATGAGTATTTCGAAACAATCACGGGTAAATGTGTGAAAATTCCCTAAGGAAACGGCTGTGCCACCGAGCTCAACGATTCGGGGAGACGAAAAATAATCAAATGCTAAGATTGACCAATCGATGTATAGCACCCTTCCCAGGTGCGAGGTCGCTCCACGGGCAATCTCTGATAGTGAGAACACGATGGTGAAAAGTTTTGTGTCATATGCCTAACTGTGCATTCAATATGGGACGCCTCTGCCGATCCGACATATACAATCTACCCCCTAGAACGCATTATAATATAAAGAGTCGAACCGCTATCACGAAGAAAATTTAGTCGTGAGGATGAGTTGCTGTGACCAACGAGCTGGCGCCATACGAAGACCTGTGCGGGTTTTGATCTACGGGGCCAGCTGCGCCGTCCTACTACTAGCAGCGGTGTTACTCGTGCACGGTGATCCGTTTGCTTCATGGCACAGCGGCTCAGGTCAGCACTTTTGGTTTTTGCGCTTTTTTGGAGATTGTTCTTGGTATATCTTTTTTGTCAAGCGTAAGTAGCGTGATCAGGCGTTTGACGGGGTAGATTCATATGTTCTTCACCTTCCAGGCTCTGAAAAAGGCGACGACGGCGAAAAGTTAGGCGAATAGTGAATATCCATCTTGGTGTTTGGCTCAACTAACTATTCTTCTATTCCTATATTCTTCTACATATTCCTGTTCTATTCCTGTTCTTTCTATTCCTATTCGATATGGAATGCCTGAAGAGGCGAATAAGCAACCATTGCAACCTGAACAGGTAGTTTTCTGAAAATTGTTAGTTGGTATGTCGTCACAGAACCTACGTCATCAATATGCAGCAATCCTTGCCTTGGATTGTTGCTTCTGTGCAAGAAATTGTCCACAGGAAATTGAACCATCCGAGTAAATTTGCCTATGGTGAAATCCAAACGATCGTAGACAAGGACTGGAACTGCAGCGCGGTTTTCCTATGTGTCTCTGCCAAGCAAGCCCGCTGCCTCGGTGCAGCAGACAACCAAAGTGCCCGCGCCGCTGTACCGGCCCTTGTCGACGACCGTTTGAAGTTCACTGTATAGCTACAAGGATTTTTTGAAATTCAAATCACTTTCATTAGGTACGACGAAGTCGGGATCTCTTGACAGAACGAATCCCGAAGGCCAGATGTGTCCATTATGGACAAGCCAGAATTCAGCTTCGAGTAGTGTCTAATGAATCACCATCAGTACTGTACGCTCGGCCTGGAAGCGAAACTGTACACGTGGACGATTATTCAAATCGTTCACACATAGACGATGGGCTTTTTCGAAGCGTCGATGCGAGACATTTGGTCGTGGATGTCGGGATGGTTCTCGTCGTTCGATGCTTATCGCACGCGCTGTATCGCACACCCACATCCTCTTTCTCTTTGGCTTGACTCTGCTTTCTATTGTCCTCCATAGCGTTGTTTTACAGCTAAACGGGATCTACTCATTATATACGGCATGTTCTTAGAGAAATCCAAGCGCTCATGGATTTGGCAGGATTTCTCACTTGCTCTTTCATCGATCCCTTCCATTTTCGGCCCCGTTCTAAAGACATGATGAGAGGACGGTTACCCAGCCTTTAGTTAGATAACTACGCCAAAAAAATAGTCGAACATAATTTGCAAATTTTATGGAAGTTTATGGGTAACTGTTGGTAAACGCTGCCAGTGTCCAAGTCATGTTCATTACGCGTTGTGGAAAAAGTCCTGAAAATAAAATCTAGATCGGAAAACACTCTGAAGAAGGTCAGACTGCTGTTCCGAAGTATTTTTTGCTACTAGGTTTCTGGCATTGTAAGGATATCATCATTCACATTTTCTGCTTCGATTTTTCACATGGGCGAGAGACTCTACTCAAGCATAATCAAGGAAATCTGCCTATAGCTACCAGTGATGGACTCAGATTGGGTGGGGGGGGGGGGGGCAACGTTGATGGG
>JARK01001383.1:548660-566769 GCA_000688135.1 Ancylostoma ceylanicum
TATATATATATATATATACATATATATATACATACATATATATACTATATATATGTATATGTATATATAGTATATAGTATATAGTATATAGTATATAGTATATATATATATATATATATATATATATATATATTTCAATGGTTTGCGCTGTGAATTGTTATGTGACGCAGCCGTTATAGTTTGCCACTCGTCAATAGCGTTTCTTTGACGTTATGGAATTCGTTATCCATTTATGGTTTGGACTCGTCAAAAGATCGTTTTTTAGCAGTTTGCCCTTCATGTGATCGGGCTTCTAAAATTAATCTAATCCATTTGGATTGCGTACATATATGCTGTAAAACTGTTAGAACTCCATGAACATCCAAACAACACCGAATTGTCCTTATATTTATTTCTTATTTAAATGGTGGGACTGGGAGTAAAACAACAATACTCGTAAAAAAAGCCAAAAAAATTGATTATTCGCTACTAATGGTTACGCAGAACCGCTTCAGATTTTTTTCTGATTTTTTTTTTGCATTTTCAACGGATTTATAGCCAAAATATAATAATACTGTAAATACTACTAAGGGAATACTCAGTTTTTTTTATCGTTAGATATTTCGATCATTTTCAGCTCTTTGATTAGAGCTAACACAATGTTTGTGAACTCGACAGTTAGCTCATTTTATGTCTAGAATAGGATATTCGATTTCAGTTGAGAACATACATTCGTTCAGCTAATTCAGCACATTTTTCGCGATTTCTTTCCGTGTTGCTGTTTGTTCTGCCGCTTAACTTGTTCAAAACGGTTCAAAACTATCGTGAATGGGGAAAATGTGCGCCTACATACGTTCGTTCTATTTTGGGAATCTCATCAAAAAAACAATGTGGCAATGAATGGCGCGCTATTTTCGGTCGTGGATTGGAGAGGAGCGTGGAAGTGAGAGAGGTAAATGGGGGTTTTAGCGGAAACGAGTTCCTAACTTTACATAAAAAAAAGAAAGTCTGAGCATAGGAGCAAGCGGAGCACACAGAATTTTTTTTTCAAAATTACTTTATTCTACTTACTTACCTGGATACTTAGATGGACCGTGCTGGACCGTGCTGGACTTGTCGTGCGAGTCCAGCAGCTAGGTGCGAGCCCTTTTTCTATTCTTTTCCTTTATAAGTCAAGAAAAATTGGTAGTTCCTCAATTTTGTTCCTTATTCTTCCGGAAGTTTGTTTACTATCGCTTAATGTTGAAATGAATATTTTATATAGTCTCATTTTCGAAATTGATGTAATTCAGTTCCCGAAAGTGGCGGAGACCCTTGCTGTTCCTCCAACGCCCTTCCCATTCCTCGTCTGCGTCCGTCACTGCCTTAGAGATATATAGATCTTGCCAGAATATGTTAGAGTAGACCCACTAGATTCTCACTAGATTTGTTCCTTTTTTATATTTTAACTGAGATGAGACAATTAACGAGGGAACTAATTGTAGAGGATGAGAGGCACTTCCGGATTCTAAGGAAATGATTAGAGAAACTACTGGCTTTTACCAGTCTGGCACAGTAGGGAAACAAGGGTTAAGGAATAATTTATCTCAGCAGATAATAGGCACTAGAAGGCAAGTGAATCAAGAGGATCGTGATAGCAGTGTAGGCTGGTAATAGAGGCTGTAGTGGCCAGCAATGGAGGCTCCTGGTAGAGGCTGGTAATGAAGACCACTTGACAAAACCAACGCGCCGTTTTATACGGCTCTTTTCCCGCCAACTGGAGATCGAGCAATCAAAATAGATCAGACTCAAGATCAAAAACAACCTACACTACAGAAAACATAGCATTAAAAATGGCAATCCAGAAAACAATGAACAAGAACGACTGCAAAAAGTAACAACGTTTTCTAGGGTACTAGTTAGTCTATACTTTTCCTTAGAATTTAGTTTTGTGAATCGGCGAGAATTTCGGAGATCCTTGCCGTTACTGTAGAGATTCAACGGCCACTGCGGTATGGGAAATGATACCAGTATTCTCAAATATTCGATTCCTTGATTGATTGCGGTATTCGTCTCTTTCAAACATTCGTCGTCTCGTTATTCACTTAGTATCCGCCCTTTGTCGAGTAGCAAGTGGTCTAAGTAATGCCGTTCTGTGTTAGACTATAGCTCCAGGATTGTCCCAGGTCTGGCTTGTCCCAGGCTAGTGGGATGTAGAGGCATTTGAAAGAAACCTTTATTGAAGCTCTTGTCTCGACATAAGCGTCACTGACGTCATGTAATGGTTAGCGTTTTGGAGAAAGTCTTTGGACATTCCGCCTACACACGGGCAGCCCCCCCCCCATGTCTCTGTGTAGTGGAGATGCCTTCTTCCTGGTATCTAAATGATTTTTGCTTCAACTATCGTTGGATTTTCCGTATGACTTTTGTCTTCCAAGAACATTAGACTGCATGGGATCAACCCCTGGACCCTGTTGCCTGTTGAAATATTGCTACCAATATGTCTGAGTCGTCTCCTCGTGATATCATCTGTCTTGGAACCGAAAAATAAGCTCGTAAAAAGCACCTCATGATTGAAAGGGACAACACGGGGTCCACTCGAAAACAACAGCTCTCAATTCCTTTCATAGCATTGGGGTCCCTGGCCGAAGTCAGGTGGTGGCTGAATTCGTCAGGTTCTCCATTGACGGCAATTCAGCTTGTTACACATATCAAATTACGCCATGAGTCATTCGTGACTTTTTACTTTGTGGGAAAATTGATGCTTTATACACATAACGTGTTACCAGGTAGCTCGAATACCTGTAGCTGAACTTGTCCTCGTCTGAACACGTCATCGGGAACACATTGAAAAGTCGCTGATCTGTACGACGGCTAAAATTGGGGAGTTGGTTACCCATGCGACGCACCTCTTTGTCGATTCAGCACCTTGTAGTAGAATCAAAAGCTGGATTACTCTATGGTCGGGGTGGGAGTTCTGGATCTGTGCAATACTTATGGGGTCAAAAAAAGCAGCATATGCATGGAATGAGGTTCAGAAAAGGGAGTCCTATAGCCTTAAGAGGAAGAAAAGAGCAGCGGCAGGGTTGGCTGTTTTTGAACCTTTTCCACCCTTTTCCACCTATTTTATAGGCTCCTGGAATTATTCAAATTTGTATAACTTTTGTAGATTAATTAAATCTGTATGATAATTGAATCTGTGTGATTTTTTATCCATGAGGAGTTTTACAACACCTCTACGCGACCAGAATAGCAGCTATTGTTGCAGAAATCAGGATTCGCCACGACCTGGCTTGCATACAAAAGCTTTTTGTACGCGAGCGACTGGGAACACGTCAATCAGGGCATTTGAAATTGTCGCTGCCGCAGCATTGTCAATCTTCATTATTTCCTTTGTGGAGCCTACTGAAGCGGCGGAGGATCAGCTTCACATGCATATTTCATCTACGGAAGTTCTGCATAAAAGAGGGTTCAGACATTCCTTCTTAGGAAAAGAATGTGAGAGCAATCTGCAGTGGGGTTTATGGACCTTTCTGGGATGGTAAGGGGTTTCCGCTCGGCTATGGACGGGTAATCGGTTGTAACCATTAACATCTATTACCTATACAGCAGCGGTCAAAAGTATCGCAACAAATGGTATTTCTTGCGTACCGTCTCCCAGGATATACCTAGGCAGTTCAAATTTTTATATGAGTTGCAGATGCTCGTGCGGAACAGAAGCAACAGAGAACCTACCCATTTCATGCCTTCATTGGTTGAGGAGCAACTTTTTTTCCCCAGAGGTCGAAATCTATCATTTGGTAGTATTCACAATGTCTCACATGGTGAAGCCTGTCGGTGAAATCTAGGCGCGAATTCATTCAAATCAGTTTCCTTCCAGCAAAATCAAACCAAGTAGGTTAGAAAATGCATATCCTCTGGCCACTGGCTGACTTCAGCGATAGTTACTTGACAGCAATTTCGCAGGGGCTCTCTGTGTACGATTCTGGCACCGCTGCTCACCCTGTCAGCTCTGTTCAAAAGGCAGCGCTGCTCATGACGGTACCCTAGCATCAGCTAAATATGCTCAACATCAACGCATTCCAGAACCCCTTCGAAAACTCCAAATATTCAGGTTGATTGTAAAACAGTCACTAGGGCATACCCGGAGAAAAAAGATTTGGATTTTTTTCTTGGTCGGGGAGAAGATGCCCAGGTGAACCCATAGAAGGTAAAGTTGCTCCACAATTCCCAGAATATTCCTATGTACCTTATGTTCATGTCGCTTTGCGTTTGACGAGTTAGGACGACTTGAAATGCAGTGAACCCTGCAAGAAATCAATCAAGTGTGGTGATTTGAACAGGCTCTAGAAAAGCTAAATCATTCAGCTGTTATTGGATGAATCTAACTGATTGAGTCGTTGTTAAAACGAAAGGCACTAACAAAAGTGTGGAAGCTCATATGCGGAGCAAGAAGACGAATGTGCCTGTGCTAGTGATGGGTATCCCTCAATTCGACTCGTCCTGATTCGAAAAACGCAACGCGACATGAACCATAAGGTACATAATAATATTCCGGGAATCGTGGAGCATCTTTATCTTTCATGTGGTCACTTGGGTACTTTCCTCATCGACCAAGAAAAAAATCCAAATCTTTTTCCCCGAGTGTGCCCTAGTGACTGTTCTGCAATCATTCCGAGTATTTGGAGTTTTCGAAGGGTGGAATGCGTTGATGTTGAACATATTTAGCTGATGCTAGGGTGCCGTTATGAGCACCGCTGCCTTTTGAACAGAATTGACAGGGTGAGCAGCGGTGCCAGAATCGTACACAGAGAGCCCCTGCTAAACTGCTGTCAAGTAACTATCGCTGAAGTCAGCCAGTGGCCAGAGGATATGCATTTTCTAACCTACTTGGTTTGATTTTGCTGGAAGGAAACTGATTTGAATGAATTCGCGCCTAGATTTCACCGACAGGCTTCACCATGTGAGACATTGTGAATACTACCAAATGATAGATTTCGACCTCTGGGAAAAAAAGTTGCTCCTCAACCAATGAAGGCATGAAATGGGTAGATTTTTTGTTGCTTCTGTTCCGCATGAGCATCTGCAACTCATGATAAAATTTGAACTGCCTAGGTACATCCTGGGAGACGTTACGCAAGAAATACCATTTGTTGCAATACTTTTGACCGCCACTGTATATAGTCATACTCAGCGACTAATGCATATGTTTCAAGAAGAGCTGTACAGCGAACAATAATTTTTGCATTACAAATACTGCCCATCTGCCTTGCCGCGCCGCATCTCCTACATATTCGCACGCATCAGTGGCGAAAGTAGAGGGGGAGGGTATCAATTATTTAAAACTACAAATAATATTTTTGTTAATTTAATTTTCTATCCGGGTCCTCAAAACTGCAGAGACCCCACTTTTTTGCCCTCCCCCTCCTTCCGCCCACTTTCTGCGTCCCCCATTGCTACGCACAGATGCTGCGGCGCGGCAGAGCACAGGGGAGGGGTTCTGTGATACAAGAATGGTTGCCCTTCACTGTAGTTGAGGGCGTGGGATCTTAGCGAACATTATCACAGACTTCTTTGAACTGCGGCATTTAAAGCTCAGCGATATTTATTTCAGTGATTATTTATTCATTTTTTGTTTATTTATTTATTCTTGCACCATGGTAGATGATGAGGTAACCCTTATCACAGAAGAAAAGGTGGAAAAAAGGTGGAGCTGCGGAGAAATTTTAAGAGTTTAACAAGCAATACGATTTTTAGACCTTTTTCTTTTTACAGGGAGAGAGAGATAGAAATAGAGAGAGAGAGAAGTAGAGAGAGAAAAAGGGAGATAGAGAGAGAGAGAAAGAGAGAGAGAGAGAGAGAGAGAGAGGGAGGGAGGGAGGGATGGAGAGAGGAAGATAGGGAAGTTTTGTAGATTTCTAGCAGCGATATCCGTGAGACAACGAACCATATCGAACCACAAGGAACTGCTGGTGTTGTCCCTGATTTGAGTTTGAATTCGTTAGAACACGGCTAGTATTTTCAACATGCCACAATTTATAGGCCACGGCTGCTTGAAGGCTTTGTATGTCAGATATCTGATTTCTCGTATTTTTCATCTCTATTTTGGGTAGCTCCACATAATTACAGAGGAACGACATTATCCTGAATACAGCCAAAGTTTTAAATCTTCCTTTCCTCGATAACTTTCAAATGGGCGTACATTTCCCCATTCGGGTACCATTCCTCTACTTCACGTACAGCTCGAACATCGCCGTCGATTACAACGAACGACTTTTCATTGCCATGTCACTGGTGAGTGGTAATCATTTTACTTGGCTCACCGCTACTTCTTTCATTCTTCTCAGCGCGTCCAGTAAGTTTTCCAGAAGAACATATGACTCAGTCTCTCGTGCCTATACTACGTACCGATGTATGTATCAAACATAAAGACTCCTGTCAGAAAAGCATATTTGCATTCACATCGGAATATTTCTGTATGAGGTCTGGTAGCACGTGGCGTTGGGGGCGAAAAGTGAATGGAGAAGTAGAATATGTAAATCCAGCTTGAAACCTATCCACTCTATAGCTATTGATTTTTGTAACGTTTCCATAAATAAATGTGAACCATGTGATCGGAAAATTCTCTAGAATTTCATTTTGTGTAGTACTTTGAAAACAAAAACGAAGTCGCACTGAAGATCATGAGAGATTGGAAGGAACAGGGATGGTGTGGGCAGGTAGAAAAACTGGGGTCTCGGTCAGGGAAGGGGCCATACGACCGTTGTTTCAAGATTAATGATACAGGAGTTGATTTTGACTTCATATTCCTAAAACTTTTTATATTGCATTATTATAAATTTAAAAAGTTTAATAGAAAGCGATATTTAAAAACCAGCTCTTACTTGTTTTTTGATAAGTGGGTTAGAGTCGAAGTTATTCTTGAAATCTCTCTTTTTAAATCATGTCTGGCTTGTCTGCTCTCTTCATCAGGTAATCTTATTTGTTCACAATGCCGGTAAACCATTCTTGCATCACAGAAAACCGCCCACTTGGCCTGCCGCGCCGCAGAGCGGCTATGCACTGTGGTTGTGGGGCATCGCGTGTACTGATGTTTTCCCTCATTTATTTCGGAAAGAAAACAAAGACACAATGAGAAGCGATGGAAAACGTGGACGTGGTTAAAACATCATTACTGGCAATGCCGGACAAGCACTGTGACCAGTGGGTATGCCGCGTCACGTAGACGTTGCGGCGCGGACGGGTGGGCGGTCTTCTGTGATGGTGGTTGACCGGCACTGTACTTTTATTGCATTTGGAGAAATAATCAGATAAAATAAATGGATAAATAAATAAATAGTAAATAAATAGATGAATAAATAAATAAATAAATAAATAAATAAATAAATAAATAAATAAATAAATAAATAAATAAATAAATAAACGGAGAATATTCTTCCGTGAAGTAATTCCGAAAGTAGCAATTCTCAAGAGGAAGGGAGGAGGGTGGCCTTCCCCACATTCGCTTCTGATGGTAAAACTGATCGATGTCGATAGCAACGCTTACTGCTCTAAGCTCACTGCGAAGGTGGCGTGCTTGCCCCAGTTTGGTGTCCGGTTTAGGCCTTCGCTATGCACTGAACGCAGCGAGCGAGCGAGCGCGCGTAGTCTCTTGGTAATGGGCTTCTTCAGCCGGCTTCATAGCTCCTCGTGCCCCGTTTTTCCCACCCCATACACGCACCCATCCCCGTCCGTTGTGTGGAACACAGTGCTGTCCGTTCGTTTTTTCCGTGCCAAGTTCTTTCTGCTCACAGTCCAGCAACAGACGAGCTGGCAACGAACCACATAATTCCGAATGCGTTATTGCAATGCTGTTCTATCGGACGAGTATCGCTTACTCGTCTCCAGAGCTGCTAGCGGTTAAAGTTTCTTGCACTTCTATACATTTCTATTGTCTTCATGCTCTATGTTTGGAAGAAGTCTTCATGCTTGTAATAGATCCGAACAGGTCAAGCTAACACTTTCAAAGGAAATGTAAACTTCTTATCCGTCTCCTACTATTGCAGCACAATTTTCCTGGAACGAATCTCACGGACATCCTTTTGTATCCGATGCGACCAAATCGAGCTCTCTGGATTTTATTTGTGAAAAGATTTCAATATGCACATTAATTAACATTTTCCTCAAATTAGAAGGGATCCGAGAAGCCATATCTGACTGTCCGACCGCCAAGGCGAGGGAGGATGAGCGTTCCACCGCCTCCTTCAACCACCCTGTGGCCGCATTTATCGCTAAGGTTACCCAGGGTGAAGCTGACGACACCCGTGTTCATTTTCCTCATGGTAACCGTGGGTAATTTCTGTGATGTTTGCACCTCTACCCTCAATGATCTCAATGATGCCTGCGTTTCTAAACCCTGCTTACTATTTTAGGGAAAGGTGCGTCAAGATGCTCAGCGCCGAGAGTGAACCTCCCCCGAGAATGGGTATCCGAGTTTTTGAAATTATTTTATAAAGTGTATGATAACAAACTTAAAATCAAATTATTTTTAATTTTTCCTTGTATTGTTTTTGTTTTTCCTTCTATTGTCTCCTAAATAGTGTACTATTAATTATTTTGTCTTGTAATTAACATTTTTTATTGTTTTTGTTTTCCATTCTTGTCCCAATGTGGCAGAGATTTCCCCACGCCCCCGCTCTCATTTTCTACGTTCGCCATGGCTGAGTGCATATATGCGCTCCCAGAATTTGCATGACAGACGCGACAGGAATTGTGTGAATAGTCGTGGCGAGAAAATATGTTAAATGAATGTTCCCACAGATGGTCAGCCAAGTTGGAAGATATTTAAGGAAGAATATGTAGGTGGAAATTCTTAATTCTGATCAAGTGGAGAATATTTTGTTGTCACACCCTTAACCTCTCATTCATTTCTAGTTTCATTTTAATTAATTCTAATTGAATGTAAGTGACTGTTCTTGAATGGCCGGCTTAGATACGTATTGTACGCTCAAAAGATTTTCCTTTCTACCTCATGTTTTTTTTCTCTCCAAGGGTTTCATCAGAAGTGTTGTTAGGACCAAGGTAGTAAATTAACCAAAGTAGTGAATTATTTAAAAAAAAGACATAAATTTAAATTGAATTATTAATTAATCAATTAAGCAATTTAAATTTAATTAAATTTCTAGAGCACATTCTAATAACTCGGGACGGGTTGAATAGTCATCCAAACATTGATGTCCTTCTCAAACTCGCCACGAATAGACCGTCCACAGGGCTTTGAATGGCTACCACGCTGAAAATTGCGAACTGACTTCTTGTGGACCAATTTAAAGGCAATGAAATAATGGTTCTAGATGATACTGGGTGGAGATCCATAACGTCTACCATTGAAGTTGTTGTTTCACGAAGAGTTGTTGTCTTCTAGCTGTGGTACTGAACAGAAAGCAAACAATGCTTGCTAGAATCGCTCTACGTCTTCTCATATGTTTTGAAGGCCTATCACCTCCTACAGCCGGAAACTTTTCCAAAATTGTTGAAAATTTGTCACCTGTTGGGGAATCGGTTGACTGAAATTGGGATGCACATACATAAGCTCATCATGCCGTTTCAACACAAAAAACTTGTGTATTTTCGACCATCTTCTATATTTTTGAATGTAATTCTGAGTATCCCCGTGGACTGGGAACAAAGCTATGGTGTCCCGAGGTCCTAGGTGAGAAGAAAACCTAAAAAGTGCTGCTTCTAGCTTTTGTCGATTGCATTGAAGTGTATCCGTTCTGAAACGTTATTTTACATATAATTGATTTGTTATTGAAAACTGGATTTCTGACGATGATTAAAAGGACAGGGGCATGTAAATTCCACACCGAACAGATGTTTAACGACTTTAATTTGTATTTTGCCAACTTCTACTTGAAAAAGTGCTCTTTGCCTTCTTCCTGGAGCACCTATTCTGCAGCCTTGCTTAGCTTCTCTTAAAGGCAGCACTCACGAAAAAATCCGTTACCCAGGTTTCAACGCCATCTTGGGTATTTAGCTATGAGGAACATAGATAAAGTGTTCATTTGTCCCAGAACTCATGGTGAAATAGTTTTCGGATATTACCAATTCATTGCTTCATAGCAGCAAAATGGCCGAGTTACGCGGATGGAGTAGATCAAGAAAGTCGATAACGGTGCCTTTGTTGTCGACAAATTTCTTACAGCAAGTGGATATTTGACTAATTCTGCAGCTTCTCTAAAGAAGAACAATCAGAAACGAAAAAGAATTAGAATGTTCACTGCAGAAACATTCCTCATGAAAAGAAAGAAAACTTATGGTTAAGTGTAAGGAGCCAAGAAAACTGAAATTCAAACCATACGTGAAAATTTGACAATCCTGAGTAAAACAAGGGATGATATGGTCGATCAACAATTAAGAGGACCTAAATAGAGGGGAGCAGATTATCACAGTGAGGGATTTTTCGAAATGAGCATTAGAAACAAGCGTTGCCTCTAGAAAAGTGACAGATTGGGGCAGAAAACAGCTGATTCGCATTCCGCCACAACTCGCCTGGGGATCCCCGGATCCCATGTTCAACTTGTTATATCTCGAGAATGTGGATGCATTTGGTGGTGCAACTTGCGTAGAACTACTGGGACTATCGTTCAGACCATAACATTTTCAAAATCTTTGACATGAAAATTATCGTGGGTGCTGCCTTTAAACAAATGTAGTAGAAGTACAAAGTCGTACCATGTTTCCTGAAATCTCAGTGTTGTGGGATTCGTATGGATTCCTTTATCATTACTGATCTCCCTAGCAGCCGTACAAAAAAGCCTACCCGGGAAATTAGTACGGGTAAAGGAGGCGATGACCATGTATGACCTCTTATCAAAGGATTGGACCATTATATCCGTCTTTTCTTTATTCTCTTTTTTCTTACGATCTCTACATGTATTGGAACGGTTGACAGCGGTTCGCATAATCATCTACTTGGACCCTTTTTAGTCTTTTCTACGTTTTCAAGCCATTATTCTCGAAGTCTTCTGCCATAAATTCCTATTGCCCATGAGAGCATCGGAATCTGCCCTCCGTTCTAAGACAGAAATGATGGAACAATTAACGTAAGGTAGAAATGTAGGCAGTCTGCTGGAGAACCTCCATTTTTGCACGAAATTTATAAGGAGGGTGTACCCCGGTGCAGGATGCGCTGTACAGGTATTCCCCCTTATCATCGGCCGAACCGGAATACCAATGTTATCGCTTTGAAAATGTGCGCAGCGCGTCTCCAACAAAACTCGTACGTGATCATGTGATGAAGAAGTATGCAGTCCGAGATGATATGATGAACTCGTCCGCTCGACAAGCCAGCTTCACAGGACGCTAGTTCGAGCGGGCTAAAAAAAGTATTAAGTGAGTGTGGATTGGTTGGAGTGGTAGTTTCCTGTTCTTTATTCTCGTCCATGCATTGCATCCGTGCATTAGCTTTAGACGGAGTTCTTATCCCGAGTAGCACGAGTTTTTCGGGCCTGTATTCAACGCATGTAGCGGAACGAAACCAAGCGTGTTGCTGTGCGCTCTTCGGTCTTGTATGGTCCTCGGATAGCTATATAATTATGTAATTTTTATGTCATTTTTTGATGATCAAAGCTATAGAGAATAGTTCTAGAGCTTCTGGAATTTTCTTCTCGTTGCCGTGTTTGAAAATCATCGAACCCTTAAACTATGTAAAAAAGATCGGGAAACCTTAACCGAGTGAAGAAATCATCTAAGATCCATTATGTACTAGTTTTCAATCCATAAAGCTCTTCTGAAATTTCCCCTAGAAATTTCCATGTTTTGTCAGCAAATTCTTCGCCCATTCTTTCTTTGTTCAGCAACAAGGGCAAAGTGCTTATTGACGATCCATTCACGGCTTGTGTTCTCTAATCGTAAGTCAACAATCCTATTCGGGATTCCCTGATAAGCACAGTCCTCCTAAGGCCCCGACCAAACCCACAGACTTTGCTCATAAGCCGATTGCCGCTAGAAACTACAGAGTAACATTCAACAAACAGACAGATCATGATTGTTGTAGTGTCGCTGGGAGCAGTGCTCACGAGTGCGATTTTATCACATTTCCGTGTAGGAATTCCTCCAGATTAAAGCCTATTGTTGGTGCTCTCGCGTAGATAAAGCACATTCCTCTAGAAGTATGAACCGTTTCTGTGCAACTGTTTGTAGTGCATCCGAAAGGAATTCCGTGAAGGGGCTCCTACAGCGATATGATTGTCTCGCCAAAGGACTTTGCCCTGGCCAAGGGTGATTTCTTGTTTGCTATCAGATATGAGTTTCAAATATTTGCCGAATCGCTCATGTACTTGAATGCCTCAAACGGAGATTAACATCATGGCTTGAAGCAGTCGATGGCGCTGTACTGAGTGACAGTGGTGAGAATGGGAGAGCTATAGATCGTTTCACCAGGGACGACAGTTGGGAAGGCAGCAGATAGAAAAAGAACGCGGAACAATGTGCAGCATTAGGAGAGGAATAGGAGAAAAGCAGATTGTCCGCACGGATATTCAACTATTGTCGTATTCGAAACAGACTTTACCATCTGAAAGTGTGTTGAAAACTTCTCATTAAATTAGGATGGCGAGAGATAATTGGAGCAACTCCAAGAATAATTTCTAAAATTACTGCAAAAAATTGCAAGTAAAAAGCAAATAAGCAAAAAAGGCATTAGGGTTCAGGCATTGCGTAAAAAACCATGAATTCCCTCTAATACTCCATTTTTAATCATGTGTGGTTTTCCATCATTTTCCGGAAACTGACGAAAGATCACTTCTATCGTTAATATTATACGGGGGGGGGCATAAGTTATTGTACAACGTTTGATCTTTTATTTCTCTGACAGGAACCCATGGATTGTCCCGCTCTCTTCTCATCAAAACAGAGAAAGGTCTAAAGTATCTTTTAGTTAAGATCCGATTTTTCGGAAAGATTCCGCCATCGAGCAGTCGGCCTCGAAACAAATTTTTGAGAAAAGTGGGTTGTTGCGACAATTTTCCCTGGAAATTCCACAAAATCTTCAAACTGGGTTTCACTGCTCACATGATTCTTGGAGAGCGGAGAGTGCTCTTTCTAACTACAGTACTGCTCACGGGATGTGGAAAACCGACGGTCGCTCCGCGGAGTCACCGTCGCGCATCGTCGCTTTGCTATAACTTTCCTAGAAGTGCTCCAATTAAAGCGATTCAGTAGCCATTCGATTTGTCTTGAGGAAATCTTTTCGATGACCTACTGATTGTCCGGGTTAACTTTCCGTTTACTGGTTTCTTCCAAGTAATCGATATATCGATCGATAGCACGTAATGGTTCGGACCTGCAGTAGCGGAAGCAGGCGCAATGAACCGGAAGTCAAGCTTAAATTTGGTTGTTTTCACCAAATCAAGGCGAACGCTCTCAAAATTAAGCATCTGGGAGCCGAACTGGGCAAACTCCATACTGTTCCGCACACTTCCAATTTTTTACGCAGGTGCTGTTATACCAGGCAGTTGCAGCAGATCTAGCGGACTTGAGCAAGGAAGAATTCCTGTCCCAATAGTACTTTTTGTCTAATTTGCTCTCCTGGAGTGTGGGTGCTGCAAGTCTACATTTTCTGATGTCACGTGCGCCCAAAATACGGACTTTTGTTGTGCCTTGTGGGAGCTTCGATATTGAGGGAACTACAGGTCGCTTGTGAGAAGAGCCACCCATTTCTCATGAAAATCTTAGAACTAGCACTCTGTGCACTTCTGAAAAATGCAGTAGACGTAATTCTAGCTCTCTTCATTCGGCGAGGAGGACTGTGCTGATTTTGCCGAAAATTTAGCCACATTTCTACAACCTCTTGTACCGGCCTTAGGAGAGTGTCTGAACAATGGGTGCCTATATACTCTGAAAGACTTCGTGGAGGGTGATATCCTGTGCCAAAACCAGGAGTTTCTGAGCGGTTCAGTTTTTCAGCACTACCGGGTGCGACAGAGCTTTTCGTAAGAGCGTGAAAGTGGGTGCATGCCGCATTTGTGGTGGCTCCCAGGTTCGATGCCTGCCCGAGGAAATCTTTTCGCAAAATGTTCGTCTTGATGAAAAAAGCTCGTATCCGGGCAAACTCGTAAATATTTCGGTCATGTACAAACGTTTCTTTTGAAAATTGTGTCGATTTTTGCGTTAGAGATCCGTGATTGCTCGAAATATTCACGAGTTCGCCCGGATACGGGCTTTTTTCCATCAAAGCGAACATTTTGCAAAAAGATTTCCTCGGGCAGGCATCGAACCTGGGAGCCACCACAAATGCGGCATGCACCCACTGCCATCAGCTAGAATGCTGATGTGATCTGGAAACTAGAGTAAAAATGCTACAGAATGGCTTTGGAGCCTTATCAGTAGGCCCAGATACAGACCAGCTGTGCTCCTCGAAAGCTAAGGCTTGGTTTTCTCATTCAAGAAATTTTTAGAATAGCCTCGCCCTGTGCTCTTATCAACCCCTATCTGCAGTAGCTTTTGCACATACATCTCAAAATAGGCTTCAAGAGTACGTGACTATTTTTTATCCCGCTTGAATCCGTTGTCAAAAACTGTTTTTGTGGCTGTTTTGCTCAGGAATTGCGGGCCAAATCAGTGCATTTGGCAGCACCAAAAATCTGAGTTTGAAGTTTATCCTAAAATTTCTCCTCCATACCCGAGTATCCAGGGCATGTTTGTAACCAGAAAATAGAGGAAATCCATCTCTATCAAGAGAGACCTAGCCTGTCAGAAAACATTGCATTACCGCAGAGTAATAAGCTACCAAACGATGTACAATAATTTATGCCCCCCCCCTTGTATATGTGAGCGGATACCGTTCCGAATACTTCGTGGCTACTTGTACTGATTCGAACAAGTTAACTCGAGCAATCATACCTATTAAAAAAAGCGCTAGGTAATGCACATATTACGGTGGGCGTCGATGGCGGTGGCCTCTCTGCGGCATTGAAAAGCACGCGGCGCGACCGCGTCGCTCGAGCAGGAATCCTTTTCGAGACAACAGCCTATGGGGTTTTCTTGAAAACTAATGGGTTTTCCCATTAGTTTTCATCAAATGTAACGAACAACTATCAAGAAATCCTAGATTCGCCACCCACAAAACCCAGATTCGCGACGATTTCATCAAGAGCGGCGCGGACGCGACGCGTGCTTTTCGAGAGCGTGAAAATGCACCATCCATCGACACCTACTGTACAAGAGAGAGCATGAAATCATATATGGAGATCTCACTAATTTCAGTTTGTCTTTCATATGTTTGCTTTACTTCGGTGAATTCTTGGATCTATTGTTTTCCCACCGAGCGAAATTCTAGGAAAGGACACCTTTTCTTCCATAGAGCCTTCTCATACTCGACCTTGATCGTTCTTCCACAATCCTCAGCGTTTTCCTCTTCAACGTGCCATTATTTCGGATTAACTCCGCGTAGACCACTGGTCACTGTCCACAACTTTTCCTTTGCCCTTCTCACTGCTCCATAGAGGAATTCCGAGGGACTGCTAACCCTGTCCACCATTTACAGATTTGTAGAATTCCTATTTTTTTTGTTGAAAGCTCAACTCATAATCCGTGTTTTTTCTGATGCCTCGTGCCTCATTATGAGATGAGTCCCGGTGTTCTGACGTGGTTTCTTTCGCAGTGATGTCACATGCAGGCAAGTTGACGTGGATTGCTCCGATAAGTCTATCATTCGGCTGGTGTTTTTGCTACAAAGAATAACGCTGACTACTTATCAGTAAGGTTCTGTAATCATAACAAGTTTTGGAAAATCAATGTCCAAAGAAGGGATGGTTAGCAACGATGCAAGCTGACCGAGAAATAGGGGATAGAGTAATGAAATTTTCATAATGGGCATTTATTGGAAAGGATTTGAGCATTTTCAAGCGTAACTGTTTGAGGCGAACGTGGAGCGTTGTACCGTGGCGTGAGCTACCTCTGCCATTGGCTAATTCTTTAGACTGGCCAATTGTAGAGTCAACCATTCTTATCTTAGCCACAGCGCTTCACCGTTCATATCCTTGGACACTTGTAACTACATTTGAATGCCAGGTCGAACGCATTTACAGTGATGGCAGCGATGGTAATGCGCTTCTCACGGACTCTGCAAGCACGCAACGCGACTGCGACGCTCGCGCTGGAATCACCACCGTGAAAGCAAACGAAAGCACTTTTTCGAAATCTGAGTCGTTTTTTGATAACTGATATCCAACAGGAAGAGAAACTATCAAGGAAACCCTGCTTCGCTGTTACGTTGGAAGCGATTCCAGCGCGAACAGCGCGGTCGCGCCGCGTGCTTCCCAAGTCCGCGAAAAACGCACTCCTATCGACGATCGCTGTACAATCACGATTGTGCTTGAAGCGATGGACGTATCCTATCTGGAGATGATGAGTCAAGATCTCGGCTTCACACGAATGCTGTAAGCAAGAACTAGACATCGGGCATCAAATGTCAAGCGTATAATCTGGTAAAAAGTACCCTACACTGTCATAGCATATTGACAGTTTACAGAATTCATACATCAAGTCAATCAATACCTCTACCTGTTTCTATGATAATGACTATTAGTCAAAAATGGATCTATTCGTGTGGAAAATCACATACTAGTAGCTCCATACTAGTAGCTTAAAAAGCACACACCTGGGTCAGGATGCATCACTGAAATTACCCAAGGTAGACGTGCTTACGCCTTTGCTAACAATAAGGATGTTAACAGAATGTTGAAATGTTAACCCTTTATAATCTAAACGATGCATGCTTCACCGAAAGGATCAACTTATCTTGTGACCCACATTACCTTATCCTTTTCTTCCTATGGGCAGAACAGAAACCCATTCGCTTGCGAGCTGGCTTTGCTTGATATTTTTTGGAGGTGGTTACTTTAATTTCAATTTTTATTTGCGCCAAGGAAAAAAATGAGCAGAGGATAATTTGGGTTAAGCTTTGAAATTTTTTGGATGTTTGCTGGTTTGCTTAATATCGGCCATTACTAATTTTTTTTTATTTTCTCACATATTTATCCTTGTACTATAACCGGTGCCTACGGAGCGAGGAAAAGAGGTATTGAATAATTGGTCAATAACTACAGATTGAAGAAGTAATAGAATGGATCCAAAAATGATAAAGAAAGAATAGGTAGTAATAGAAGATCAAAGAAGTAATTAAAGAGGTAGAGTAATTGAGATTGAAGGAGTAATTAAGCAATTGAAAGGAATTTTAAATAATTAAGGCTTTAGCCGCGTCACCCTCTAAATTAATTAAATAATATGGAAAGCGGACTTTTTCGAAAAATATGTACTGAGTAAAGAAATCACTTCGTTTCAAAAGGAGGATTCAAAAATGCCCAAAAAACAGCACATAGGTTATTGAAAGGGAACTCAGATGAGATTATCCAGGGTAAGCGCTTTGATGTCCGTGTAGGCGATGGGTAAATTTGTATGGTGTTAACTCATCTATTCTGGTTAATCTCAGTGATGCGTGCGGCTCCTGAAAAGAGAAGAGACTACTAGGCTGAATGTGTGAACATCTTCCTGCCCTAACATGGTGGCGGCGAGTTTACCCTGGGTCAACTGACCTAGTTAGTTCACTGGCTAGGCTCGATGATGCATTCAGGCTATGGGGGTGAAACAGCAGGGACTCTGGACTCGGATTCATGAAACTCTAACCAAAGAGACCAAAGAATTGTGAGAGGGATTGGTTTTCCTGTGCTACGTTTTATTAGGTTAAATGCAAAGGTGGTTTGCTAATCTGGTTTTACTCAGTTATGCGTCCATGAATCCTAGCCCAGGACGTTGGTTCAGGATTGGCCAGCTGTGTTGGTACAGCTCCTCCAAAGTGGCTAAATGCCTAATTATGTATCTGCACAGCCTTATTTGGACTGCAAACAAATAATGTGAACCTCATTCAGGCAACTTTCATGGCACTGTACTGCTTACACTAACTTCTTTAGACTGCTATTGTGTTACTGGAGGGGTGCTTCAGAGATTTTCTGATAATGGACTTAGGGTTCTATCTTTAGCGCTATACTCCAGGCAAAAACTGTGGCGACGAATTGTTTTTAGACCGTTTTCCGATAGGGATATGTTGCCCGTAAACAGTGCAAATGTCAGCGTTGGCCACTGCACAGTTTGTGGACCTCCCCCCCCCCCC
>JARK01001383.1:566885-579271 GCA_000688135.1 Ancylostoma ceylanicum
GTTGGCCCCTGCACAGTTTGTGGCCCCCCCCCCCCCCCCTCCGTCATCCCCCTTCCTATTCACATGTATATCAGCTGTGCATACGATTTGGTCAGCTGTCGTCAGTGTGCTTCGTTGCTTCTCTGCTCCACTCCACCGCCACTGATAACTCTTCCAATTTTATGGCTTAAATGACTAATAAAGACGTAATATTGCACAATTGATAGAAGGGTGTGTCCCTAGATGAACGTGCACGGTTCTTTAGTGGCCATACCACCTCTTCACTCTCTAGGGTTTCCTGTCCACTTGTCGAGCAAATTGGGAAGGTGGGGGGACGTTGGCGCTAAATTGTCCCCCGAACTCGCGCACCTCAACCTTTCTTAGTCGTTGTCCTAGTTTCCACAATCGTTATTATGAATCGAATTTTTTTGGTGGGCGACAATAGCCTTGTGGCCTATTCTATACTGGTTAGGCCTTTAGTTTTTCTAAAGTTTTCTTGTTTCCACATTCGTCTGTGTCTTCATTCTTTCTTCTCGCCTCAATTGATGAGTCATCTTTCCTTATTTTATGATGCTGTACGTGGTAGACACCAGTAGCAGACGCAGGGCAGGAGCAATTTGGTATTTGAAAAGATATTTTTAATATTTAATTTCTTGTCTGGCTCCCCAAACCGGCGGAGACCCCAATTTTTTTCACGACGCCCCCCCCTCCCCTTCCCCTACCCTCTTCCGCTCTCTTTCTGCGCCCGACACTGGTACATGCTTATTCTCACACACCGCATTCATTTATTTTAATGAATTTCGTGGATATGTGTGGCTTTTTTGTTAAGTTTCGAGGACTTCAAAAATATGTCATTCCATAGTAGGGGTCAATTTATTTCACCTACTTTTCCATAAAAGAAATCCATCATTTTTGTCCTTTCTTTTCTCAATTTTAAGTTGCAAGGTAGTACAGTTTGTATGCAGGTTCCTAGTTGTCTTGTTCACCTTATTGAGACTGACGATTTCTCGCGCCATCTGGGGGTTATTTCTAACCTTCTTTAGTTATTCTACGCTAGCTGTCCCGCTCTACATAATTCTATGAGGGAGCGCGTCGAGGAATGAGGCAGGAAAGTAAGCAGAGTTTGCCCGGAGTTCGACCAGGGCATCTCAGAATCTAGCCAAAATTTATCCGATTTTAGGCGAGATCCACATATTTGTGATTGAAGACATGGTATGCACTTCCTGAAATGCGTGGCCGAAGTGGAAAAGATAGTAATAATTGTCGCGAAATTGAGCAAGAATTTACCGGAAAACTGGCAGAAATACAGGAAATGTACGATTCATGAGAAAAACGGAATTTCGCTCAAAGCTGCTGATTTTGAATCACTAGAGAAGTTAGTTACACACTTAGTTGTATGCTTCCTACCTAAGGCTGAATTCATGAACGTTCCTGGGAGTTCTGGAGGTTCTGACATACGTATCTTAGTACCCTTCCAAAGCAGATGAGTTCTGCAGGGTAAAAAGGTATGCTTTGTTCGAGTAAGTGGTCTCAAACAGGTAATGGTAAGGTTTGTGGAATAATTTGGGTTTGTTTTGTTAGAGAGAAACTAGTCACTAAAATTGATCGATAAACTTCGAATCTTTCCGGGAACTTCTACGATTCTCGTAACTAAAAATCCCATTTTTCTCCTTATTCATAAGCACAAAGTCTCTAAATCTTCGTCTGAATTCTTGCCATCCTTAGTTTTCTGGTGTCTTTCCTAGCGCGATGAATGCTTTACGGAAGTCGCTAAGCAGTCCCTTAACCAATCAGAAGTATGAATTGCCACTGCTCCACGATAAGACTGTTTACACTTCCTACGAGGAAGCCGTCCACGGATGCGGCGGCTTTTTATGTAAGCCGCTCCGTACAGGATGAGTAACCGAACGAATCCGCACGTCTGGCGACGGGTCGGCCTTTGTCCGTCCACCTCCTTTTCACACTCCTTCCTGCGATTTGTTTGCACTCTTGGCTATGGTCAGTTGACAAGCGGTATTATGTGTGTATGAAGCGCGCACTCGCATCGCCCGCCCTCACTTCAGCGAGTCTCTCGGCCAGAGAATATTGCGCGCCTATGCCTCATTTTGCCGTGATTTTCCGATTATTCAGGGAAATGTGGCAGAAAAGGGGCAAATTTGGCCTTTTTGCCCAAAGAGCACATTTCGTTTTCTCATCCACGAAATTTCTCTGAGTTTTTTTTATTTTTGCGAGGATCCTGGTAGATCACAGAAAAATCCATAGTTCACCAGTTTGCTGGCATCCTCTGCCTAGGGTCACCTTATCGAATGGACCCTGCAGGAAGCGTTGTGTGAGGATCCACCAAATTTCCAAGATATTTTTCCATTCTTGATACGTTGTTCTCAGATATAACCATCCTGCCTGCTGTGTTTGTTGGATCACCATCGGGCTGCTCTTCTCATTACAATGAACTTCATGGGAGTTGGACCCCTTGTGGCTGCTCATCAATAGCTCAAATCCAGCTCTACTTTATTTCCTTACTAGACGGCATACCCGGCTCCGCTCGGATGTTTTACTATCTCGACTATTTCACACTGATGAGGACAATTACTGTTGGTGATAGATTTACTAATACGTACATAATTTTGATAGTCAGCATGTTCATGAAACCTAAGTAACCGTTTTTGACCTGTCGTACGCGAAAAGTCAGTAATTTTTTCAACAACATTCTTATGGAAGAAACCATATTCGCATGCAGCTATTTAGCGTGTTTGATTGCCGTAGTAGGTACTCTCTCATCCGACCCTCCCCAGAAGCGGGAGAAGAATCTATAGCTGTTATTTTCTTTATTCAGCCTGCTGAAAAACCTTTGAACGTTCGTCTGCGAAACCCTCGCCAAAAATAAAAATCGGTAGGGTTAACAAACATTTGGGCGCAAAACTATTGTCATATTCCAGTTTCACTAAGGGAGAATCCCAACTGACATGTCCTCACCCACCCGCCGCTGGAGTTGTGAAGGATCGATAAAATCAATTAATCGGTACTTTCATGCAAAATGATTCTTATATTCGTGTTCACCGTGCAGAAAAACCTAAGTAGACATATCCTCATCGACCCCTGGGCAAAAACTGCGACAAATCAATGGATCAATAAAACGATATTTTCGTGCGAAATGGTTGTTATATTCGTGTTCAGCGTGTTGAAGAACCCCATTAGACATATCCTCATCCACCCCTGGGCAAAAACTGCGAAAAATCAATAAAATCGATATAATCGATAAATCAATCGATATTTCCTGACACAATGTAGCCTAAAACCTCCGCCCGCCCACGTTGAGTACGTGTGCAAAGTTTGGCGCCGATCGGTTAATCCTCCGCGATTTCCATTTGGTACATACATACACACAGACATTCTACTTTATATATACAGATTTATTATTATTCCTTTTATATTGTTACCAACCTGATCGTCCGGCTGACGCCGGACTCTCAAGCTTCTTTTCGTGCTCGCTTCGCTCGCGTTGCTTCATGTGGCATCTCTCTCACACCACGCTGAGCATTCCTCCTTTATCAGAACTCTCGTTTTTCGTGTGGAGATTATTCTCGTTTTTTGCACCTTTGAGCTTTCTCGCTCCGAGGCGCTCATTCCACAGCTGTGCAACAGGCGAGCGACATCTTCCCTCGTGTAGGACCGTTGGACCCGTCCCCAGGCATTTCCCCTCTTTTGGGCGCGCCGTTATCACACCGTTAGACCCGTCTCCAGGCATTTTCCCGCTTTTGGGCGCCGGCGCACTCTTATCACACCGTTGGACCGGTCTCCATCCATTCCCCCACTTTTGGACGCCGGCACACCCTTATCACGCCGTTGGACCCGTCCCCAGGCGTTTCCCCACTTTTCGACGCCTGCGCACCCTTATCACACCGTTGGACCTGTCCACAGGCGTTTCCCCATTTTTCGATGCCGGCGCACCCTTATCACACCTTTAGACCCGTCTCTAGGCATATCCCCGCTTTTGGGCGCCGGCGCACCGTTGCCGCAAAAGTGTACCCTTTGCGTAGCATTATCAGCCCTTCTGGGCGCCGGCTCAGCCCTACAGCGCCACCCCTCATCCGTGTCCTTCTTCGCCTTCCTGGCTCCTCCTCTTCGACATAAAGAGATCATCTCTTCCCTTTTATAGTGTCCGGGCTTATCTCATTCATTCCAGCTGTGGTAAACACAACGGCCGGTCCTACATGTTTGAACATGACAAAAGTGGCCCAAAACACCTGTAAATCAAGGTAAAAATCAAAATTTGCAACCTTTTCGTACATAACTCGACACACTGAACACGATGGTGTAGGTATTTTCCATTTTTAATGGCTGGTTCTTGTGTACAGACTCACACACACATGAATTGCCAATTAATAGATAGTAGATTATTAGGGTGAGTCATAAGTTTTAGGAATTTTTTCTTTCGATTTTCTTGAAACTCCAGAGCGCAAATATCTAGTGAAGTTAGAAAGTGCGTTAATGAGTGAAGTTCGCCCTACAACAGGACGGGCTTGTTTTTGCACTGCACCTGTAAGCAATGGTTTTTGACTCAAAACAGGTGGCAAAACTGCGTTTCTCACCACTTTCGGGCTTTGTGGTTTCTTTCTTGAATTAGTGCTTGGAACCGAATGTCACGTACCACTCCTACTGAGAGATATTTTGCCTACATATAGGTCGGGTAACAGCTCCTGGCTCTCAACATCCTCGGTTTTTCTGCAGACTTCATCATAAAGTGGGGGAGGCAAGTGGCAACTTGTAAAAGAATTTGGTTGCGTTTTGGCACTCTCCGTTGGGTATGGAACTTCTTCTTTCTCCTGCATATCGCACGAGCGATGCTCCTTCAGAATAGCAGGCAATCGGAAATCTCCAGCATTACTGAGAGACAAACGAGAGATTGCCAAAAATGAACTGAAATGCGTGTCGACCGTCTTTTTTGTATTGTAGAACCGAGCACAGTATGATTGGGACAACCACAGCCTAGGTATTTGTTGTCATGCCGTCTAGGATCACAATGGTCCATTCCTCAGAAAAATCGCGAGCTGCTCTCTTTTGAGGAATGCAATTGAAAAATTCCTAAAACTTATGACTCACCCTAATATTATTCTATTTCACACTGCTATAAACCGCAAGGATGCGCTAACTGGAGGATTGAGTAGATCCTTAAAACAACATATAATATATTCCATTCCAAAAACGACGATAGCTGAGTTTTTGTGCCTATGAGCTGCATTTTTCACCTGCCTCTCCGGATATGGCACTACTTCTCGTGTCCTCTCTTTCTCTAATATCATAACAGCTGTAGTTCGGTGAAATACACTATATCATTGTCAATAACGTTAGCCGATTCAACAACACCAGTTAGCCATGCCTGAGTGAAAAAAGTTCGTTTGGTTTGTTTTGGTTTAGCTTCAACTATCCATTTATGGACAATTAACCCAGCTGAGCTGAGTTGGGATCCGCGAAACTCTAATCACGCAAATCAAGGATGGTTGGGGTGACTGCTCATCCGAGAGATTACCTAATGTTAGGAGAAAGGCCTAAAAGTTGATTTGCTAACACGATTTTGCTTGGTTATGCCTTCATGGATGCTAGCTCTTCAAATTATCTGGCCAGAGAATCCCAAATTTTGCCAGAAAATAACCATGAGTCTTACAGACACATAGCGAGCGTCCTCGAATTCTCCGGTTCCAGCCAGCTAGCCAGCCAGGCGGTGGTGGGCGTTCCGAGCGTCGCCCTTTCGCCTCGCGGCGCTTCATTTCGATGTTTGGTAATTTGCTGCCAAGCCTTTTTCCTCCACTTTTTGCCCACCGCACCTCTGTTGAGGGCTACTGCAGAATTAGCTGGTCGGCCGTTGCTTTCCGCTGTACATACCCGCCGTTTCCATGGATACCAGTTGGTTTTTCTGCTCTCGTTTCTTATTAAGCCCAGTTATAGTCGCCACACACTGCCGTCTTGTAGCTCTCTCTGCTCATGTTTTGTTGGGAAATTCCTTTGGAAATTTTCCAGCTGCTTGTGAAAATCGTTTCTATCCCATAAAGGAATATTATTTCCAAGTTCCAGCAATGTGCCCTTTGTGAAAAAAAAACCCGAGCGAGTCACTTTTCTTGCACACTTTGAGCACTGCAGGTTTGCCCGAGAGATGACCTTGGCTAATTGTTCCCTTGATTGAAATGCGTGGCTGTGCATTACGTAACCTATTGCACGAAAAGTAATAGAATCATGTGTGGAAGAAGGACGAGGAAAAACTGTTGGCATTGGTGGGAATGGCGGCGTTCTTCCGTGCTGTTCCGGGAAAATCTGCGACTCTTAATTGTGGTTGTTCGTGTTTTCTCGTCTGCAAATCTGCCTTTTTCTGAATTCCCTCCATTCCTGGTGTACCTCCCAAAGAATTTAAGATGCTAGACGTCCTCAAAATCTGTGGGGGTTGGGGTGGTGACATTGATACAGATGACCGTGGAAACCCGGCCATCTGTCGCCTCGTGCCAGCTAGGAGCCGATTCTCGACCAATGCCCATGTTTTTGCGCATTTGGAACGAGGGGACACATGCAGCATTGGTATTACCCAAGGTAAATGTTAACACCATGCAAGTTTCTCCATCATTAACACGATCGCCAGCACGTTCACCTTGGGTAACGTCAGTGATGCATCAAGGCACAGAAGGTTGTGAAGTATTGACCAAGAATCGAATAAGTTTCATTAATTTCATTCAACTCAGGTAATTTGGCGGTCGACTCCAAGAAATTGAAATCGAAAAAAAAAACTCAACAATCTTTTTTCTCTTGTCCACAGTTTTAAGGTCCTCCCTTTTCTTATCTTTCCAATTTTCGACTTGTTCGAAATGGAATATTCGCATATTCGGTCAACAATCCGAAGTGAGATCAAGGTAGGAAATCTGCTCATCCTCACCGTCAACCTGGATTTGAAGAAAAAAGGATCATCAGAGTTTTACCAACATGAAAAACAGGAAAACCCAAAGAATTTCCCAACTGCTCGCAAACTATGACATTGTGCAAAAGTGTTTGTTCACTATTTATAGTGCTCTCTTCCTTTACTGGCCTTTTAGAAGGACTGAAATGCTAGGCGGCTAGGAGAGAATGAAGTTCCTTGACTAGACATCTCAAAATTTCGGTGTTAGAGAAAAGACTCACAATGCTAGATTCATGGGAAAGGAAGATTACTTTTGATTGTTCTCCTCTATGAGCAAGATTTTATTGTTAATCCATAATTTTTCGGAATAAGGCACGCCTTATCTTAGTCATACGTGAGATGTAGATCTCTCTGGGATTGATCTATATCACTTCAGGGATGTAGACTTTTTCCGAAAGGCCTGGATCTTTGAATTACGGCTTGTAGCTAATAGTCATCTGAAATTTCCATTCTTGGTTCAATTACAAAGACCTCAAAGTTGTTTCATCTAGTAGGATTTCCGGAGGTGTCTTCTATGGACTACATTTATTTATATTGTTCATTTATTTATTTTGTTCATTTATTTATACTGAAGTTCATATTCATTTGCTTATTCACCAACACATTGTAAATCAGTAAATAGAAAGGAAAATAAAAAGAAAGAAACAGATAGAAAAGATGAAAGTGAAAGGAATTGTGTCTCTAACAAATTTTCGGAGCCACCTATGTAGGGACTGTTCAACGGTGCACTTGCCAAAAAAAAAAACTGAAAAAACTGGGCCTGGATGCATAATTGGGATTATTCAGGATAAACACATTGAAGCCCGAACTACCCTTGCTAGTTTCAATGATACATGCGACCCATAGAGTAAACTTGCCCAGCTGTCATTATTAGTAAACCAAATACGATTCACTCAGGTCCAGCGAGCATGCAGAACTAGGATTCATGAACGCGTAACCAAGCACAACCGGGTTAGCAAACCAAATTTCCTGCGTGTCCTGAGATAACATAGCTTATATAGGGGTATCAAAAAGTTTCCGGCCTCCGCTTGTCTGTCCCGTATTTCCGGACAATTTTGAAAGGATCGTGTAGGAGGAAGCCTCTCATGTTAGGTTGCAAGGTTTCATGAGATTCCGTCAGTCCGTCTGGAAACCAGAACATTTTGTTCAAGCCAAACTATGGGTACCTCCCAAAAATGTGAATCATGCGAGAAAATACTGTTGATTTTTTGTTTCGTAAACAAGTTTTACTGAACAAAATCTGAATCCCACTTTCAATTGTAAACAAGTATAAAGTCTTCTAGCATTCCCGTGTAGAACTCCCGAATATGGAGTTTTTGAGGGTGCCAGAATCCATCAGTAATGGAGCGCCGTCTGGTCAACGGACAGGGTCAAGTCGAGCGCAGATTGTTGCAGCTGTGTAGAAAAGCGCTGGACTGTGCAGGTAGATTTTGACGTCAGAATTTGTGCAAGGACTTGAGCTATCTAGAACTATCCTTGCAAATTCCCTGGGCAGTCATCCAACAATTTGAAGCTTCGCAGAAATTTGAGTCTCCAAAACCTCCTCGGCGCTCGACAGGAAAATTCCGTTAAACATTCGAGAAAGATTTTTGATTGTTTTGAAAGAAGCGGGAACAATACTTCACAGTGCTTCTTGACTGGCAATGAATAGCGAATTTAGTGCCAAGGTTTGAGCTCCTAAGCATGTGGTAGTGGATCGAGACAGGCCCATGTCCGAGATTAGTGCGATCGAACACGAATCTTGGAGATGGAGACGTTTCACCAAGGGTTCCATGAGATAGAGAAAATTTCGTGCCACATGACCACATTTGTGTGAACCCTAAGGAAGCAGGTATATTCAGTGTTACCTTGTTCCAGTGCATTCTCAAAGCAATCAAGAAAAATTACTGCAGAAACTCAACCATAAAATCCAAACTCTCCAACGGAACATTCATTTTCACGAGACTGTGTTCCATTTTGAGAATGTGGACGCACTTCGCTAATTCCGCTACTTCGTAAGCAGAGCTCAGGACCCAGCTACCAGAATCTATCCGAAAATTCGAAACGGCGCTTCGGCAGAACGAGAACGATTAGAAACAAAGCCCAAGTAGGTCTAGTGTTTGTTCTCATGCGACAAAACCCCTTATAAAACTGGTAAATTTTAATAGGATGGCATGATGAATAGTGGGTTGACTTTCGAAAGGTCTATATTTATTCAATTTAAAATTTCATTGCAGTAGCTTTAGTGTAAGTGATCTAGGCCGGAAACTTTTTGATACCCCTGTAGGATGAACAGTTACCCCAACCATATATGTAGTTTATTTGCTTGGTTAGCGTTTCATAAACCCCAGTACAAGGCCGACATGCATCACTGAGATTACCCAGGGACCACTATCACCATCAAATTCACCTATCATTAACATGAGCTAGAACACGTTTGCCCTGGCTAATCTCAGTAGTGCACGCCAGTCCAGAACTACTAGAGAAGAGTGTATTTAGTTCATATCAAAACCAACTGTCTATGTGCTCAGGATCTCATTGCAGCTATTTTTCTACGATTTCTACGACACCCATGGGTGACGAACGTCCGTATGCCTTTTTCTACGTCGTGTATCTTGTGAAAGTCCTGCAAAAATGTTCTTTCTCTCACAGTGAAGAACTATGCCCGGAATTCTGGAGGAATTTCGGAAGTTCCTTGCGTCAGTGGAGAAATTCCCGACATTCCATCGCTGGCCGTTCGAGAACTCGACGACGTTATCTACAAATTTCATCGCAAATCCCCGCGACCGCTTCAACGGTGTGCAGCTGGCAGGCACGCGGTGGCTCCCGCCCTTCACCCCGTGTCGGCGGGGCCGTCGACGACCCTTTCTTGACGTCTTTATTTTACGCTTTGTGCGGGCTGGGCTGCTGCTGCTGCCTACGGGGCGAAATGTGTTGATTTGTTAGAGAGTCGTTAGCGTTGCAATCGCTGAGGCGGCAGTGGCGGACAGGTTCATCCGCTCGCCGATGCGATGCGATGATGAAGACACACACGAAAGCGCATTCGAAGCCGCGCCATAAGCGGAAGGGAAGGTCCCCGGCTGACATGCCATGACATTACGCCGCGCACGAATGCGAAACCTGCTCGCTCTGCCCCCTGAAGAACTTCATCTGAACTGCCGCGCGCTCCCCCGCGCCTACCCGGGCCCATGGGTTCCACCTCCAGCACTCCGCGATTGCCTTCGTCGATTGTGGCGCCTGAACTTGGCGGTCCGACGGAAGATCCAGGCGTTCTGGATCGCAAACAGCACAGAACACTTTGACGTGGCGCTGTGTCGATAACCCGGGCCAAGCACCCGCTCATCGCCATATTCCGCCTGTTTTTGTTTGTCTTTGCCTCGCCGGCTGCAGAGAGATATCACACTTTTCCTATGCATGGCCGCACTATCACTGCAGCGACGCCCTTCGGGCTTTTCCAGAAATTCCTCCTACGCTCCAGTCATTATTCTTTCCTTCCTACTCCGACTCACTTGTGAATTTTCACGTTGGTACTGGTTTAATTAGCAGAATCAGCAAATTGTATTGTAGTCTTTTCACTCAAGTGAACAAAGGCAAACCACCGAACTCTCCAATCGAGGTCATGATTCTGGAGACACTTTTTCCAGACTCTCCGGGAATTTTTGCCACTTCAGGGGTGTTTTAGCCCTAACTGTTGCCCGCTTCAATAGTGCTTAGGCGAAATTTCACAATGCCACTATCCGTATTTTTTTTGGAAAAATCTGGCAAAAGCTGGAGTTGTTCTGCTACTTGGGAGGTTATTCCTGCCTATTTTGCTTAAAGTATCACTAAGAGGGCAGAAGTCTATTTAGGCAGAGGATTAGCAGCCCATCTGCTCACATTCAGTTTGGGTGGTGGCGACCTTCTGGAGGTCCACGCTTGCGTAACTCTTTAATCCATAGATTTTATTAGTCTTCGGATTTTTCTGGATCTTTTGTTGATGAAACTCCAAAGCTCTTATCTTCTTCAAGATGTAAATATTTCCACAATTATGTTTTTAGGAAAATGGCATTATTTTGAACAATAATGGCTAGAAACGATAATTTCCTTAGCCGTTATGTAACCACACGAATCGCACCTCGCTCCATCTCCTCTCCATTTCCAAAAATAACATCCACCTCTGTTGATAAGGGCCTTTCCACCGCGATTTGCACTGAAAACCCTAACGTTTTTTCTCCTTCACCAAAGAAAACGTCTCCGTCGTTGTCGCTTATCTCTGACCTCCAGCCCCACTATCTCTGCTGAGCAAAGTTTTCTCCAGTGGGCAGCAGTCAGCGCGTCTGCTTCGTTATCGTTCGTTAGTGGTGTGCTCCTGCTGTAGCGATAGTTGCGGGGCGCTTCCAGTTCCACCGTTTCTTTTTCGACGACCTTACTCACTCCGCTGTCCCGTGCCGTTTATTCCGTCAACGGCTCCTTTCTCTTCGTGTTTTTTTTTGTTGGCAGAACGCCTAGACGTAGCCGTTCTCGTTTTCAGATCAAAATGGAAATGGACGACTTCAACACGTATCGAGCGATGTGCGCTAATCGCCTGAGACGATTGGAGCGCTACAAGAAGGCGCGCAGCTTCTGTAACATCGACGACGAAAGCCCGTCGTCGGCGAAGTCACCTTCTGATGTGGGTTTAACAGCTTCATCCTTAGCGGATTCAGAATAGTGAAAATGAGGTAGCTTCAGCAGGATTTACTTCTTGTATAGATTCAGCAATCAATGCTAGGTTTTTCTTAGAAAGAAAAATTTCCCAGGATCTCGAGAATGTCCACGTGCAAATGTGTTTTAAAAACATTTATATGAAATGTAAACATTCATTGCGTATCTCGCGTGGTAGCGTGCATCGCAGTGTAAGCAAGACACAAGCTTTTATAAGTTACTCATTACTTGAAGACAACATTTTTCACCTTGACCATGGAGATTAAGGCCTCCTGTGTCGTACTCAGTCCTTCAAGGGCTATCGAAACATATCGAAATATCTATGAGGGGCAATTTTACCAAATAATTCCCTGGATAATTTAGAGGAGGTGCTGAGAACGTTACTCTCGATGAACGGGATTCATTGAGGTTGGAAATTTGAAAAAAATAGCCCTTGATCTTTCTCTTGCTCTAACCCAATGGGTGGTTTTTCCAGAATTCAACCGGGAAATAGCCAATTTTACTGAGATTAATCCGAAATCCCAAAAAGCATGGGACATACGTGGGCGAAGTCCATCCGAAAATCATCCAGAAACCTGTATAATACTTGTATTGCAGTGGCGGACGCAGGGGGGAGGGGGGCGCCCCCCTCCCCCTGCGTCCGCCACTGCAATACTTTTGCAATAATTTCAAAAATTCAGCGACCCATTCTCGGGGGGCGCCCCCCCCCCGAGAATGGGTCGCTGAATTTTTGAAATTACATTACAATACAAATAAAAATCTTGTATTAGTTTATTTTTATTTGTTTATTTTTATTATTATTTTTTTT
>JARK01001383.1:580050-603383 GCA_000688135.1 Ancylostoma ceylanicum
TATTAGGGTGTAAAACTATAAATGCGCGCACACTTTTCCATCTCTATCGGAGTACTATTGGAGGCATATGCTCAGTAGGTTAGAGTATCTTGAAGAGCAAATCTTTGCGCATTCACTGGTATGCAATTTGTCTGACAAACCTCAATTTTTGATTTTCAAAAAAATTTGAAAGGCTGCCAACTGGAGTTGCGGAGTTGTGGTGAAAACCTCCATCAAACGAATTCTTCGATGTACTACCCTGTATAACAAGTTTCTCGAACCAAGTTCAGTACCTGTCCAGAGAGGGGCCTATTGCGAAAGCACTCGCAAAAAAACCGCTGCGGGGCAACGAAAGAGAGCAACGCCATAAGACTCCAAACATGGTTACCCACGTATTGAAGAAAGGGTTGTCTTCACGGTATAGTATAAAATCAGTGGACCAATGGAGGAGGCTGAATTCCATACAGACAGTTACGGCAGACCTCTGCCTACAACAATTCGGCCACGAAGGCCAGCCACTTCACCAACATCTGCTCCAACCAACGACTACTAGAAATTTTTCAAAACCCGGCCCATCCAAAGGCGACGAAAAATGTCCAACAAAAAACTGAAGAAATAGGATGAGAAGTCCTGTCTCAGCCGCCACGTAGCTAAGACTTGCCACTATCAGATCACTACTTATTTCTGTCTAGGATGCATTCCTCACAAAGAAAAAAATGCAAAAACCGCGAAAAAAGTGGGGGTTCGGGTAGGCGCCTGTTCCGATTCACAGCGCAGTGACTTCTTCAAGAAGGAACCTCATATCCTGTATGGAGGACGATGAAGGATAGTTGAGATTAACTATGGACACAATTTTGATTGGGGAGCTCTGCTGGGGTTTCTTGTGATAAATTTCGTTCTACGCGAAAACGCGCATCCATAGTTTTACACCCTAATATGATCAGAGCCATATTGACCAGGGAATCTTTTGCCATAACTCGCTTCTGGGTTGAGCTATCTCACCCAAATTTTAGTATGTATTAACACTCCATGATCTCTTTCCCGTGGCAGCTTAGCATTGACACAGGCTCAATTAACGTGGATTATTGAGCTCAAACATTAACTTCCTCGGATTTCGTAGGTTTTGTATAGCATCCCAGCTATTGATTACTGGGAGAAAGGGAGAGTTGGTACAGATTGGGCACAGATTCGTCTATTATTTCCACCATAATGCTATTACTGCACTTTCTTTGCTGCTCAAACGGGAGGATGAAATCAAATAATCGAAATCATCGAAAAATTGGTTTAATTATATCTTAACCCTATGAACAGCAATACAGTTCTCATTTGAAAACCTGAATAGTCGCTAGTAGTGGATATCATAGAAATATTCCGCATCGGGACCGATGTTTGTCTTTGAAATTATGAAAAAAATTCCCTTTTCATGCTTTTTCACGACTTTTTGACAATCCCACTTTTTGTTGTGAAGAGAAGAACCATGGAACGCAATTTATATAGCAAATTGCTCGCTTACGATACGATTTAGAATAATTTCTCTCGGAGCTGAGATGTCGCGATACAGTCGAAAAACCATAATGTTAAGAAAACAGTGAATTTTCACTTGAGACGTGATAATTCTGCTTGGAAGCAGTTCACGTCAGTGCCGGGCAGCGGAAGGAAAGAACACTTAGACCCTCGCAACACCCTCTAATTTGGTCTAAATATCTCAATCCATAGTTGAGTTATAGTTCAAGACTCTGATTTCAATAGTGCCTCTGATCATATCTTTATGACCGCTACTGTACTTTTGTGCTAGTGTGATTATAAAAAATTGGGTAAAGGGCGAAAAAAGGCACAGTCATCCATGGTTCAGGCACTCTACACCAATAAATTCCTGGCAAAATCCAGAGAATATCCATGTGATATGGGTACTTCACGTAGTTTCGCCTGTTTCTGAATGATTTTTGAGTGGATTAATGGGCCACGTTATTTTACACCGATAAATTCCTGGCAAAATCGAAAGAATATCCATGTAGATTGGGCACTTCACGTAGTTTCGCCTGCCTCTGGATAATTTTCAAATGGATTTCGCCAACGTTCGTCCTATCCATTCTGCAAATTCGCGTGGATCCTAGCGAATTTCGTTGTTCGCCATTGCAATTCCAGAAAAAAAATCCATTAAATTTGCTGCCGCAACAACTACCTCTGCTCCCTATGGAAGATGGTTTCTTTCTCACATTTCTCACATTTTCGCTGGAATTTATGCGCAAACGTATTGTACGAATCCACCAGAGAAAGCCAGAAAGGGAGAGAGCGAAAACGTCCTTAATTTGTGAGAGAAAAACCGTTACGCTGCTAAAACACTGATAAAAAGAGTTGTAATTATGATGGACATCAATTTAGATAACCAAGACTTTAAAATGCACAGGGAAATTTCTGGGATTTTCCTCTTCCAGTATTTTGCTGATGGGGTCATTGGTAATTTGTCTATTTTCAGTTCCCCAGCTCAGCTCCACCATTTTGTGCCGAGGACTCGACGAATGCCGATCGGTTTTTTGGTTCGTCTCGCGGCGGCTCAGCGGCGTTCGAAGTGATTCGGGAAAAAATGGTAAGTGATCGGTGCATCCGTACACTCTCACTACACGCAATTTCGACGCACTTTCACGTAAGGTCATCTCTGCGAATTCCTGACGCGGCTAAAAGCGGCATCGCCTGTAAAGATAACATTTATATGTGTATTTGTGCCGTCGTTAAGCACACGTACACAACTGTCAGGGCAGGGAATAGGACCAGAAGTAAACGCTGTGTCGATAACCACTAAGCGGCCACTTTAAGTGTGCCAGTCTCTGGTGTTCCGGCTGATCACTGGCAGGGTCATGCTGTGTCCCCCCCTCGACCGCCCGTCCGTGCCCTCGGATCACCGGCACGATGTGCATGCATAAACAGCCCATTGTTCCCCGAGCGCAAGAGTGCGTTCAAGGTTCTTCCAGTGCCTCACGCGAAATCCTCCGAGGGGTGCGCGACGCCGCGGCGCCGTGCTTCCTGGCGTTCCATTCCGGGGCGATAAGGATCTGGGGGTTGTTTTGAACGGGGTCAAGTTCGTCGTGACGCACTGCTGCCGTTGATGCTGCCTCATTTCGACATTACATTGATCGCGTAGTTGCTTTGTTCGTAATGCGCTGATGTGTTTTATTAGTGGTGGGTGTAAGACATCTGTCGACGGAGAGAAACCGCGCGCGCGCGGTGGGAGCTGTATGTCAGCTGAAAAACACGTTTTCGCCATGCATCCTAGCTGATACCATATCATCCGGATGCTGGCTTACATGGGACGACGGAGCTAACACCAAATAACGTCAGGACGGCGAGCGCCAGGGCGTTGACCCCTGGACTTCAGGTAAACAAAAAATGAGCCGGAAGCGGAGAGGATTAGCGAAAGGCGTTAAAGTAATGCAACTTGTCAGTAAAAATTTCACCTCCGGTGTCTATATGAGGGTCTAAACCGCTCAACAAGGGTTGTCACACCCATGTATACTACATATACCTTAGCAAGAAGGCATTTCCGTGGATAGATAGAGCTATCTGGGATTGGTTTAAAAGAAAAAAGAATAGAGGAAGAAAAAAGGAGTTCAAAAAGCATCTGGATATGGATGAATGATCAGGATTACCCTAGGTAGACTTGTTAACGCAATCAAATCACCCTTCACCTCACATCCGCCAACATGTTTACCCATACGTGATGTCTATATCCAGCTGTTACCCATGGGTGATCGTACGTATGGGTATGAGATTACCCATTCTTCCATTGACGCATCCGGGCTCTGATGGTCCCCTCTATGATGAAGAGTTGTATACATCATGCCTATAATTTAGTTCCCTTTGAACATTTGGGCTATTCACAACCTAGGAAAGTTCAAATTAAATCGGCAATAACCGAAAGAGTCGATATAAACGACAGTGACTGTAAAAAACATGTGTATCGATAGGTACTTCACATTGTTTCCCAGCAATTCTCATCGTTCGGAGTATGTTCAGGAATATTTTGCTCAGGACTAAAAGCAAAATAATCAGAATAACTTTATTACATAGAATTTTATGAATCAATTTTAACTTTCAAATATTCGAGAGGAAAACCTTCCACCCCTTTCACCCCTTGTTTAACCCTACATCACTCTTTTTCAAACAATTTTTGATTAATCTGAATTGGATATTGCAATAAGAATATTACTATTTCCTTACTACGTTATTTGGTGCTCACTATTGGGGAATACCCATGGAAAAGGCAAAAAAGGTTATGAAAGAAAAAAAAAAAAACGAATTCAAGTAAAGCAAAGCTAGCAAACCAACTTTCGCATCCTGCATATTCTAATGTTGCTTAGTCTATCAGATGGCCAGTCACATTAATAATCGTTGGTTTCTTTGACTAAATACTTATCCAATAAACAAGCAATCAATTAAAAATGTAAAGAAAGAATGCGCAAATTGTCCAGTTCGTTCATAACATTAGACGGAGATTGAATGAATCGACGAATTAAAAACCCCTCTTTGGAACTCCTCAGTATGGAGGGAAGACGGGAAGACTCTTCAAAAATAACTGCTTACCTGTAAGCCCATTAAAGTAAAGTTTCATGGATCACAACCCTAGGGATTCCCTTATTCTAAACTTTGATTTGGTTTGGTGGCCATTAGCTCTTTTTCTAGCAGTAATTTGAAGGAAAACAAGAATTTCTGGGAAACCCTCCGAAAAAAAAAATCACCCTAGGCTATGATTAAAAAAAACCATAACCATGCAAACCAAAAGGGGTTACCATGTTCGATCATCCTATGTACTGCATAATGTTAGGCGCAGGAGGTGAAGATTATGCTTCCATAAATCCTAGCCCTGATGGATACTCAGCTAATAATTTTGTCTGAGAATGCTTCTCGCCTTTCTCTAGTTTAGTATAAGTTAACAGTGTGGATTTTTCTATCTTGAAAATAACCCCGAGACCTCGATTGACCCGAATTTTACCTCACTAGTGGCCTCACATGCCTGCTCCTTTCTCCCACAGATGTATTCGCCCCACATTATCCGACACGACGGTGGTTTCGGTGGCAGGTATTTGTCAAAGCAAGTTATTGGCTGGATCGCCGTCGCTGTCGACTAATTGATTCACCGAAAGGGGTCAACCCGTTCGACATCGGGGGGAACTATGACGCCCTGTAGCAGCTCACATCGACCACACCCTCATGTGTGAAGCTACCATGCTGCTCGACAGCTGAACACACGAACCGGTGGACTACCACCACCGCGCGAAGCATGCCCAGCTCGGGGGTGGGTCTCACAGCGTGGCGGTGTCCCTTCAAGGAGTTTATTTGGACAGCGGATCGAGTAATGACCTGTCCTTCCTGCGCAATGTTGACTCGCTGCTCTGTGCGACACGAGGGATCATTACGTCGCTCACGTTCAAACTGCAGCGGCTCGGATAGCGGGCCGCGGCGCTCGCGGGCTGCTAGAGGTTATCTGCTCATTATACGGTATTGGGGGTGGTGGTGGCAGATGGCCCGCATCTGCCTACAATTACTCAATCGCCACTGGAATATATTACCGCGTGGCGCTCGTTCTCGAACCGTACGGCCGGCGTCCCGATCAATCGGAATCGGCGGCGGTGGGAACGGAATGTTCATGACATGGTATGGGGGGGGGGAGAGAGAGAGAGAAAGTGTTGGGCTAAACTGGTAGCGAGCGAACTGGGGCTGTTTCTGCTCTGGCTATGAGATGCAACGGTGGAAAAACAGTTGAAAAACGATTTGGAATGCTGTATTGGCGAGCGCAGATAAAAGTGACTGGATAGTGTGGTTTCCAAGGATGGTGCACGAATTGGTTACATACCTTGGGTAAATGGGACTTTACTTCATACTTTTACCTGTACAGCTCAAGTTCATTATCCCAAAGCTATCCATACCCTTAATCTAGGTATTATTTTTTCAGCTCTCCCTAATGGAGAACGACATGTCCCTCCTACAGCAGCTCCTAACATTAGGTGATCAAATCACCGAAATGAAGAAGATGAAAGAACAAAGTATGAGGAAATGCCAGAGTCACACGAGTCTGGATAACGACGACGATTTAGATGTGAGTCCTCCCCGGGGAAAAAGCTGTCCACTGAATTGTCAGCTAATGAGTTTTCTATTAAGGACCAGTTCGAGGATGGATTTTCGGCCTCAATGTCTGCCGTCACCAATCTGTGTGTAGGGGAGAGTCAGCCGCAATATTTTTCACGTCAAAATAGTGTGCTGAGGATTCCGATTCCACCGAGAAGCAGCAACCGATTTGGGCACAGGAGAATTGTGAGTTTTCAGCTATTTTTCCAGATTTACATGACTGTTCATGCGGTTTTGGAAACCAGGAAAAACTTTCCTCCTTGTGAGGTATTCCGCAAAAAATTTATTATATAGTAAGCCACATAATATATTGTAGTAAATATTAGGTCGTCAAGTATGAAATGTCTGATTTTGAATGAGACAGTTTCGAGTAATGTTTCTCCAACAAGATGAGGTACGAGCAATCCAAATATGCCCCTATGCTACCGGCAGAGCCTTGCCATCTTAGCGGTAGCATGGCTGCGCCAACAGCTTGGAAGCCTGGGAAGCAAGCGGCGATAAGTAGGCGAAGGGCGTTTCCAACATCATGTTGAAAGTGGAACATTTTCTCTTCCAAGAAGTGGGCTAATACTCGGGAGAATTCGTGGTCATGTAGAGCGAGGTTTGGCCAATGCAATGAATGGCAGGTGGATTCCTCTCCTTGCTCCCCTTGTTAACGTAGCGCGGTTTTGCGAAAAATGGTCAAAAAATGGCACCAATTTTTGGGGATCAAACTGTGGAAAATTCGTTCATCGAGCCACTTCACCTTGTCGTATTGTCTTGAACACCTGAATAATATAGGTTTGTGAACGTCAAACCTTGCTGCATATAGTGGCATAGTTTGACTCCTATCCGCTCACGCCACAGCTTCCAGTTCATCGTAATCCAGATTCATCACAGCGCTCACTTTGCAGGTTTATATCACCGGGAAGAAATTTCCCACAACATCGGCGTCCCGTTCCTTTATTAGCCACTCCCTCTCCAAACATTTCTTGGGTATTTGGAGTTGTCCTTGCTTTACAGGCTCCGCGATGGAAGCCATATTCCAAAACGATACGATTTTTTGTCTTTGAGTAGTTTCACAGAAGTTCTTCTCAGACAAGAATTTTAAAGTTGACCAAAAATCAAATAGGTAATTTTGAGAGAGAGAATGTACCTTCATAATGGAAAGAAAGATGAGAGTGACCCTGCGGAAACCCCGAAGATACCAGCTGTCAAACTGACCACTCAAAAAATCAGACATTTCATACTTGACGGCCTAACATTATATATTGTTTTGTGCACTACTGTATCATATTATACCCAATTTCGTGGTAAATACTGTAAATTATATTGCACACTAAAATTATATGTTATATTACACACTATCGTATAGTAATTATAGTATTAGTGTTTGTAATATATTGTAGCAAATATTATATATTATATCACGCACACTAATACTATCTTATAATATACACTATATTAGTGTGGTTGTAGTATTAGTGTATGTAGTATTACAAAAAGTATACTAACCTCATTTTTTTCTCAGAAGTACAGTCAATATACTATAGTACTGCACCACATTATTATACTACGCTCTGTTGTAGTATAAATTACTATATATTAATCAGGTGTAGTAGATTATAGTAGGTAGTAAATAGCGCGTTTTGTTACAATCCCATCTGTAAAAAATACGTTGAACCTTTTGCGAGGTGTTACGTACTTTTTTTAGTATTTAATATATTATATAATAATAACTACTATATATTATGTGATTCACAAATTACAGCACATTGTAGTAGCGGCGGTGTAGTAATACCACTATGTTATATATTACTACTGCACCGCCATTACTTACCACAATATGCTATAATTTGTAAATTACGTACATAATATGTATATGTATATTATTCAATATTATACTTTGGACCGAATAAAAATCGAATAATTTTGTTTCTTTAATAACAATCTAGGAAATAATTCGAACATCTAGATATTCTAGAATGAGGAGGCCCTAGTGCTCTTCTTCTCATTCGTGCAGCACTGTATTGGTCTCCCATGTTGGGACATTCGAATTTTCGATTTATTCGAAATCGAATACTTTTGCTTTCGAATATCGAATATTTCGAATAAATGGAAAATTCTAATGGTCTAACATTGGAGGCCACTGTGGTGCTGTACGAAAGAGAAAAAGAGCTTTGGGGCTTTCTCATTCTCGAATATCAGGAAGTTTAAATTGTTTCCTGAAATGTTATTAAAGTTATGGAAATTATTCGATTTCTATTTGGTCCAAAGTATATTCAATATACTATATTGTTACATTTTGTCACTACTATCATAGTGTACTATATTATGAATTATTGTTAATATTATGTATACTACGTATTATTATACGCTATTGTTACATTATTATACTACATTATTATTGTACATTTTTTCTAATATATAGTAGGATTTTACAAAATAATTCGCTTGTGTCGTATACTATATTATAATACATTAATCACATGATATCATGGTGTAGTCGATGTTGTAGTTGTACCATATAATATTGTGTAATATTTACATGTAGTAGGTTGTAAATACTACACACATACTACTTTGGAAGAGAAATAGTAAGACCCTAATGCGTTGGTTCGGTGAACAGCTAAATTTCCCTTTTTCCAGCCCCGACGCCCTTCCGAGCTGATGCGAATGACCCCCGCCTTTTTCCATGGAGCGCCTCCGGAAACTTCTGAAGCGCCTCGCTCCTCACCACACCCCACTCCTTCTCCGCAAGCTGGAGAATCTCTGGAACGAACCACCACGCTAGATCCCTCCAGCTACATCACAGCGAAGAATCGCTCATCAAACTCGTCCATCGACTCCGGGATACGAGAGTCCAGCTCATCCTCCTCCCCGTCACCCACACCGTTTGAAAAAGAAGTCATTTAAGGACAATTTTATCCGAGTGACATGTGCATGTATGTCTGAGAAAGGGCCGTCTACAACCATAAAAATAGTGTGTATGTTTCTGATCTATACGAAATGTGTACGTTCACCATATGATGTCGATTCTTCACTGATACCGGTACCTATCCTCGCCTCGACTCACGGAGTCTCATGTGTGGAGTTTTTTGTCGGCGCAGTAGCTAGATCTACTCTTTATCAAAGCATTCCGTTGATTAGTTTTTTCTGTGTGTTTGTTTGAAAATTTGCTTATTGAATGAAATGTTTATTGATGCTGATGGGTTGTGGAGCAGAAGAGGCTAGGCGGAGTCCAATTTCGAAGTCGGTGACTCCTCGACGAAGTGGAACTCGGCCACGTATTTGTCGCCGGTTGAGCGGTATGAGCAGACCAACATCTGGAAGTAGGAAAAGCACATACAAAGTATCCTGGAAGAGTTCCTGGAGGGTGCTTTTCTCCAACGAACTGTTCGCTATTGGTTCGTAGCTGATTACTGATGAATGCGACGAAAACTCGTCCGTCGAGTCCCCAGTTAGAAGTTCAAAACGGATTGATAACGACGCCGAATGATGTGGCGAAGATGCTATCATTCCAGATCTAATGATAACCGTTCCAACGAAAACACACGCACGCGCTCGTAACCCCATACGACGGGGAGGCGATCGGGTGGAAATGGCTGCCAGGGGGGCTGTTAGCGAGAATGGTCTCAGTCCATTGCTTGTACGTGCTCTTTTTGCTCGTCGTACACAGCCTAAACCAAGGACGAGTATGTTCCAGTTATGGACCATTAAGTGCGCAGGATCGCTGAACAGGACAATGAAAAGCGCTGAAGTCTTGGCTTGGGGATTTTTTGCACTAAGGTCAAGTTTATACCACATTCGTTCGTCTACGTCTGAAGACGTGACCAACATTCGTGGAAGATTTTTTTGGGTACAGTGGCTATGGTGAGTACAGCAGACATTGGGCTGGTCCGAAAGTCTTGCACCATTTCTTACATTTTTTCAAGCATTGGTAACGTCACTGTTCACGGATGTAACCTCTTCTGCCACTTTTTCTAACTGGAAAGTAGTAGGACATACTATCAAATTCTATTACCAAAGGATTTTGCCAATAGACAAATATCAAATATAAATAATTACATAATATAATAACAAATAGAAATATATAAATAAGTAATAATAAGTAAGTAAATAAACAAATGAATAATTGAATAGATAAATAAATAAATTTCAGTCCAGAACCAGCATACTCTAGATTGGAAAATAAGTTTTGGTGCAAGACTTTCGAGCCATCCTACATATTGTAGGGATTTCCAGTCATTATGGGAGACACAAGAACAGGGAACCTGGTGTGGCCCTCTCCAGCATGGCTAAAATGTGACTTTTGAAAAAATTTCCTATAAATTTTACCCACTAAAACTAACTTAGGTTAACCAAGATAACCAGAAATATTAAGGTTTCCATATGCTTCGGTAAAATAGTGTGAGTCTTTCGCGTGACCATCCGGTGAAATGAACCCCGTGACCGCTTGAATTCCATAACGCCACCAATTGAGATTACCAAGGGTAAACGTGCCAACACCACACAAATTTACCCGTCGTTGACACGGACATCAACGTTTTTACCTTGACTAATCTCAATGACGCACCCAGGCCCCAAAGGAAAAAATTGGTAATTCTGAATTTTTAATAATAAGACGTTATCTACCCAATCCAGCAATGATTAGCGGGATTGATTACCCTATAGAGTAGGTAATGTGGGTAGACGCAGGACGTGAAAGTTTCATTTGATTAATTTATTTAGTCAATTGCGAGTAATACTTGGAGAGTAGAAATACTAGACTACCAACTATTGGCTATAAGTGGTTCCTCTCCGCATATAAGTCGTTCTACATAACCCGAATGCAAATGGGCCGGCAAGCCTAAGGGCAGAGGCTAGTTGGTAATGCCTCTAGTAAGGGCCAGTTGGGTAGCCAACCCGGTTTTGCTTGCTTATGAGCTCATGAATCCTACTCCTGGGCCTTATCATTGAGATTACCTTAGGTAAACGTGTTGACATCCCACAAACTTCTCATCGTTGACATAGGTGTCAGCACTTTTATCCTGTCAGCACTTTATCCACATTCCATGATGCATTCAGGTCCTGGATATAGCACAGGCATAAGGCTTATGAACGCCGTGCGCACGTGCGTGCGTCAATTTCAGCCTATCCGCCGGATTGGGGTTACTCTGATCTACGGTCAAATGTTGTGACCAGATTCGAGAACTTTCGCGGGGGAACATTGTGACCCGTTGTGACCCCCCAATTCTGGACCCCGCTAGTCCAGAATTAATAAGATTCCTATACAATACATAGAGGTCTCTATCTTTTCAACTTCATTTATTTCTCATTGCTGTGAAGAAGTTTTCTCATAAGTTCCATCAATTTTTGCTGTCCAATCCGTCACTCCTCCTAGGTCTATGGATAGGTTGGCGCTCATAAATATTAGTAATAGTGAAATGTTATTTATTTTCTATTTCGGTTCCTGTGCATGATCCTGAATGTGGGATCCACAAGAGATTATCCTGAGATTGTCCAGATAGAGAGCAATGATATCTGCAAAAAACTGACTATTGATATCCTTTATGCTATGAAATTTGCTAAATCTCTACAAAATTAACCAACTACTCAACTTCATACCAGAGTCCCATGTTTATCCTTCCATATATATCAACATTTCCTCATTCTCACTAAGAAAAAGGCGTGCGCTCTCATTTCTAAATGAACTGAACTTTTTCCAGGGTAGGTCTCACGAAGGTAGCGTTACAGACTTACGTAAAACACCTTTCAGATGTAATTCGAGACTTCCGTCTTGTATTTTTTGCATACGTAAATATTGCACCAAAAGCAAATAAAGGTCTATGGAACCATTTCTTTTTTGGAAAATGCAGAAATCTTCCAATTTTTATGTAGATTTTTCCATTGCAGAAGAACCTTTACTTTTGCGTTACAAGTTCTCACTCTGTCTTCAGAATTACTCTTGAAATTGTTTTTTTTTGGAATAAAATAGTGGAAGATTTCCAAAAGGAACTCACTATCCTAGACTTAATATATCTATTACACTAAAAGTATCAACGTTTATTTATTTATTTATTTACTCATTTATTTACTCACATTGCTCTGGTGGAAAAATTCGAGCAGATTCCGCTTATTTCACGTGCATTTGTTTCGAGAATTTATTTTCAAAACGAATACACGTAAAATAAGCGAAATCTGATCGAAGTCGCAATTTTTCTCGGTTCCCGTAGATTCCTCTTGAATTTACACGTAAAATAAGCGAAATCCACAGAAAACTGCACTTCATGTAAATTCCACTAGATTTCGCTCTATACTATTTTTCGTTTACTTTTCTGGTAATTTGTTTTGCATTAATTATTGCCATTGCTCTTCCGCCTTGAAAGATGGATTATGTTCGAAAACAATTCATAAATTTCGCTTGTCATGACTACAAAAAAAGTTGCCAAGTTTCCCTGAAAATGAAAATATTCCATGATGAATTGAGAAAAATTCACCTGGGACGGAATTCACGTGAATTCGAGCAGATTTAGCTTGTTTTTAGGAGATATACGTGTATTTTTCGGGCGTGATCGGGAAGTATTTCGGCGAAAAGTAAGCGAAATCTGCTCCAAAGCACACGTAATCTGCACCAATTTTTCCACCTGAGTTATCACCATGGGAAAGTAGTGATTCGTTCCTAGCTGCAATAACCTTGACGAACTCCAAATAGTTTCATTAGAAAATTGATCTGCCTTTCCTTCCTCTCCTAAAGTTATCGAAACAGTCGTTTTCGTCTGCTGCGAGCTACATGTAGAGAAGAAATTCAAAAGAAGGGGAGGGGGAGGAGAGGCAAGAGATCCATGACGCCACCGTGATGATGCAAAAGTTTCCAGCTTCTAGATAAGTTAGTTATCAGTAGCTGCAGAGAAAATTCTTCAATGTGGAGTCTAGCAGTTGAGAAAGGGGCTGGCCAGCATTTTAGAAATAAAATTGCTTATAAGTGACGTCTAGAAGAACGTCTTAAACATTGATATATTCAGGATATCAGAAATTAGCTGAACATTCTGCTAAACGTGGTAGAAGGATGATGTTTCCATCCCGGCATATCTCCTCAAAACACGGACGCTCGCGAAGATCTGTTCTTGTGCGTTCAAAGCAAAGGGGGAGGGGGGAGGAAGTTGTTGCTAAAGGTCTTTTTAAAAACAGATTGCAAGAATTAAAATCCATTTTTTGGATGTTCTCGAGCCAACATTCAACAAAGCGAGCATAAAGGGCCTTATCGAGCGAATGATGCAGATCCTATGAGAATAAATCTACAGCCTGTGCTTGTGCTAGCGCTACGTCTACCTCATTTCCGTCATTTCATTAAGTTCTTATAATGACTGACCCATTCTCCACTACTCGACGGATCGATGTCGTCCTGACCGTGATAGAAGTTCCATTTGACATTTTTCTCCTCGACGATTTCTATTCTATACGTCTTCATGTTCTGTTCCTGAAAAAAATCTACTCCTGGCTGGGATGTAATTTTAGGTTTGTAAAGGCAATGCTCTAAACGATCCGAAGTAAGTTACTGGTTCTTTGTGGCTTTCTTTTGCAAACAGTTTTGTTATTTTTACTATGCTTAACCAGTGCTGACTATTGTTTGTCTCAGTAAGTCACACTTGTGTGGTGTAAATAATACGCCAGTGATTAAATACCCTTGCTTTCGAGACGATTTACTTTATTTATCCCAAAATCAATTTCCAGGCGCATTCTGTGAACAGGATGATATGAACGCTAATGGCAAAAATGTGACCCAGGGTAAAAATGCCACCTAGAATATTACTGGCACTTACCATCCTTTGACGTAAGGAAACTCTAAAGGCTCAACTGTTTTATTTATTCACCCTGCTCCTTATTATGACGAATTTATTTCTTCTCTCATTGAACAAAAGTTCATTTTTGATCTACGGCACTCGCTAAAACTCAAGAATGACTCTGAGCATTTTGAAAATCGCGGTTGGCTTATTTAATTTCAGGTTCAAAAATTGCAACAACCTGACATTGCGCGCCCGGGTGGTAAGAGCCTATAGGCCCTAAAAGCCAGGAATCCTATGGATGCGAAGTGGCTGACCTTCTTGTTGTTGTGAACGATCATCATCCCAAAGTAGTCGGCACGAAAGATGCGGGCTCCAAGTTCAGAGGCGTTGTCGACCTCGGCCCAGTCGAAAACACCCTTCAGAATGCTTTCTCTTTCGATTCTGGTTACAGTGCTCAATTGTGCGGTACTCCTCACTTCATCCTCGTTTTCGATTACGATCGAAAATGGACAGGCCTGAATATTATTAATCTTCATTATTAATCTTCATGCACCATACTTCTTCAATCATGACTTATAATAACGGGCTTAGTCTGTCTATCACGTGTGTGTGTGTGTGTGTGTGTGTGTGTGTGTGTGTGTGTGTGTGTGTGTGTGTGTGTGTGTGTGTGTGTGTGTGTGTGTGTGTGTGTGTGTGTGTGTGTGTGTGTGTGTGTGTGTGTGTGTGTGTGTGTGTGTGTGTGTGTGTGTGTGTGTGTGTGTGTGTGTGTGTGTGTGTGTGTGTGTGTGTGTGTGTGTGTGTGTGTGTGTGTGTGTGTGTGTGTGTGTGTGTGTGTGTGTGTGTGTGTGTGTGTGTGTGTGTGTGTGTGTGTGTGTGTGTGTGTGTGTGTGTGTGTGTGTGTGTGTGTGTGTGTGTGTGTGTGTGTGTGTGTGTGTGTGTGTGTGTGTGTGTGTGTGTGTGTGTGTGTGTGTGTGTGTGTGTGTGTGTGTGTGTGTGTGTGTGTGTGTGTGTGTGTGTGTGTGTGTGTGTGTGTGTGTGTGTGTGTGTGTGTGTGTGTGTGTGTGTGTGTGTGTGTGTGTGTGTGTGTGTGTGTGTGTGTGTGTGTGTGTGTGTGTGTGTGTGTGTGTGTGTGTGTGTGTGTGTGTGTGTGTGTGTGTGTGTGTGTGTGTGTGTGTGTGTGTGTGTGTGTGTGTGTGTGTGTGTGTGTGTGTGTGTGTGTGTGTGTGTGTGTGTGTGTGTGTGTGTGTGTGTGTGTGTGTGTGTGTGTGTGTGTGTGTGTGTGTGTGTGTGTGTGTGTGTGTGTGTGTGTGTGTGTGTGTGTGTGTGTGTGTGTGTGTGTGTGTGTGTGTGTGTGTGTGTGTGTGTGTGTGTGTGTGTGTGTGTGTGTGTGTGTGTGTGTGTGTGTGTGTGTGTGTGTGTNGTGTGTGTGTGTGTGTGTGTGTGTGTGTGTGTGTGTGTGTGTGTGTGTGTGTGTGTGTGTGTGTGAAACGAAATTCCCTGATTGATCAGTGATGGTGATTGTGAGGTCAACAAAATGATAGAGACGGGTATGGTGAGGTTCAGAGAGTAAACAGAAGCTCTGGAAGCTCTGGAGGGTGGTGAGTTGCAGAGCCGCGCGAACAGCAAAGTGATAGGGGTGTGCCGGCGCCCAAAAGTAGGCAAGCGCTCGCCGACGGGTACAACTATGTGTTCAGGGTGCGCCTGCGCCCCAAAAGGGGGGAAACGCCTGGGGACGAGTTCGCTGCTGTGATAAGGGTGCGCCGGCGCCCAAAGTGGGGTGACACGGGTCCGCCGTTTTGATGAGGGTGCGCCGGGGTCCAAAGTGGGAGAGACGGGTCCGGCAATATGATGGGATGGGGGTGCACCGGCGTCCAAATTGGGGGGAGACGGGTCCGGAGATATGATAAGGTTGCGCCGGCGTCCAAGGGGGGAGGGGGTGGGGACGAGTCTACCGTTGTGATAAGGATGCGAAGCGTCGAAATATGGGGAAACACCTGGAGACGGTCTCAGCGGGGGGTAAGCATGCGTTGGAGTCCAAAAGTGTGCAAGCGCCTGCGATCGGGTCAACAGATGGAGAAGAGGTGCGCCGGTGCGAAGTAGCGCGAAGATGCTCTTCATCAGGTCTGTGTTTGTTCTAATTGTCCTCTGGCGCCTAAAATCGGAGAGAAAGTACCAAATGCCCGGCCTCCGCAGTGGCTATTGTATCACCCATGTCATTCTGCCCGCATCACGTTCCCTCCTGCGTGTTCTACCCTCACTTGTGTCTGAACACACCGCTACGTCCTCTTTTATATGTTCAAGTTGATTGTTATCAATGGATCACTCACAGCAAACAACAAGTGATAAGCCATTTCCCGTGTTCATTCTAGGTTGAATCGGCTACATATACAGTGGCGGTCAAAAGTATTGCAACAAGTGGTTTTTCGGAAAAACTTCTTTGAGGATAATGCTCGGAATAGAAAGGACTGTGGAGTGTGCTGAAACCCAACACACTCAGCTAAGGTTAGAATAGCTCGAGGAACAGGGCTGTCCTTCAAACTGCTGACAGAGTGGGGTGGGAGGCAGAAAGATCCTCAGAGGGCCCNTTCCCTCCTGCGTGTTCTACCCTCATTTGTGTCTGAACACACCGCTCCGTCCTCTTTTATATGTTCAAGTTGATTGTTATCAATGGATCACTCACAGCAAACAACAAGTGGTGAGCCATTTCCCGTGTTCATTCTAGGTTGAATCGGTTACATATAGCTGCAATTGGCTATTTCACTCGGGAAAATGATAAAATTGCGCTGAGGAGGGGACGCAAGCAATTCTCAGGAATGACTTCAATTTTCTTATGCCATACAGGTTGTTAGCAGCACACTTTTATTGGCCGACGTTTCGACAACAAGTCGTTATCAAAGGCCTGAAAGCGGTCCAATCTTCATGAATTCGCCTACTACCCCGTCAAACGCCTCCTCAGACATGCACATTCGATGAATCTTACAAGGGAAGGATACTTGGTGGCCGTGGCCATTTGTGATGGAATGTGTACTACAATATGCAGTTTTTGACGCTGATCTCGAATCCGTAGCCCAAATTTCCTGCGGGCTTCTGTGTAGCGAGTTACACCTATTTCTTATCGCTCAGATGTGATATACCGTACTCTTGTATGGGCTCCTATGAGCCTGGTAGCTGCATTATCGTCCTAAAAATATTGAGGGCTTCTAGAATAAACAGTGTGCTGCAGATGCAGCCGTCTTATCTTAATTTAAGCTCGTGTATGAGAACATTACTCAAAGTCAATGACTGACTCACTCATGGTCCTCGCATGATGCTTAAAGGCAGAGGACCACCTCATTTTCGTGGTTGAGGTAATAGCAGATTCAGCATCTACTCGGCACGCTGATTCCAGCGGTATACACATATTGTCTCAAAATGGTCATTAAACCCGTTTTCCAGGACGGGGCCTGTAACAGTTTGCTGACCCGAATTGACGTGTGAAGCTGCTGATCTTATCGATCGAACACGCAAAGACACGTTGGCCACCGTGGCAGCCGTGGCGGGCAGCCAGCACAGCTTGGAGCGATCCACCTCCGGGCTCCAAATTTTAGCCACTTCGACCCCTTCGAGAACGGGGCTTTCGTCGCTTTTGTGCCTATTGATGTACCTTGCTGGGATTGTCATGACGAGAAGGTTCAGGATGTGTTACTATCCCCAATATACGGGACGAGGTGGTCCTCTGCCTTTAAGTTGGGGTAAGGCAGCTGTATCGGCAACTCACTAGCAAGAACCATGTTCCCTTCGGAACTATTCAACAGTTTGAAGACACTGAATCAGCTACCAAGCGTATCCTGGGGCTCATACAAGAGTACGCTATATTACGTGTGCGCGGAAAGAAACGGATGTAACTCACTACACAGAAGCCCGCAGGAAATTTGGGGTACGGATTCGAGATCAGCGTCAAAAACTGCATATGATAGTACACATTTCATCACGAGTGGCCACGGCCACCAAGTATCCTTCCCTTGTTAGTTAGAATCCGATGAGTAGCCAAAGCGATAGACGAACCCACCGAGTGTGCCACCACTATGCGGGGATGTTTCTTCCGCACAACAGCACTAGTGTCACCAGTGCACGAATAAACATTGCTCAGCGGTTGTGCATGAGCGGTTGGTGGTGATATTATAGCTCGCATAATGATATGAACGGCATCAGATCACTGGTAATCGATATGTGCTCATTTCTGTTGTTCATTATTGGATTCCGCACAGAAATCCAAAACGCTTCTAACGTTTTCCTCGCCGAGATGTCTGGCTCATGAGCCAGAATTGTGCACCGTACATCAAAATCGTTGCCACCATGTTCTTCATGTCTATGTCTCCCGAGTGGCGTTATCAAACTCTCCCTTCTTTTACTAGATAGATGTTCATTTATTCGAACATGGAGAGGTCGGCCGGTCTCACCAATGTAAGTCCCGTGACACTTTAGACATTCAATTTGATAAATAACTCCTGCTTTTGCGCAATCTCCATTCCTTCCGTAGGGGCAAGCAACGCAGTGTTGAGAAAGGCATGTTTGGTCATACAGCCTATTTCGGACCAGTTGTTTTCTGATGTTGTCGTTCGGGATATTGACCAAAACGACATCGTCATGCAACTGAGCTCGAACTAGGCATTGCCTTATAGCATTGCTGACCCTGTCCGAAGTGAATGGAATGCATAAGGCGAGTTTTCTACCGCATACGTGTGTCATAGTTTCCTTGTGGACTTTTCGCTGTTGTTGATGTCTTTGTGATACGTAACCATTTTCATGCATTATAACTGAAGATAATCTCTTAGACTCTTGTCGTTCTTTCTTTCCTTTCTTAAAGTCATTCCTGAAAATGCCCAGGTTTTACGATAAGAGAACATGGAAGCAAACAATTCTCTCTGATCAGCCCATTTTTAGGGGAAAATGGAGCAGAATCTGCATGCTCATAATTCTTGTAAATTGGATGCGAGGTGAAGTCATGCGAGCGGAGCGAGCATAAAGAAAATTCTGGAAGTCCGGCGTCAGCCGGATCGCCAGACTAGTACTTGTATAACACGTGATGGGTCTAGTATCGAGGCATGTGAGTGGTTCAAAGGTAAAAAGATCAGATCGCTCTTACAAGCAATACAGTATTTAATACTATTCATTACACTTATTATAGAATTGGTAATGCTGCTGTGCGCCATTTTGGGATGATAAACAAGTAAAGCATGCAAAACTTTACATGAAACAAGAGTTTTGAACCTAAGGTATGCTCAACTTTTGTAATTTTAAAGGTCCACAAGCCAGCATTTCCTGAATTAGGGATATCTAGAGCTTCCGATGCTATTCGATCAAAGACCAGCCCGGGGATGGGACCTGCTTTTCTCGTGAAACGTGCGTAGGTGTAATCCAATCCTGGTGAATGGAGATTTCGTCAAACATTGGTGGGATGGAACATGACATCTAGCTCACTAAATCCGAGAGAGGAGCAAAATCGTAAGGGACACTGGAGGAAGGGTGCTCTTAGGTGGATCCAGGTGGATCCTAACCATTACACTAAGTTGGTCGAAATTCTTCTCAGGTAACCACATAGTAAAGCCTACTTTGTGCTTGTATCTATTAGGTCGATGCAAAAGAAATGGCGCATTTTTGGGTCGACTTCATTTTTTCCCGTAATTTTTCTCATTTTTTTCATAAATGTAACCATATTTGTATGTCATTCTATGCCCAAAGAAAATAACATGATTTTGAAAAAAAAGTACGCCATTTCTTTTGCAGCAACGTAGTAGTTATTCATTCCAATGAAAAAATTCAAAGTGTATATCTACCTATGTATGTAGATCCACGAATACTGTACTTGTACGGTATCTGATGAGGGTTTCCGCTTTTATACTTGAACATCTAATTCTCCAACGTTTTCTGCTGCTGAGAAAGCAAATTTTCCCACGAATGGTGCTACGAAATGCTGTTGATACACAGCCAACAACACACTCACAGAGCTTTTTTTCATGTGAAAAGGGCACATTTCACACCTAAAATTGCTCGTAAAGGTTGGCATGCACAAATGCTATGTGATGCATTTATAGTATGCCAAAGTGGCAACTATGTAGCCCCATTTATTGTTCATATCCAGGCCATGTTCAGCGCTACAAATATTTGAGCGTTGGTGAGAAAGAAAGGGCAAGCTTATTTTCCCAACTAGGGGTGTTCAAATGTGGATTGATGGGGTGAAGCCGTAAAATAAGGTTAGAAGTTAAATGGTAGTGAATACGTGAGAAGTTCAAAGCAAAATAGTTCAGGGAAGGAAGAGAGGATGGAAGGTTGTTTTGGCAAACGTCTTGATCCTTCTTTTTTCATTTGAGCGACAACCTTACAAGCTTACACAATCCTACAACGTTATCTCTAGACCAGAGTTCACTTTTTTAATTTTCATTCATTTCAATTTTCATTTAATTTTCATAGATTTCTCAAAGAGGAATGGGTGAAAACATAATGGGCAAATAAAACCAGATAGCTCGCTTTCGCATTGGCTATGAGGAGGATGTGAGGGTGATAAGCCTTGTCAGAAGCCTCGCTACTATACTTAGGGCTAAGTAAAAACACAGTAACTCAGTCAATTTAATTATCAGAAAAGTGTCCAATACAGAAAAAAAATGATCGTTCGGAAAAGAAAAAACCTTAAAACCATCCTTACCAACCCTCATGAGTTGCAATGCTTTTCTTTCTTGTACATTCCAATTTTTGATACAATCGAGATCCAATTTTTGGATTCAGGCTCAGAAAAAATATAAATAAAAATGAATCTCGGAAAATAAAAAAAAAAACAAATATATAAAAATAAATCAAGTATGCTATACTGTATAGCCTATTCTACACGCGACGATAGTTGAGTATTCGCGCTTATTATTTGTTTTTCTTATCACACTCTCCAATCGCTGCACACTTTTCCGCGTTCTTTTCCTCTCTGACATCATTCCAACTATCGTCTCCAGCGGAACACTCTACATACTTAGATGCTATGTTTACTTAGGATCGACAAATAAATAAGATATACGTATCCGAAATCAGGGTATTAGTTTCAAATAAGTTGAAATTTCAGATTTCTGGAAGAGGTGGAGGAGTACAACTCTTGAGGAATAGTAAGGAGAGTTTGAGGCAATCTGCTTTCTCAATATTCGAATTTTTCAACGTTCGGGTTCTGAGTTGATAATTTAATTAATTGGGTTATTCGATTTTTATTCCGTCCTAAGCACAAGAGATACGTACATATGTATCTTGCGCATTTTTCGGTCCTTGGTAGCTATAACCAGTGCTATACGGCTGAGTTAGCTCGTTTTCAGACCAGGACGGTATTTAGGCTCTCATGATTACCAATCGTGTAAATAACTGATCCTGGCGGTTACTTCCACTATGATTTTCAAGTGGATTTTCTGGGGTTGTACAAATACAGTATTTATACGTATCTGCTCAAAATTCTCAATGATTACGCTTACATGCTGAAGCTGCAGACTGCTGTCGTATCCGAGCCGATACAGTGACTCCCATATGTCAGGAACCGCCAGATCATCCCCGGAGAACGCTTCGCACTGTAAAAGAATACGTTGTGCTCATTGCTCCTGAACACCAAAAACCCAACTGCGTCTTGGCGCAGCCATGCGAAAACAGCGAAGAATACGAAATATCGCTTTTTGTTGCTGTCTTGGTGTGTAAATGTGGAAAACATCCACGTGAGTTCCAAAGAATACATGGCGAGTCTGAGCTTTCTTTCTCCAGACTCGTTTGTAGGATTGCCGCCGGATGGATGCTAGACTTCTGGCTATTCCTACCTTTCGAAGACTTCTGACTTCTCCGCAGTTGTCAACATGAATATTTTTCGGGAAAAAAAATTTAGGATCAATCTTAAGAAGATGATTAAACACTAATGCCATTCTTTCTTCTAGCCTTTGTTAACTAATCGGGACTTTTCGTCGTTGAACATGTGCTTCAGATCAAGAATCACGCTTACTCCTACATTCATCCAGCAACTAGGCGCCATACTTTTTCCTCCGAATACACTATTTGTTTGGATACGAATTTTGAGGCTTTGAAGATTTTCTTGGTGACGAGGAACTCTGCGGCTGTATTCATGAACGTTGCCAGGAAAGTCGTAAATTCCGCTCACTGAGGTTGGACGAGTTTTCCATGCGAAATGTGGATCCCACTGCGATTTTTACTACTAGTATCGACGCTAACTGCGACGAGCCGCTCCAGCAAAGCTTAGCTGTCCTTATCCGGGGATCCATTTCAAAAAGTGGGAAGGTGACAACCTTCCTGTGGATGTTCATGAACCGATTATGTGGGGTTGCATGTAGAGAAACCATTTCAGAAATACTCATTGCCGTCACAAGAATATCATTAACGTCCAGTCGCAGTCGTAGAATTTGAAAATCTTCGCGGTATTTAAAGGCATTTTCACATAACTTCTTTGAGAATGAATAATTCTGAAAAAAGAAAGCACCTTCAGACGCAGAGCAATGCTCTTCATTAGCTCAGAAATTTACGTAAAACGTTGCCGGAAGCCTTGCTGGACTACCCGAGGTAGATCACGGGGACGTCGTGCAGTGAACCCTGAACACTATATCGCAGAAAATGCAGAGCAGAAACTGCGCTTTACTTTGGATCTCCAACGGAGTGGAACCAGCGATAGGGACGGATTGCAGTCCGCCGCTCTGCCACTGGGCCATCCGGGCTACTTTTGTTGTTGGAGAAGTGCAGCGGTCGTACGGGTTGGCGGCATATAACTTGGAAAAGTCCGGCACCGAGAGGGATCCGAATTTTGGATCACCAAAATGGCACACAACCGCTCTATCCACTATGTCACGCTCGCAGGTCTGAGTAGTTCGTGCGATCCACTCACAAACCAACTATTTTGATCTACGCAAAACGTTGCCGAGTGTGGACGTTATTCCGCGTTTGTTCCAAGCCATTTTTTCCAAAACGGCTCAAGCATACTAACAGCATATATACGAACATTCAAAGACAGGGTTTCTATAATGTCTGTGAAGACCTAGGACTTTTGAGGAGAAGATGACCACCAATTCCTGAAGAGACTTTTTGTTTTGGTCGTGAAGACAGTGTTTGCTAGTATAATTGGATGCTGGTGTTTGCCACTAGAGACTATTGCACATGCAACATGCAAATAGACCTTCATAGTGAACCAAGCTATTATATTTTAGTAAATCTCTGTCCTTTCTCCTTATTTTTACGAAGTTGAATCTCCACTCTTTCTTATACTAATTTTCAATATTCTGATGTAGTGTCCGCCTACAGATAACAAATGTTAAGAAACCTCTTCCATTCTGAAGACAGTAAAGACACTATTCCATCAAGCAGGTTACTTACTTATCTCTCTAAATATTATATTTATATTGATATCCTATTCATTACTAGTGTTATAGTTTATTGTTACACATCTTTGTTTATATCTATATTATCTACATATATATATATATATATATATAT
>JARK01001383.1:605608-625320 GCA_000688135.1 Ancylostoma ceylanicum
TATATATATATATATATATATATATATATATATACAGGGTGGCGAATAAATACGTGCGCCATAAAAAGCGTTCTAATTTTATGTGTTGTCCACAAACTTCTGAAGAAATTCATTTTTATACAAGAACAAGGCACAACATTTCATAATTACAAAGTATTTCCGAAGTGTCCGCCATCGGCTCTGATGCAGGCGCCAATTCTTTTCTTCATGGAATCGATGGTGTGGCGCAGGTAATTAACGTCGGGATTGTTCCAAATTTCCATCAAATCCACCTGTTTTTTTTCCACTTATCAACTCCTGAGTTGCTCTTCCATGAAGCCCCAAACAGAAAAGTCCAATGGATTCAGATCCGGGCTATTGAGAGGCCACAAATCCTTCTTCAGAAAAGAGCTGATTTTGGTCTCCGGGAAGTGTATCTTCGTTTTGGCTCAATGGGCTGTACCCAGTCTTGTTGGATGATGAAATTAAGATGCTTCTGCATCCAGGGCACCACAACTTTCTCGAGGAACTCTTCTTGGTAGACGTTTGCTTTAATTTTGACGATTTTGTCGCTAAAAATCAAAAAAGTTTCGTCCGTTGCACTGATACTGCCCCAAACCATTAAGCTTCCAGGAAAAAGACTTCTTGTGGCAGTTTTTCGCTAGCGATAGTTTTTGAGATCTGGGCTGAGAAGTTGGAGGTGATTCTGAGAGTTTTTAGCCACTTCAACGGTGGAAACTATTTAGTCAGACCGGAGGACGTCCTCAGTGCGGCGCACCCTGAAAAAATTCCCGTAATTTCTTGCGTTTTTCCTTCCAATTTTGCCTCTCTTGGTCGGCAAGAATTTGTCCGCTAAGCAGATGATAACTTCGAGGTCCAAGCTCATTTTTCACTGTCATTTGGACAGATTTTCTAGAAATGTTGAGATGTTTGGCCATCTGGTTCAAGCTCAGATCATCTTTTCGGTAAATCCTTTTCTTAATAACCCCACGCATCTTTCGGGTGTTGACAGTCCACTTCCGGGTTTGGATTGAACGTGTCCTTCCTCTTTCCATTGCTTCACAACCTTTTGGACGGTTCTTAGTGGAACTACGAGCTTCGAAGAAATTGCTGAGTTCTTCACCCCACTTTCTGCCAACCGTGCAATCACATCACGACATGGGCAAACCTTCGCATAGCTTGGAGAACAGATTTTCCTCCCGAAATTCAATAATAAGGAACAAATAAATATTTGAGAATGAAAAAGTATGCACGATTACTTCATACAATAAATAAAACGGAGTCAAATGTCACGCGCACGTATTTATTCGCCACCCTGTATATGTAAGAATAACCGCGCACAGGTCCGATCTGCAGAGAGGACAGTAACACCATTTGTCGACAACCCCAATGGGTGAAAATAGAACTTTTCGCGGCACTANTATATATATATATATATATATATATCTGGAAAGACAGCCATATTTTGCAAGGAGATTGTGTTGCTTATGTAGGCGAAAGCATAAATTCCTATACTTTATTTTCGCTGGATCGAATTATCCCCTAGATTACCCTTAATGAGCTGCTTACTTGTTATTTTTGTCAGTTGTTGTTCTGCTTGAATAGCTATTGTCTAGCAATTTTGAACACCCAAAGACCTTAGTAGGCCCTTAGTTGTTTCTGAACGAGGTTGTGAATGTCTGAAGTGCCTTTGTAGCAGTGTCCAGGTGGCATTTATTTGGTTCGTTTTTCATTTTTTCAACTATTTCTGATCTTTTGATCTCAGATTGGATCCATAATAGCTCTTTCATAGGCTCTTCTCCTGAATCCCTCATCAACATGTACAGTGAGATGTTCTCTGAGCAGATTGTTGAAAATGTACGAGATTTCTTTAGCCACGTACCTCATGCATGAACAAGAAGCCAACCATCGTGAGCGCTCCGTCACGGGCGTCGAACTGACTCGTGAGAAGATTCCATTCCTGTAAAAAACCACGAATTGTCGGGATTCCCAAGTGGGACAATGCATGGAGTGCTTCCAAAAACAACCATTTTTCGGAAACCGTGAGCAATTAGCCAACGACGCCAGGCATCATCCGTTTAGCTCCCACGACGAAAAAAAAACAGCGCAATCAAATTATGAATTTCTGGAAGAAGACAGTCTCGTTCTATTGCCTCCTGCTGTCTCGACGCGGGGCTCGTTTTCCTGGATGTTGACTCCCTCAGGGTCAACCTACACTGTAAACGCTTGGGATTTTTACCAGTTTTTTTCCTCCATCGCACACTGGGTGCCCTCGACTGTTTGTTCAGGCTTTTCATTTGCATTTACTACATGTACTGCAAGTAAAACGAGAGAGACTGCATGAATTATCATATTTGCATATTTTCTGAAGTAATTATTACAGCTATTACTAGAAGACAACTTGTTTTGGTTAGGATTCTAATCCAGTCCTTTAGTTTCTCTTTCCTATGAATCTCAATGTGTGCCTTTATATACCAATCTTAATTTAAAGACAGACACGGTCTTTCTCGAAAAAGGCGGATTCCGCGACTGCAGAATTGCGGTTGGAGCTGGACGAGGGATGTGGAGGGAGCATGCTTCACGTAAGAGGGTCGAGTGGGTCCCGCCGCGATTCTGCAACCGCGATGCTGCAAAGTTTTCTTCTTTTTTTTTCAAAATTTTCTGCTGCAAAGTTGGCTTTCTTCTCTTTTTGGCTTGGATTGATCAAGCTGACAGAAATTATCTTCAGTCCTTACCTTATCCGCCTTTGTGCACGCACACAGGCGCCGAGTTAGAGTCCAAGATCCACCCTTGGTGTCGCTTTAGGGGATACACGCCTATAAAACCGCCCGCGCCTTATGACCGTCTTCTCGACGAGGACTGCTCTTTGTTCCTTTTTCCAAGCCTAATCTTTCTAAATTTTGCCTAAGACCAGTTAGAAAATGTTTTTCGTATCCAAATAATTGCAAAATTACTAGTAACACTAAGACTAGACAGCTGGTCAGCCGGAAGAACAATGGACGATTTATCTGCTAATAAACTACGACTATAGTTTTCACTCCCATTTTTTCGAGACATACACTACCAAAAACGTGATATTAGTAACTCTACTAGTCTTAGAATTGTTTGGAAGCTGCTTGTTGAGTTGCAGGAACAATACTCAATGAGTAGGATCAATGAGTAGGATGAAGTAGGATTTGGAGCTGTACCAATACGTTTTGCAGCGGCGTTGGTGATGCAGCACTTCCTAGTACGACCATAATAGTTGTTGCGGCGTCACCCACTGTTCACGGTTGGTTGCTCATTGCTGCGTTCGTGTTCTGCAGACTTGCGAACAATATTAATGGAATTTTTTCCCTGAAGGGCAAAAGGCTTTTTAATAGCTAGTTAGTTAGTTTTTTTATTTTCTACGGTAGCTTCAAAAGCTTACATTTTGCCCAAGCGCCTTTCTTTTCTGACTTGAATTTCCCCAGCTAATTTTGCTAGAAAATCGGAGTTAATTTCAAACCTGTGCGATGGATTTCCTGTCCATAGTATCCAGAAATACTTCTAAATCCTCAAACTGGCCCAATTACGTCACCACAGCACAGAAACCTCCCTAAAAGCTCATACCTCATCGTCCGGAGGCGTGTCGGCCGTGGCGACAGCGAACGCGGCGTATTCGCTTCTGGACAAGAGCCCGTCACAGTCGAAGTCGAACATGTCAAAAACATTCATCAGTGTCATTCTGAAAACGTTATTTTCGTCTGCTGACAGTTTCACATGGTGAATCCATTCCTGTGTTGATCAAAAATCCAAAGATGTTGCCATTGCTCTAGGATTCAAGGCAGCTGAGAAGCAATTTTTTGCTTGAATTAGGTCAATGGTGATCCACCAGAGTTTGTTTGTCATTTTAAGTTCATTTTTTCTTTTCAGCTTGTTGTATATTATAATGCTGTACTTCACCCTTCTTACACTTCCTTCAGGTGCATTTTTCGGATGAAGTTAAGTAGCATGAATGCTGCCTGTAGCCTGAGAGCTTCCTCCTCATCCAGAGCGGACGATGATTTCGGACAAAACTCGGTGGATCCCACAACCAGTATAACTACTAAAATAAGTTGGCTAATATTGGTCCTTTAATATTAAGAAGCCGGAACAGCTTTGATCTTATCGAGAACAACCATGAATTACACTAAGGGCCTGGATGCATCATTGAGATTACCCAGGGCAAACAGGGTAAACATGCTGATGGCCGTGCTAACCATAGGTAAATTTGTACGGTGTTAACACAATTACCCTGTAATCTTAGTGATACATGCGGCCATACGTCCGATAGCCTGAGACGTGTCTCAGGCCACCATCACTTTCGATGGTGTCCAAATGGGGAACCTTCACCTATAACGAAGAGGATAAAGTGGGTTTCATACTTTTGCCGCGGCGGCAGTCGCCCATGGTTAAGCACAGGCCAGCGACGTCGCGGCGGCGTCGTCGCGGCAAGGGTCCGACGGCAAGAGCTTGCATACTTTTTTGCCGCANAAATTTTTGTGTTGGAGATTTCGCCGAATTTTGGGGTTTTCAGGGACGATGAACTCATAGGCAGTGATGAAACAGCGTGAAACAAGCCGGAAGACGAGAAATAAAGGCGCTGTTTCCCATGCGTCCACGGCGCGGACGAGTTTTCCGCTGAGGGTTTTCGCGCTTGTCGTTACGAATTCTTGTGGATAGTGTGCATTCCATACCCTACACTGTACAATATTCCCTATACAACATGATAAATTAGGGTAGACCACTCGTAGCATGCCGAACCAATAGCGTTAACTGGAGTGGCGGACATAAAATGGCCACGCTCGGCACGATGTCCACGGCAGTATCTCCACAGATAGGCCGCTTTTTTCTGTGTTCAACTTACCATTGTGATTGTCTCGCAGCCGACCACATGGAGAACGACTCACCTCGAAAGTGAGAATTTCCGTGGGTGCTGCCTTTAAGGTGGTAAGATGAAGAGACGTTTCTCGGTCTCTAACGGCTATCCAGTTCTACCGGAATTATTAGTATTTATGGGTTTCGCACGCGACGATAGTCGGGTATTTGGGCAAAGTGCCTGTTTTTCTCTGTACTCTCTCCACGCTCAGCGCACTTTCCCACGCTCTTTTTCTCTGCGGCGTTTCCCCACCTATCTTTCCTAGTGAAACAGAACATACCCGCGCTACAGAAAATTCTCACTAGTCTGCTTAGTGTTTCTTCGGTCAATGCTGTCGATGGTCTCATCTGTTTTCGTGCCTGACGAGCAATACATCGCTCCGAGGCATACGTTCGATAGCCTGAGACGTGTCTCAGGCCACCATCACTTTCGATGGTGCCCGAATGGGGAACCTTCACCTATAACGAAGAGGATAAGATGGTTCCGGGACGCAGTCCCGGACCAAAAGAAGGGAATGAGACTATGCATCGTAATTCGGGCAGAGCATGTTTACATGGAATGCGCAGTTGTGGCTTAAATTCTTGACACAATACAGTCTAAGGAAAGCCGAAGTTCAGACATAGCCGGTTGATTCCTTTGAACAAAAAGTTTCCATAGAATTAGTGGGAATTTGCGGCAAAATTACGGTTTGACCGACAATATCGTTCTTCATTTGGGAAATTAAGCTTTGCGCAGTTGTCAGACCTCTTGCCAATGTTATTGAGGACTAGATGGTAGCAAGGTCACAGAAGTGCAAATGAGAATGGCTGAGAAATTCGCGAAAATGTGAAAAGAAGATTATCTTGCTTATTTGAAGGAACTGGATGTTGCGCAGTTGTCAGCTGAATTCAGAATGAAATTCTGAGCAGAATGATATACAATACTTTACATTTTCGTCCACTCCCGACGGAGAAACCAGGGTGAGCCAGATACCCCGTCTGGCTCACCCTCGCGTCTGGCGCCCTCCCATATTGCGTGCTCTCTCGCTAACCCCCCTGAGCTACACGGGGCATTTGGCTCAGGCAGGCTTTTTCAGCCCAGTGTGAAAGGAATTATCATGTGTTATATACCATTCTACTCGAAATCTTACGAGCTCGGCAGCTGACAACTGCGCAACCGCTGAGTTCTTGATCTGAAAGAGATATGAGGTAAAAAGGCGTTCTCATACATGACCCGTTTTCTGGGCTAGTTCCAAATAAACGCACCTGCTTCAATTGGCTTTGCATGCGCAATGATGTCGCCAATTCAACAGACAACTGCGCAACTCACGATTTCTCAAGACTATTGAGAAATTTTAAAGGACGCAAATCCCCCGTCTAAGTATTAAAAATTGATTTCTCCCTGGATTCTTGACGAAATTTGTCGCTCTTGGTGTCATTTTGTAGGGAATTTCGTGAGGAAAATCGCTGACAACTGCGCAACATACAGTTCTGTGAAGCAACCGGAATATTTAGCAAAAATAGAGCTGGGGCATTTTCTACGCTAGGCTGAGTGCTTGTCCCGGCACGAAAGCAGAAAACCGGCGCAAATCTCAGCTTTGGCGTTCCATCTTCGAACAAACGATCCTTTCTTCATTTTCTGAGCAATATTAAAACAGTTTCGGTTGAATCCATACTTGAAACAGATTTTACTGTCTAGTTTATCTCATCGTTCACTTTGGTTGAACCATTCCTCAGCACTATCGAAGCTATGGTTGCGGAACAACCTTCACTTTTCGGCCCAGACAACCTTCACTTTTTTGACCTCTGTCTCACCCCTATCGTAGGTATGCATGCGGCACCAAGACGCAGGCTAAGACGTTTTACTCAGTGATATCTGAGGAATGGCGTAGCTTGAATATTTTGTCGTCCACTAAAATTTATCCATGGATATTCGGTCCACAGCAGGCTATTATCCGGGGAGGGGACACGTGGGCAAATGAATTATATATATTGGATAGCAGCCTAGATAAAAGACGATGGAAACCGATAGGTAGCGGCTGTTTTTCTCCATGGGTGAATATCGTGGATCCGTAACTGTAAGATGATCATTTATATCGTTCACTGGGCCACATTTTGCTAGTCACCATGAAAATCCCGCTTGAACCTTGCCTAACGTATGGAATCACAAAATGATCTGCTCAACTTATTGTTAGTTCTGGATAAATTCGCTGGTTTCCATGCAATTTCCGAGAGCAATTCGCGCATTTTCGTGCCGTACTAGTCTCATGTTTCCTTTCGATTCAGGAAAAAAATTGTCTTCAAAGACTAGTCGGAGCGCTTAACCATCCATAGCCATCCCTCCATCTCATATGTACCGATTTTGTAGCAAAATTAGGTCAATTTCCCTGTGGAAGCCGGGATTTTTTTTTTGGAAATCCAAGGCTAGAATAACTGGCATCCTAGGTTTTTCTCACCTTCATCAACACCAAGCCAAATTTTTACATTATTCTTTGGGGTGCTCTGAACGATTTGCCTACTTCCCCCGAAAAAAAAAAACCCTGTGAATTATTAGTGAATAAATAGTAAAATGAATAATAAATGATAAATAATAAATAATAATTACATGCTTCACGCCTATGTACAAATATTACAATTCTTCCTCACTTGAATCGTTTAGTCAGCCTATCCTGAGTGGTCAGCTCGACTCTGTTTTTCTCCCTGCTGGCACTCCTCGTATTCGTTCCCAATCCCATCACCATAAACGTGGACCCCGACTCAAGCTGGAACTCATCCGTCTGGTACTGCTGGAACAATCCCATCATATTGCCGTGCCTTAAATGCTTTGTGCCACCTACATCATCCTGAAGGCGGCTGGTGACAGCGATGGTGTTCCCCTTGGCGTCAGTGACCACCCCGAAAACTTCGTTCACGAAATGGTTTGTGCCCACGTCGGCTGCAACAGATCAGCTGCAGATTTGTATGTAGCTGTGAAGCATACCAAAATACTCACAGTTCCATTCGACTCTCAGGGTGATCCGTGAAGGACCTTCGCCACCCAGCACGTGTTTAACCACTCGCAAAGGACTAGTGAAAAGCACTCCACGAAGCGTCTGAAATGGCGTCGAAGTGGATTTTGTTTGAGTTTAGAGCACTTTTGTTGTTCTCCTTGCGATATTTCCCTCTCGTTTCATTCTCCTGCTGCATGAGTGACCGTGGTGTTATCCGCAGCAAAACTGGTAGAGTGGAAAATGCAACAATTTTCTTGAAAACAGCTCTGTACAGCTTGAATCGGAAGTAGTTAGCCTGGCTTCAGCAATGCTGGGGGAGATAGAAGGGAAAAGGAAAATTTACTGTGAAGTTACTCGGCATTTTGTGACTGGTTCTCAGCAAACTAAGGCACCTGCTCTTTTCCAGCAAAAACTGGCGCCATGAGAGCAATTTTCTTTGTATTTTCTGAGGTCAAAAGTTTTCCCAAAATATAGCGGCCTATTTGAGCGCCTGAAATCCTCAGAGAAACTCTGAGAATTGGGCCTGAATTTTGGGGAACGTATGTGAGTGGTGTGAGAAAGGGCAGGATCTAACAAGTATTCAACTCGAAGCCGTAGAACTCACCAGAGAATCATTCTAAAAACATTATAGTAAATAATATGAAAAATTCTAAAATATTCGCTTGCAAATCGATGGCAGAGCTGTGTAGATCATGAGGTTTTTTATTTCGAATAAACATCTTTACTTTAGGCTGAGTTATGCACCTTAGAAGATTGATGTCAAAGACGGCCATTATTTTTGGGACAACCTAATACAAGTTCCACAGTTCCCCTTTTTTGAAAAGCGTGATTTTCTCGGAAACCAGAGGACATCTGACTAAAGACAGCGGTTACGTGTACATTCGCACAATTCGAAACAGTACATGATACATAGATGTTGATCGTTATTCCAAGGAAGAGAGTAATAGGAATCTGTCTAGATCTCTTTCAGGGAATGATATCTGTACTAAAACGCGAGAAAAAACCCAGTGAGAGGAAGAGAAAAAGCAAAAAATACCTCCGCTCCAGTTCTCCCTCATCCTGCAGGAATGAAACGGCCTTAATCCGCCATTTAGGATTACCCTCCTGCAAACTTGTTCAATCTCCACCATTCTGCAGAGCCTATGGCTTGAACTCTTCCCCCTCTGTAGAAATAATTTATCTACTGGATTTGCATATTTATTATTTCTAATTTGTATTAATTTTCATTTACTGTTCAAAAACTTCATCACACTCAGCTCAGAAATTTGTGCAAAACGTTGCCGGAAGCCTTCCTGGACTATCCTAAGGAGATCACGTGGGATGTCGTGCACTTAACCCCGAACACTCTCTGGTCGCTGTACACCGGCGGTTTCCGCCTCAATTCCTGGGGAACTCCGCCTAAATTGCTCGGAAAAGTGTGAGGAATCCCCCAGGAAATTAGGCGGGATTTACAGGAAACGTAGGGGAAATTTAGGCGGAACTTACAAGAACACAAGTGGAAACGCGCAACTGCGCGACCAAACGTGATCAACGGATAAAGGTGATGGAGCACGATCTAGCTTCACAGGTAAGGCCAGCGACTCCTGTCGTTACAAGCAAAAATCTGCCTGTTCAACACATACTCAGAACCTCTGCAGCAACTATTTAACCAGCTTTTGAAAGACTAGTTTCAGATCGCTTCAGAAACTAGTTTTTCGGAAACTGGTAAAATACTATTTTTTCTTCTTACGGTTGGCGAAGTCTCGGCGGGTATTGCGGATGCTTCTCCCTGCCTCTGCGGCTTCTGCAAATACTGCTGCTCGTCTTTCCTTGAGGTCTTCTTTTATCGCTTCTCTGCACCGTCTTGCGAGCTCGGACGTAAGCTGGTAGTTGCCTGCGGCTCTCGCTGCTCCACGCTGGCGTATCAGCTCGAGGGTCTCATGAGACAGTCGTCTCTTGGTGGTTCTCAAACCCTCGGCTTTCTTCGCACTATCACGGAGATGCTGAATGAGCCGTTCGTATTCTTCATCGATGTTGTCGACAACGGTATCTTCCCAAAAGCCGGCTAACGTAGTGAAGAGATCCCAGTTGATGGTTGGTTTAGGACTCCTCTTCTTGTACTTCGCGGCTTTCTCTCCTTTGCGCGAGAAGAAGAATCTTGCGCGAAGGAGGCGATGGTCTGATCCGGTGTAGAACTTCGGTACAACACCGACGTCGGTCAGGCAATACCTTCGGTTGACGATGATGTGGTCAATTTCATTATGGTACTCTCCACCGGGTGACTCCCACGTCCATCGTAGGGAGGTTGGCTTCTGGAATTGTGAGTTACCATGGATGGTCCTCGTCGTCATGATAAACTCGGACAGCCTCTCTCCCTGTTCGTTCCACTGTAGGCCGTGGGTACCGATGTGAAGTTCCTCAGGCGTTCTCCGAGGGCCAATCTTGGCGTTGAAGTCGCCATTGATGACCTTATAGAATGTATGGTCTTCCCTGTAGAACTTCTCCAAGTCCATATAGAAGGTCTCGATCTGGTCTTCATCGTAGCTCGATGTTGGAGCGTAGGCGACGAAGACTGTCAGGGCCGACGTTGATCCACAACTTCGCCTCAGTCGCAAACGTCCGATTCGGGTCGTCAGTTGTTCGAAAGAATCGATGTTCATGGCCAAGTTCGTGTTGACGAGGACACCAACTCCACCAACTCCTCTACTATCGCAGGTTGCAAGGAACTGTTCTTCTCCAGTATCGAAGGTGGCGTACAGCGGGCGGTGTCTCCTCGTCTCGGTCAGTCCGATGACGTCGTACCTGGTCTTCCTGGCCTGCACCATCAGATCCTCGATGGAAGCCTCCGATGCAAGCGTCCGTGCGTTGAAGGTACAGATCGCCATCATAGTAATTCTCGTTTTAGGCAGCCTAGATAACCCCTCGAATCTCGTCCTCACTGACGCTGCCGTACCAGTTACTCTTCCGAGATTAGGGGAACACTCTTTACTATTGCTGTGTGTAGCTTGTAGAAAATGACCCACAGGGAATAGCTTGCTGGGCTCTATTCCTCCGTGGGGGCTGGGGTAGGGTTTCACCGGGGAGTTAGCCGGACTCCCCGGGAGTGGACGATGGAGCTTATTTGTTGCAGGCGACTCCGAACCGCCTCCCTTGTACCTCCCAGTCACTTGAATGCAGGGCTTTTGATCGGATAGATGTGCAGGATACAATCCGCAGATACGCAAGCACACCCACGCACGCATGCATGAACATACTCACGCGCCGACAGAAAGTATGAGTCGTTCCGATGCTGCAGAAACAGGGAGTCCATCCCCTGAATCCACCCGCGTCTCAGGGCAGGTCCTTTATTTTTATTTCATATTTTTCGTCGCCTTCTGTTTATTCTTCTTCCTTCAAAAGCAACTATCTGAAACGAATCTGTTTCTCGCATGCTAGCAGATGCGACGCGAATTTGGTTTGTCGCGTCGTTTTTGGAGGAAAAAGTATAGACAGGAAACAATGGGAAGTCGCATCGTGAAAATAAACGCCAACTACCACTGCGCAACCACAACTGGTATATGCATCTACGTGGGACCCGGCGCTCCTGAACAGTTTACTTCTGCGCGACGGTAGAGTAGCGACAAAGTATAAACGCAGCTTCACCTGTGGCGCTGCACGTGTTGTGGTCATCGTCGTCGCCTCGTGAAGAAGTGCAAACACAGCTTTGGAGAGATCTAGCGAAAAGTTGGAACAATTTTCGCATGATCCAGTACTGTCCCAATCTACCCGGAATTTAGGCGGAATTGAAGCGGAAACCGGCGGTCAACCAAATTTAATCGCAATTTACCCGGAATTTTGGGGAAATCCGCCGGTGGTTCTGAAAATGAACGAGTTACACGAGATTTAGCCGGAATTCACGCGGAAACCAGCGCAATTTCGCGATAATATAATATTTACATCGAGTTTCCCAGGAAATCAGGCGGAAACAGCCGGTGTACAATCACCAGAGCTGCATCGCAGAAAACGCGCTAAACTTTGGATCTCCAACGGAGAGGAACCAGCGATAAGACCGATTGCAATCCGCCGCTCTAACCACTGAGCCATCCAGGCTACGTTTTGCGAGGGTGTTTGTTGGATAAATGCAGCGGTCGGGCGGGTAGACAGAAAAGTCCGGCACCGGGCGGGATCCGAAACCTTGGTCACCGAAACCGCGAAAAAACGCTCTATCCACTGAGCCATGCGGGCACATTCTAGAAGATCGCGCAAACCACTCGCAAACCATCTAGGTCTGAAAAATCTAACTATTCTCTCCACTAGAGCTATGCGCTCACCCTAACCTTGTGGTAGCGGTACAAAATGGATGTGATATTTAAGACTAGTACTATGAAAACTTAATATAAGTTCGGAATCTATGGATTTATTTACTTGTTTATAGCCACGGATATTGTCCATTCGAGCACATGGGAGATATCCATAGTTGATGAGCAAAGGAAAAACACGGCTATCCCCCGTTTGAGCACAACGAATAATTATCAATTTTTCATGAGGGACACTCTTCAAATTCTTTTCAGGTTCACGGTTCACAGTGACAGAGGATATTATTTCTCTATATTCTTAGTCAACGGATTTCACTTCGTTATCGAAAAACACTCACAGGTTTGACTTCCTGCCCTACTTCCTCCTCCTGATTTCCGCCTGCCCATCGCTCCTTGTCATTGCTTCCACTCGGCTCTGAGAAATGTTCATTAGCTTGAGGATCAGAAATTATATTACGAATAGGTAGATATGTATGAATGGGAAGTAATTAGCTGTTTTGGCTGTGATTCAAAAGTAGGTTAGGTATATAGATCCGTGAAAAGAAAGAAACTCACGTTGAAGCTGCAACAACCTGGTGAGCGTCTCGTGTTTTGTGGTCTCTACCGCTTGAATAAACTGAAAATTAGCTTTTTGCTGCAGCATTCAATCTCTGCCAATCTGTTAGCAAAAATCTTCTCCTACACCGTTGTAAGCTACGTTTTGGAGTGGCTCTTTGAGATTTTCTAGATTTTTGGACGTTTCTTTCGTGATTTACCGTAATATCCTAGCCATTCAACGCACCACACAGCTCGGCTTCAACTTCGATATGAATGGAATTAGCCCAATTCTTCCCCAGGGCATCAGAGAGCGGACAACTTCCGCCTCACCTTCACACGCTATAGAATAAGCATTTATTTTGCTTTCCCGTCGGCGAACTTTTTTTTCCTTTCTTTGCAGTTTCATGGACATTCTCAATTACTTCTTTGGCTTCCGTGTTCATGTGCGTCAGTACCGTACTTATACTGCTCATGGCCTTCCGCTCATGTTGTTCCTCCAATCGTGAGCACTAGTCGGAAACCCCTTCGGCGTGGTGGGTCCAACCGCGGAAGGTGAAAAACCTCGATGCAGCTCTGGATCATGAGTTTTTCGTTCAGAAATAATGTGCGAGAAGTCAACGTGGGCTAAAAAACCTAGGAAACCGAGTTTTTTTCTGATTTTCTCGCGACTGCCAACGTCATTATAAGTATAACTCGTGACAATGAGTTACTCATTTGGTGATTTGTCCTATGACAGTAGTGTTGGAATGGGCTCAAAAACGTCTTAATCTTATTCTCAAGACCAACTCTGTGTGGTGCACACTGGAGAGTATACTTTAGACCGAATAAAAATCGAATAATTTTGTTTCTTTAATAACAATTCATGAAACAGCTAAAACATTTAGATATTCGAGAATGAGGAAACTCTAGTGCTCTTCTTCTCTTTCGTGCAGCATTTCAATGGTCTCCCATGCTGGGACATTCGACTTTTCGACTTGTTCGAAATCGAATATTTTTGCTTTCGAATATCAAATATTCCGAATTTTCTAATTTCTAATGAAATTCTAATGTTCTAAGATTAGAGACCACTGTGACGCTGTACGAAAGAGAACAAGAGCTTTGGGGCTTTCTCATTCTCAAACATCCTGAGGTTTGAATCGTTTTCTGGATTGTTATTAAAGTTACAAAATTATTCGATTTTTATTCGGTCCGAAGTTTACTGGAGAGGACGTTCTGGTAGTTCTTACAGCTGCTTAATACTTTTCGAGCGCATTGTCTACGATGTATAAGCGCACTTGCAAAGAAACTATCAAGGATTTTCAGTATAGAGAGAGTTGAAGAGGCTGCACTGCTTGTGATTAGCACTCTTCACTCTTTCTTCTAGCTTGAACCTTCACTTTATTCCCTGAAATTCTTATATCCCTTATATCCAGTGAAGCTCAAAGTATGTAGATGACTTTCTGTTGCCTTCTCCTCCATCCATGTAGATTCCTAGGGCGCTGAGAGGAAGTTGGATTTTGTTGTAATGCTTATTACCGCGTAACCTGATGGATGGATGCGGATGCGTCACTGAGATTATCCAAGGTAAACGTGTTCACACCACACAAATTTACCCATCACTAACACTCGCGGCAACACATTCACCCTGGGTAATATCAATGGCGCGTCCCGGACCTGGAAAACTACAAGCTGAAGGAACGTTCTGAGAAAAGCCAGCGCACTCAATTCTGACGTTTAGACATTCCCAGGAGGGAACGGTGATAGGATTAGAAACTTCGTGAAGCGAATTTGTGTGAAGAAACCTGAATTTTCAATAAGGCGCAATGAATATTGGAAACCGCCCAAAAGCGCCGCTTCGCGGCGCTTTGTCTCGGACCCGTGTGCCACGTTACTTTTGGGCCAGTCCAACTCCGAAAAAAAGATTTACCCCGGAGCCAAAGCGCCGCTTCGCGGCGCTTTGTCTCGGACCCGTGTGCCACGTTACTTTTGGGCCAGTCCAACTCAAGAAAATCTCTGTCATCCACACGAAGCGCAGCTTCGCCGCGCTTCGCGGATGACAGTGATTTTCTGCGAGGCTGCATAGTATACTTTGGAATATTCGAAAATTTTCATCGAATAATCGAATTTCGAATTTATTCGATTTTTCCATTTTTTCGAATAATCGAATTTCGAATTTATTCGATTTTTCCATTTTTTCGAATAATCGAATTTCGAATATATTCCATCCGTCATCAATTTCAAATTCTCGAATTTATTCGGTTTTTCAAACTTCGAATAATCGAATAAATTTGAAATTTGATTTCGTTCTCATCCGATTACTTGAGCAGTTTGACTATTTCGGAAAGCGGGGAGTCTTCGATGACCTTAGAATTTGAAGTTATGGTGGTAAAGGTTTCTTCTACTGTGATAGACGATCTGCAAGTATGTTTGACTTCAATCATGACATTCTCAGAACTCAAAGATACGAAGAAATATACCGGCCGAATCAGGGCTCTAGGGATTCTAGTTGCAATATGGCACCGAATATTAACGGCAGGGTCTCATCAAGATGGTCTTCATGTGTCTCTTGCTTGAAAAGTTCTATACTATGACAGTGACCTCAAAGCTCTTCACTTCATAAGTCGTTCTTGAGGCTTATATAGGAAATCACAACAGCAACACCTCCTTGTTGCCGCATGGAGGTCCTTTTTGACAAGTCTTGCTGTGGTGGATGATGGGGGCAGCCTTACGCAGAGCAGAGCAGAAAATGATACTGCAATCCCATAGCATTTTTCTTTGGCATTCATTTTTCTTTCTTTCTTCGGGGTTGACCTTGAGGAGCACGGAACACTATCAATGTGGAATTACGTGATTAACGAATGAGTAACATTATGAAGAGCTTCGAAAATCAGATACACTGCTGATCATTCGTCCTCTGCGGACCATCCAATATTACAGAGAAAAGCCTGGCAGCTTGAAAAGCAGAACTGTGCGGACACAAAATTCCCTCGAATATTCGAAGTTATTCGATTATTTGAGAGAAAGCCGAATCGATTTTCAAATAAATTCGAAAGCAGACTCATTCCGAATATTCGAATTTTGAATAAATTCGAAAATTGACTTTTTTCGAATATTCGAATTTCGAATAAATTCGAAAATAGACTTTTTTCGAATATTCGAATTTCGAATAAATTCGAAAATAGACTTTTTTCGAATATTCGAATTTCGAATAAATTCGAGAATTGACTTTTTTCGAATATTCGAATTTCGAATAAATTCGAAAATTGACTTTTTCGAACATTCGAATTTCGAATAAATCGAAAATGGACTTTTTTCGAATAGTCGAATTTCGAATTATTCGAATTCGAATGTTTATTCGAATTTTTTATTCGAATACGTTATTCGGTCCAAAGTATACTGCATAGGTCGTAACCGCTTGGAAAGTATATTATACCATGTTAAAATTGGAAATAATATTCCTCTGAACAGCAGTTACACCGATCTTCAGCAGTCTGTTATCAGCAGTGCACGCGTTAGAATTCCATAATTCTGCGGTTTTTGTGCTTGTCCAAATACTGGTAGAGGTGTGAAGAGAAAACGTCGCTGTTGCACCATTATTCTCTGGTCAACTTACGGCTGAGTTACGCTATGAAATACTTTCCTCACCTGACCGAAAACACTGCTTCTTCTCATTACTAAGCTGTATTGGAGCAGTGCGGGGGCAACTTCCGTTTAACTCTTGAGTTTTTGGATGATTCACGGCTTGGATTGCGAAATCTTACTCGTTTCATCAATGTTTCCTCCTTACATCCTTCGAAAACCCAGAATTTCCCGTTTTTCTCGTCCTCTTTGGAGATTTCCATGCTGTACACATACATATACCATGGGCTTGTCGTTGGGCGGGTCATTTGCCCGCTTTTTCCGGCGATTGAGCCTGTGGCGGCGGGCGAAAGAGGTGGGGCGAGGCGAGGCGATCAATTACAGCGTGACCTTTCATCCTTCGCGCGGCGCGGCGATGGGAGGGGGGGGGTTTAAGATGGGCATTTGGCTTCGAAGGAGCTGTGAAAGAAATGGCGCGAAGATCAAGAATTCAATCGACCAAAACTCCATTCTCGCTTATTTTTGAGGGATATGTTCTGAAAACGTTTCCAAGACTTCATGAGACTGCTTTGTAGAAATATCTTCATTTCTGTGGAATATCAAAACAACTCCGCCGCACTCTGCTCTCAGGATTTGTTCGGTTCTCATGTCTAAGAGATTCTTTATCCAACATTTAAATATACATTGTTTACACACTCATTTATTTATTTGTTTATTTATTTATCTGCGCATTGTACGCGTAACAAACCAAAAATTTCACACGAATTTTGTCTTGAAAAATTTCCAAAATCTATGCAGGTGCTCATTTGCAGTTTTTCTCAACCGAGATTGCAACTGTAAAACAACAAAAACATAATTTGTTCCAGCCTCTTTTCAAAAGTTACACCAAACCCGAAGGAAAAAAAAACTGTCACTCTACCGTTCTCATCGAGAGAATCGAAAATGTATTACCATTAATCATATCTTATCCTTGCAACACCTTACAACTTATAACTTAACATATTCTTATAACTTCTCTTCATAAATTACGTACTTACAATTAGTCTGTATATATAAAAGTGAAAGTTTGTATGTATGTGTGTATGTATGTATGTAATGAATAGAAATCGCGGAGAGTGAATCGATCTGGACCAAATTTTGCATACAGGTCCAGGACGGGCCAGCGGAGGTTACAGGCTACTTTACGCCGGACATTATCGATTAGCTTATAGATTATATTGATTTTATTGATTTTTCGCTATTTTTGCCCAGGGACTTGCGAAAACATGTCTACTGGGGTAAGCCAATACGCTGACCACGAATATTACGTGGTCAGCGTATTGGGCGGCGGTATCGATTTATTGATTTTATCGATTTTTTCCACTTTTGTTCGGGGGACTTGCAAGGACGTGTCTACTAGGGTTCTCCAATGCGCTGAGCACGAATATGACGACCATTTTGGGCGGCGGTATCGATTTATTGATTTTATCGATTTTTTAGACTTTCATTTGGGGACTTGCAAGGACGTGCGTACTAGGGTTCTCCAATGCGTTGAGCACGCATATGACAACCATTTTGGGCGAGGGTACAGATCCATTGATTTTATCGATTTTTTCCACTCTCGCTGGGGGATAGGTGGGAACAGGTCAGGTGAGGTTCTCCAGTATGCCTAACACGAATATGACAACTATTTTGCACGAAATTATCGATTAATTAATTTTGTCGGCTTTTTCACTCGAGCAGGTGAGAAAAAAGGTTGTCGAGAATATTTAACATGAAATGAACGTAACTGTATCCTAATTGATAGCATCAGCGTGAAAAGCCAGGGGTAGTAAAACTCCCGAGCGAAGCCGGGTATGCCATCTAGTTTGTCTTTATTATAGTTCAGGTTTCACTTTTATACTGTTCCTGCCTGTAGCCTATGATTAAGAGTAAGCTATTAAATAGTGCCAATGTAATGACTCTATTTTGACTAGTTTTATGATATTTTTATCGAAATATGTATTTCTAATATACTTCGCTAAATGATGTATCATTCTGATAATGAATTATTATTATTATTATTAGAAAAAATGGAAAAATTCTTCTAACAACTTCTCTTTAAGCGAGCAAGGCTACATATCTTCTCAATTCTTTTTACACCACAAATTTTCTTCCCAATTCTATGAGCATGTATATGTGAAGCACGATATTCCTCGCTTTCAAGAGCACTGGGTAAAATGGGTGGGAAAAATCACTGAAATGTTCACATGATTACCACATTTTTTAAATTGAAAGGCCCCTGGGGAAGGCAATCCAGAAAACATCCCACAAAGAGGATGGCTCGTAGCTTCTTGTTAACGAGTCTCAAGGGAGTGAGTACTCTAGCAAGGGTAATTACCCTTTACTTTTTCCTGGTTCGTGCGCAGCAACATTTTTTAGACACGTACGTAGATTTATGTGAATCAATTTATTCATTTTTATATTGTTATTTTATATATTTTTGCAGAATTATTATTGCCTATATTTTTCAACAGAATTATTTTACTGTAATTGGTTACCAGTCTGGTCGTCCGGCTGACGCCGGACTTCCAGACTTTTTCTTATGCTCGCTTCGCTCGCATGAGTTTACCTCTCATCCATTCTAGTAGAATTGTGGTCGTGCCAATTTTTGCTCCATTTCCCCTGAATGCCCTCCTCATAAAAAATGGACTGGTCAAAGAGGACTGCTTGTGTCTCCTATGGTTAGAGCAATTTTATCATTCTCTCAAGCGAAATAGCTAATTGTACCCATATGTAACCGATTCAACCTGGAATGAACACGGGAAATGGTCAATCACTCTTTGTTTATTATGAGTGATCCATTGATAACAATCAGCTTGAACATATAAGAGGACGGTGCGCGGTGTGCTCAGAGACAAATGAGGGTAGAACACGCAGGAGGGGACGTGATNAATAGTCGAATTTCGAATTATTCGAATTCGAATGTTTATTCGAATTTTTTATTCGAATACGTTATTCGGTCCAAAGTATACTGCATAGGTCGTAACCGCTTGGAAAGTATATTATACCATGTTAAAATTGGAAATAATATTCCTCTGAACAGCAGTTACACCGATCTTCAGCAGTCTGTTATCAGCAGTGCACGCGTTAGAATTCCATAATTCTGCGGTTTTTGTGCTTGTCCAAATACTGGTAGAGGTGTGAAGAGAAAACGTCGCTGTTGCACCATTATTCTCTGGTCAACTTACGGCTGAGTTACGCTATGAAATACTTTCCTCACCTGACCGAAAACACTGCTTCTTCTCATTACTAAGCTGTATTGGAGCAGTGCGGGGGCAACTTCCGTTTAACTCTTGAGTTTTTGGATGATTCACGGCTTGGATTGCGAAATCTTACTCGTTTCATCAATGTTTCCTCCTTACATCCTTCGAAAACCCAGAATTTCCCGTTTTTCTCGTCCTCTTTGGAGATTTCCATGCTGTACACATACATATACCATGGGCTTGTCGTTGGGCGGGTCATTTGCCCGCTTTTTCCGGCGATTGAGCCTGTGGCG
>JARK01001383.1:639816-667301 GCA_000688135.1 Ancylostoma ceylanicum
CACACACACACACGCACACGCACACGCACACGCACACGCACACGCACACGCACACGCACACGCACACGCACACGCACACACACGCACACACACGCACACACACGCACACACGTGACAGACAGACTAAGCCCGTTATTATAAGTCATGATAATCGAGTACCCCTGAACGGAACTACTAATTGTGAAAAAGTGTATAACGGTATGATTAGTGAGCCAAAGAGGAAATAAATGAATGGACACGCTACATCATTGAGTAAATATACAGGAAAAATTGCCAAGCGCTAGGTCCATGGTCCTTACCTCTTCCATGTTGAGGTAGCCATCCTTGGTGAACGGTGCTAAGCACGATTTGATCGCCTCCTTTCGGTTCACGGCCTGAATACACCCTCCTTAGTCTCATTTCTTCTCATGCTCCCTCCTCAAGCTTCCTTCCTCATCTCAGATGCTCGGATTAGCTTCCGGCTATGGCCACATTATTAACGAATGTAATTTAATAACTGCCTGGTCTGTTTACCGCTAAAATTCTCAGGAGATACAAAGCATTCCAGGAATGAGGACCCAGCACTAACCACTTGCTCCAACAGCTGATCCACACCGATTCGCACGCCTTGTTTGCGGATTTTCTCCATGTCGTTCTCGTCGACCACGAGGTCTTCGAGGCGTTCGAAAATACGGAACGCATGCTCGTAATCGACTTCGTCTGCAAAGTTCACCCATTCATTCGGCTTGGATTCGTCCGTTAGGCGGAAGTTCGCTGGGTGTTTGGTGCCTTCTAGGCCTTTCTACTCTTTATTATCGCACGACTCTTCCAGAAATTTCTTTGCAATACGACTAGATTGAGCCTTGATTGAACAATAACCCGTTTCCCAGCTGCTTGCGTAGTACAATACGAGCGGTATCTTCTTTAAAAACTGCGCGATTTGGGAGTATTCGCGTTTTTTGCGTCGCCCTCGCATAACTTCGTTCGTTGAGAAGTGAGAAAGACAAGAAGCACACCATTCGAATCAACACGAGCTCTTCTTTCCGGATTCACCACTACTTTTCAAAAGTTTTGAAATTTGTGGTCCAGATTCAGCAAGTATCCTAATAACGCGTCCGCAGGGCACATAGGCGACGAGGTGGTGGGGTCATGACAATTGTCGGTCCTCTTCGCTGCCACCCGTATGTTCGGATTCAGATGCTTTGCGTAAATCACATTTTCGTGCGCTATTTCAAGGAAATTTGACCGCAGCAGGCCACAGCAAGCTAAACGATACCAAACTCGAACAATGAATCTCTCCAAATTCAATTCGTGATATTTATGGTTTTCCTATACATAGTTTCGCAAATCTCCACATAAGCTTGATTTTCATAGTGCTTTCGTTTTCGGTACCATGAACCCGAGCGACTACTGCAATCTTATTTTATTTTTCTTTCCGATTTCTGTCATAAAAGTAAAGTAGTCCTATTTTTTGGCACAGCATTCGAATGAGAAAAAAAAACAACCGTAAAAATCAGTCGATAGTAGCAATACGAAATGAAGAAAGACAGAGTAGTATGCACTAAACATTGATCAGGCGCATCATTAGTAGATAGGGTGAACGAAGCCTGCTCCTTCGGACGATGGGTAAAAAGACTGATGGGTAAAAGCTCTGCGATATTTCTTTTCTTTTTTCCTTAAGTTTCCTAGGATTTACTCAAAGATTTAGCAGCATACAACCTGCAGAAATTCTTGGGGAACTTTTACATCAACCGGGAAGAATCCACAAAAAGTGTAATTCTCAGCGCTGCCCTCACTATGCCGTCCATGGAGTTCCACGGAACTGAGTCGGTGCAATTACCGAGCAGCAGCGCTCGCTCGCTTGCTCTTGAACGAATTGATCTGCTGAATAGGCGAAAAGGCCAATCCAGTCTTTAATTAATGAGGTACACAGCAGAAAGATCGGCTGTTTTTGCGTCCATTTAAGGACGAAGAAATCCCGAGGAAATGCATGCCTATCTCGTTGCGTCATCTGACAGTCTTGGCACGCCTCGAAAGCGGGAAAATTAAAAAAGAAAAGAAAAGAAAATGAGAAGAGTTCAACAGTTCAGCTCGACTCACATTTGTCATTTGGCCACAAATTGTCCAAATGCGACCGGATCACGGATTTTCCAGCACAGCAGACCGCCGAATACAAGGTGTTCTTGTCGACTGTGCTCCGTGGGCCGGCAATCGTTTGGCAGATTTGTCGAAATTCATCTTTGCTGAGGGACATTCACAGGTGACAACGCCAAATCCAGAAAATAGCTTAAATTCTACAAAAAGAAGGCCAGCAGACGATCGGGGATTGAATTCGAATTGAGTACAAGGTAGATCTAGCGCTAAATCCTCACTGAACCGTCGCCATGACAACGCTGGCCAAAAATATACAAACATCGATGAGTCGAATGGAATGGCGAATATTTCGAACTGGCAAATACTATTATAATGGTATGATAATGAAGTGGAATGTGGTAGGCTTTTATAGTTTAGGAAACAGAGATCCAAACAAGAGCCTAGGTTCGGAATTTTCCCTGAAGGTTCAATGCGCCATGATTATAGAACCAAACCAAATGCAAACCATAGCACGATTTTTTTCACTAGACTAATAACTACTCCCTTATTTACTTATGAATTTGTTCATAGATCTCTTCCCCATCTGGAACACTAACGCCAAATCTATGAGAAGGAACTGCAGATTTAGCTGAGTAAAAAACCCCAGCAGAAGAACATGCAATTGTTTAGAATTTAAGAAATTTGTTTTTATCCTCTATCTTCTATCATATGCACTCACTGATGCTCACTGACAGTATGTAACAAAATATTTTGAAGAAAATGCACTATAGCCAATGGGAGAAGGGGGATGGATAGGCGCCCCTGAGAATGAGCCACGGAATTTTCGGATTTTTACAAAATAAGAAATTTTTTGTTTATTCTTAGTTGTTGATCTATATTGTTTTTTCGAGTGATGAATATTAATTATTCATGATTATGATAAACTATTTCTATTATTTTTATTTACCATCCGGTCGTTAAACTGATAAAGAACCCACTTTTTCCGCAGCACCTCCTCTCATGCCCAATTTCTGCGTCCACCACTGCTTACAGCTGCTGTGCAATCCAATATGAGGAAAAAAGTTGATAAAAATAGTAATATGAAAAGGCAAATAGAATTTCCTGACGCTTATACCATTGGGAAGCTTTTTCGAAGGCTTGCTGGTGGAGTTAATCTAGCCTGCAAGCCGCTTGTCCACATGAATTATGTATTCGGGTTTAACAAAGGGGTTTGGGACAAAATGAATACCGAAGAGCTCGCTTTACCCCATGTTATTATTTTTTGCTCTGCACAAAGGCCAGCAAGTATTTGAAGTCTCTCTCTTTCTCTGCACCATTGTTGAAAATGGCCTCTAAAAATAGATTAGTTTCCAGAAACAAAGGGCACAGTTCCCTGAAGCAAAAAACTAAACAATCGGATCATTGTGGTCCAATTCAAAGAAAAAATAGTGCGGCTGTAGCTTTCATGCATGTGAAGGTTTGCTTTCATCAGCTATGTATATAGCCCTACTGCTGTCGTCATAGTCTGGGCTACTGCCACCAATATTGCACGGGAAAATAGTTTCATTATCATTAAAGCCAGATTTTCCTTCAATGTTAGCCATTGCCGTTCGCGATGATGCTGTTCAAAAATGCTTTATGGAGGTGCTTAACCCACTGATGACCACAAGGCTCACCACCGGGCCATGCCTTTGGCCTTAGTGACCTCAGCAACTTCCATAGATGGTGATTCATTAGTTTTGGTATGTATCTATTCTTCTACCGGGCCTATGTAAAGTAGGCAAATTAGACGAAACACTCAGTTCTCATAGTATATCGGTAGGAAAAGGAAACTGAGCAGTATTTACAGTTTTATTTTCTCGTTTGATGAAAATTGCTAAAAAAATAGATTGATGCCATAGTTCTTCTGGATCTTGTACGATCTGTTTAGAGATAATGACTGCTTTGAGATTAGGCCCCCTGAACTAATTTGGATGACAAAAGGTGAACAGCGTCTCGGGATCATATTTCTCTTCTGATTCTTGGCTGTTTACAAGGAACCAATTGGTGCTCATTGAAATTGTGTCTGGCACATAAAGGTTTCTTAGGAGGTTGGAGAGACAAGAAAGAACGAAAGAAGAAAGGGAATGACCAGTGGCTGTTCAGTACCCGAGTAGCCCCATCTTATATCGTGGACACATCACCACCCCATCTATGTTCACCATCTAACGTTCGGGAAAACTCGCAACTTGGATGGAAAGAGCCAGACTCCCGGTCAGCGAGACCATCCACAGCCCAGACGTGATGCACTGTCTAGACTTACACTACAAATTAGGCTAGTTGGCGAAGGAGACCAAATTGCAAAGGGCAAATGATTCCACTCCATTGATAACGGTCGGCCACAACTGATGAAATCGTCAAAACCCTACGAGCCAGATAGGATAGTTCTTTCGCAGTACATTTTCTTCGAACTTGTGTGTTTGAGCAGCTTGGTGATCTTTGGAGATGGTTAATTGTGTGTAGCGAATAGCGTTTCTTCCACCTTCTAAGAAAAACAAATTTTTCAGAAGAGTTAGCCAGAAATTCACTCAAAGAATCACTACGTGAATTTATATGTTTCGCTTGCAGTTCCAGATTATTACGGTAAAAAACTTTATTCACAATCGAATTTACGTTTCAACGTTAAACTTATAAATCCATCCAAAGATGCCCAGGTTCAGAGATGACCGAATATGGAAGTTACCTCTACGCGACTCTGAAAAAGGATTTATCCAGAAATCTCCGGTTTAGATGCATAAAAGCAACGAAATGAATCACAGCTTTCTGACGAATCTTTTTCCTAATAATTCTGGAATTATCCTTCTCATTAATGGTATTTCAAAATTAGTAAATCAACAGGTTAAAAATGAACTTTTTGCTCCTCAGCAACTTCTTTTTTGACGCACTTCACCAACTAAAAGTGCTCTGAAATAATCTCGATGCCACTATGTCGTCAGACCCCACGACCCCTCCTCCTTCTCGCCGGGGGTGGGGTGGGGTGGACGCAGGTGATCATGGAGTGCACAAGGCAGAAGTGCGAGCTACATATGTAGGTGCGATTCGCACGTCGTTTGGTTACGTCGCGCTGTACTGGCCTTTCCGGATCCTTACTTTCCAGTATTTCAGACAATTTTTGTGAAAAGGCAGTGGATCAAGTGATCACCATATTCCCAATAAGATTTGGTTACCAACCCTCTGTCTTGAGTTCAGTAAAAGGTTCGATTTTTGGAGAATCTGACTAAATTCAACTAAAATGAATTGGATTCTGTGGATTTGAGTGAGCTGAGTTTTAATCCCTTTTGTTTAACTATTTTGTCGTCTATTACAATAATTTTACTCTTTGTGCTCCTTAAGATGTTTTTTTTCTGATTACATGATTTTGCAATTTCGTGTTCAAGGGCAGTAAGACACAAAACTGGATATAAAAACATTAGCACTAACAACAGAGTTCAAGAAAAGTTACTACACAAACAAAATCGCACTTATATATGTAGACTCAGAGGTCTTACGGTTCTCCATATATTTATTTATTCATTCATTCATTCACCCATTCATTCATTCATTCATTCATTCATTCATTCATTCATTCATTCATTCATTCATTCATTCATTCATTCATTCATTCGCCCATCCATTCATTTATTTCAGATTCTCCAGTATTGTTGAAGTTCCTTTTTTCGTTAGTTTCATTCCTGTACTGTTTTTTACGCTTTCTCTAAATATTTCTCTTTGCGACAATAGGCATTTGCACAATAGGCATTTGCTTTTCTGGAAGCGAGCAGAGATCCTCCATTATTTTACAGCCATCTTGCTCTGATTTGGTGAAATCTCTGGATTTTTGATATTTATTTTACTTAGACGGCTTTAGTGTTCATACAATGCGGACTATAAATATACAAGTACTAGGATTGTAGTCCTATGCAGCCTTATTGACAAAAATTGCACTTGCTGAAGAGCTACGTACTTTCGAATTCAATTTCCAAGCGAACGCGAATGTGTAAAGAGTGCGTAAAGCGGACAGTTGCGAACCTAACCAGATTTCCTACACCAAAAATCTCATCTCAGTGCTCTACAGCTCGTCAGTGTGGATGCTCCGGAATGTTTTCCGGTCAAAGTTGTCGTCCCTGTTCCATTTTCGCAATGCATTAACTCAATCAGCGAGCTATAGGCAATTCCGGGGGAGCTTATGTGGGTTGCGCGGTCTTCTGCTGTGCCTTCAACGTCATCCTGCTCCCGTTCCATTCAGTAGCGAATTTTTTAATCGTTAAAATTTTGTTGGCCGCGTTTCTGTTTGCCCAGCTCATCCAAAAAGCCACCGGTGATTCGCCGCCGCGTCCGTTTACTCACCATAGCGGTTAGAATTCGACCACGGCACCGCAAACATGACTAGACGTAATTTCACACCTCTTTTTCGGTGCTCTGCGTCGATTTGTGAGCCCTTACTAACTTGCTCAGCTTACTTCCTCGGTACACACTCGTCGAAGTACCGCACGTGGGGTGGCTGTCTCGTTCGCTCCAGAACGAGTCAAAAATTTTCACTTATTCATTCTATGAGACATAGAGGTGTAGAGCTGTTTAACCGCAAAAGGATGCCGCCTCTTGCACCTACCGTAATGGAGCTGTTTCTCCAAAATTTCCGGATAAATTGTTCCCTGTTTCTAATTTTTTTGTCATGTAACAGTTAGTAGCAGCCACATTTTCTTTTGTCAGAGCATTTATGAGTTTACAAATAAATAAATAAACACCTACTTAGTGGATCTGTTTATCCGAATTTGGTTCGGACTTAGAATTGTCATTCTTGATCCTGATTTTGTAGGATCAGGATTTTTAATAGTTTCGGTCTACTCATAACATAAAAATTAGAGAGGAAAGAATCTCTTTGCTTTCTTACCCGGCCATGTAGATAGCTGTTTTTCCGGCAATGTACCTGTTTATCCGGAGTTGCAGCGGTTTATCCAACACTTCAGCTGTTTATCCAGTCGTGAAGCTGTTTATCCGAAAGAGGCCACGCCCTTAAAGGATAAACAGCTTGCCCCCGCCCTACGAAAAACAAGGAAAAAACTTACATAAGTGGAGGACAATGGCGGACGCAGGTGGGGAACAGGGATGAGCGGATTATCCGTATCCGGTTGTCCGTACAGCCGTTATCCGGGTGTTTTTCCTTATCCGTTAACCGCACCGTTATCCGGGCATTTGGCACCGGATAACGGTGCGGATAAAGCAAAAATAGGCAGATTCAACTGCGCGTGATGTTCTACCTCAGACAAACCCTCGCTCGGCGCGCGCACCTCATAGAGGGCTCCGCGAGAAGCGAGCCCTCTGTCGCTTCTCCCGGAGCAGAAGGAAATAGTACAGTTTCGGTGACGCAGCTTGGTAAAGTTGCTCGGTTGAACCGGAGCAGAACTTCGCTAGGCGCGGAGCAGAAGACAGATGATTTTCTAAAAACGCAGACGACGAAAGACGCTCGCTGGGCGCGCGCGGCAAAACACCCTCTCTGCAAGAAAACCTGCAAGAAATACGAAGCAGCATCAGAGGGACCCCGTCAGTCGGTACCATCTTCAAAGTGCGTGAAACTGCAAGGTCGATATTGTGTACTCGCCAGCACATCTAGAGTGGGAGGGCTTGGCGAGTATTTTTGCAACNAGACGCTCGCTGGGCGCGCGCGGCAAAACACCCTCTCTGCAAGAAAACCTGCAAGAAATACGAAGCAGCATCAGAGGGACCCCGCCAGTCGGTGCCATCTTCAAAGTGCGTGAAATTGCAAGGCCGATATAGTTTACTCGCCAGCACATCTAGAGTGGGAGGGCTTGGCGAGTATTTTTGCAAAGGTGGTGATGTACCACCCGAACACCCAGAAGGTGGATCCCTGTCGTTCAATGATATGGTCATCACCCAGTATTGACCGGTTGTGACGTCATCGCTGGGCATGCTTGGGTTCGCCGGGCGTTCACACCGAGTTCGCTGGGTGCGCGCGCCGATCTCGCTGGGCGCGCGCATTGAGTTCGCTGGGCGCGCGCACTGATCTCGCTCGGTCGGAGCGCGCGACAATCTCGCTGGGCGCGCGCGCCAATCTCGCTAGTCCCGGGGCCTTACCTGCGCGGCCAGCGAGATTGTCGCGCGCGCCCAGCGAGGGTTTGTGTGAGACAGAGGCGGTGGCAAGAAAAGTCATCCACAGCACATTTTCTGCTGTTCTATCTTAGGCGCAAAAGGCGCAAACGTTTTCTCTCTGAATAATTTCTATACGCTTCGTTCCTTTGATATCTGTGCCCTTTAATTCATCAACTCGAATGGATAGAGAGAATAAGCAGTTCATCGGAACCCATTGTTAATGTATTTTCAAAGCCGGTGTTTTCTTGAAGAACTGGATGTGTTGATATTGATGTCTACGTGAGCGAAACTGAAGAAGTAACCAACGCTAAAGCGGCTTACATCCTCAAGTAACGCATTAAGTCTTCCTTCATGAATATTTTGCTTGGTTCAGCAGGACTTATACGTTTTAGCTAGCAAATCACGTAGGTTGGAAACCAAGTGAGCGTCCCTTCACACTCCATGAGATTGCAAAAACTCAAAGAGAAGATGAAGACTTAAAGCTTTTATTGTGTTAGACTTTGCAGTCAAGGAAAGAAAAGGAGACAGGGTATCTCTTTATAAAGAGCTGTTTTCAAAGAGCAGGGCAGGCTCGGTACGCCATGTGTGGGGCACTCCTATTCTTTCACAACGCGCTGGCACTCATGGGCAATGGCAAGCGTGATATTACAATAAGTTTCATATTCTCTATAGCCTTGGACGCTAGTATAAAAAGCAGGCTAACCCGATGAAACCATCTACTGGAAAATAAATTGGTGAAAGATAATCGCAGAAAATCCGCCGATCACGGCGAAGCTGCGCTTCGTTGGGATGAGAGTAGTTTTGTGTTCAGTTGGCCGAAAAGAAAAGTGGTGCACGGCTTAGGGACACTGGAATTTTTACGGAGTTCAGCTGGCCCAAAGGTACGAAGACAAGAGGGACAAAGCGCCGAGAGCCGGCCTCTCTCTGAAAATTATCGAAAAATGATTTTTCTTCATGTTGTTTCTGAGGGAAGATTCGCTAAAAAAAACTCCGAAGACGATGTCTTGTGAGGAGATAAAGCTCCTGTTTTGAAGGGTACAGCTAGTATTGTGAGAGGTATAACCTCTTTTACTAATTTTTTTCCGAAATTCTCGTCATAATTACGTTTCCCTACGAAGAGTAATAACTAAAAAGGTGCTTTCCTAGATGCTTATCCGTTATCCGGTGTTCGGTATCCGTTATCCGGTCATTTTTGACCTATCCGTTATCTGCACCGTTATCCGAGTAATGAAAAATCCCGTATCCGCTCATCCCTGGCGGGGAAGGAGGGAGCCGGTAGGGGGGGGGGGCGCCCTCTTGAGAATGGGTCGCATAATTTTTGAAATTACTTCACAAAACAAACAGAAATCTTGTATTAGTTTATTTTTATTTGCTTATTTCTATTTTTTTAAGCATTGATTATTTGTCAATTATTTTAATGGTAAGCCGATCATAAAATAAATAAAAGACTATGAATAATCTATTGTTGAAAGGGCCAAATGAGGATCAAAATAAAGCGCCGTTTCGCGCAGCAATTCTGGGAATTTTGGCGAGCCTCTCTCAGTAATCCTAAGAAGGTGAGCTCATTTGAGGAGCTTTACCAACATTTTGTTTGCAATTGCCCTTAAGCTACTGCTCCACTTTCTTTTCAATTGTTTTTCTGCATGAACTTGTTAAGTAGAGCTGTGAAAAACTCCCACACGTGCGAAAAAGAAATTCTCTTTGTGCGAATGCGTATTTCTTATATTATTCATGTTTACCATACTGAGAGTGGTGTTCCAGGAGAGCTGTACGTATTCTGCTCTGTCATGCCTTTGCAGTGGCTTTGCACGACCGTAGCATCCAAATGCTACGGCTGTCATTATTCATGTAATAATGCTGAGTACTTGCTTGTCTGTAGCAGTATTCCGTGCTCGGCATAAAGGCCAGCGAGCGTCAGCAACTTTGCAGCTCTTTGTCCAGACTACATAACCATCCTTCACTAAACAAAAATATCCCTCGAAATACTATTAAATGTGTAAAAAATTACAAGGAATTCAAATTTGATCTGTCTATCGGTCGTCAGAGCCCTCTATAAATCAAAAAAGTGCAGCACTTGAAAGGTGCAGCGTGTTTGAAAGCACTCAGAAAATCTGTACCCAAAAATTGAAGTGGGACCTTTGCGTCTAGGGCCAGCAATAGGTGGTATTAAGCCATTCTTAAAAATGACGCTGAGTAAATACATATTAGGGTCAGAAATTGGCTTAATAACTAAACCGTTAGAATTCAAAGCATATATACCTTGCTCGGGCAGAAATGCTAGTCTTTGCGATTGGTCAGCTGGATGAATTGACCAATCGCAAGCATTGGCCACACTGCTGTACTTGGGTACAACGCTCCACACCCTCTTGCGGAGTGCTGCAAGCTGTACACACTATTTTTCCTGTATTTTCTCTTCAAAAATCGGCCGCGGTGACACTAAAAAATTGATTGAAAATGACTGCTTCCTGTCGTTGTTGTTGGTTATACTTAGGACAGGAAAATGCATTAAATTTATTCGAATTCGAAAATTCGATTTCGAATAAGTTGAATTTTCGAATTACCGGGGATAAGGGACAAGGACAGTTCTTGACGAACCACTTACAAAAGAGGGCTAGGGTCCTCTGTTTTTTCGGTATTTGAATTACTTGGATCGGATTCCGAATTGATAATCGAATTAACTGATTGTGAGTTATTCGACTTCTATTCGACCCTATGTAAAGTAGGTACTGCCCCGTTGGCTCACGTCCAGCATGATAAAAAATACAATACAAAGAATACGATGCGTTGAGTAAAATATTGTTTATGCATCTAAACTCACGACATGGAATAGGTATGGTTTTTCGGGTAGAGGGCGTTATACCTGAAAGGGCGGAGCAAATGGGCTCTGTGATTGGCCAGTAGAGTTGGTTTGCCATTCATAGGGCTTATCCGCTCCGCCCTTTCCAGGTATAACGCTCCACTGTCGGTTTTTAAAATAAACTATACACATCCGGGTCCCATAAGCTTGTTTACTGCCTTCCCGCCCGGTAGATCAGAGTCTCAGGAGTATTCGGATCCACTGGTTACCTCCCACCCTCTTCTATCGATAATAGGGAAATTTATACTACAGGGTGGGCCAAAAATACGGTAACAACACGTGTTTTTGTTTTGAAGAAGTGTATTCTGCCTTGAAGTCAAATTCAACTGGGAGCTTGTTTCGAGATGTTTTACCAGCACAGTGTTCCAGCGCTCAGGTTACGTTTGGTCCAAGAATGGGGAAACCATATATTTCAGGACCTACTGGATTTGCTGTGTGGATATTCAATTGTCCAGAAGAAAATCAATTGGGTTAGTAGGTATTCGAAGCACTCAAGACATAGGCTTCTCCTATGACCTATAGAAATCCGGAGTTTCCAAGAAAGCACTTTGAAAAATTAAGGATCATTTTGACACCAACCAGTTGCGCGCCGCGGCTCGCGACTCCACTGAAAGTGTTAAGGTCTGATTTCTAGCAAATGGAGGATATTCCTGGAGCTTGTCTGGTTTTTTTTAATCAGTAGGAAGCAACGAACATAAATCATATGACAACGCTCCAAATTACAACGACCTTCATTTTCCAACTGCCATTTTCCTTGTTACCGTATTTATGGCCCAGCCTGTAGATGCGATTTGCTTTCGACTTCCAGACGCACGCATCCATTTGCGGAAGATTTTCTATGGAGACCGGTCAACGCGGCATGAAATTCTCAATGAAAAGAACGCGCGGCCGTCGCGAAGCCGTAAACACCTGCGACTGAGCTGCGACTGCGATGCGACTGCCCCTATTCTTCATCGTATAGTCGCACGCGCGTCAGTCGCACGCATCCAGTAGAATTGCCCTAATCGTTATTGATGAGGCGACGGTGCCTCACCGAACGAGCCAGGTCCCGCTCATTTAGAGGAGTTTACCTCTTACAACCTCTTACTTCCACACATTAATTGCTTTGCTTTCTGGACTAATTACTTCACCATTTCCTATATTCTTTCATTTTCATGCACTTACATTGCTTTCGTGCATTTCCTCTTCCTTTTTCCATCCCTGTGTGCACACATATTTGGAACATCATTTACTTTTCAACGGTTTCAATATCCATATTATCCATATTGTTTTCCAAACTGCTGTTCATTTGCGTAATTTCATCGTTGATCCTGGGCCAAATCAAATTTTGTTGTGTGCATACTTGATCGAGTTATCCTGGTACAGTACCCTGACCAACCAACTTCGTTAGAAGTATCACTTGGTTTCCATTCCTATAAATTTTTGGCACCATTTTAAAAATCCACCTAGATTCCCGTAACTGTACGTAACCGATCAAATTAAATATCAGTCTGGCTACACCACGGGTTTCGTATTAAGCTGTGAAATTTAGGCGTCTCTTATTTTGCATGATTTCATGGCGAGGGCCGAACCACCCGGTGGCCTCTCTGCGGCATCGAAAAGCACACGACGCGACCGCGTCGCTCGAGCACGAATCCTCTCTGGGACAACAAACTTTGGAGTAGGAGTTTTCTTGATAGTTAGTTAGTTTTCTTACTAGTTAAGATCAGATGTGATGAACAACCATCGAGAAAACCCAGAGTCAGCACTGCGATGACGATTCCATTGTGAGCGGCGCAGTCGCGTTGGGTGCTTTTCGAGGCCGCGGAAAGGCCACCGCCATCGACGCCCACTGTAGATTTTATTCGGCATGGTTTTACCTAATTCATAGAAACTATTCGAAAATGAAAAAAAATTATTCTTGAAAAATGCCATGTCCTTCCGTCCCGTTCTCCAACCCCGCTCACGAAATCCAAGTGGAAAGCCACAGGTTTAGGATCACAATGGTATCTGCCAGAGTACCTTTGCATTCACGTGCTTGCGCTGCAGCAATGCAGCAAAGCGCCAAGGAACAGTTCCTGGGTCGGCGAACAGTTTTTCGAAGGGTGTGCATGGATTGGAGTTTTGTTAGTTTGCCATTGTTGTATGACATTTTTGCCATGTGAAACATAATACCAAGCCAAGAATCCTCGAATATTCTGCACATCTCCTCCTGGAACAGTACTTTACGGAAGTCTATAGAGGGCTTTTGCTCATCTCCTGCTCATGTTCCTGCTGATTATGAGGAAGTTCGAACGCTTGCTGTGTGCTGGATCGCTCCAGCAAAAACGCGGTGTGGAAAATAACTGCCCGTGGGGGTTTTTCTGTGCCTCCACTGAACAGCGTGGGAATCACGCAAAGTGGCTTCGTTTTCGCTCGATTTTCACTTTTTTGAGGAGCAAATATTTTACTTTCTCACTCTTCTTCTTCAGTGGGCGATTCGTTTTCCACCACGAAGCTGAGCAACCAGATGTCATGCTCGAGCGCACCTCATTTATTATCACTTTGACTAATGAATCACAGAAGAAATTACTTGCTTTCTATCTTCCCAGGCCATTTGTAATACCTTATCTCGTTTTTTTTTGCATTTTCTTTCTCTACTTTTTCTGAACCATCCGTATTTGTCATTTTCTTGCTCATTCCTTTTGTTCTTCTCATTTTCTTCTGACTTCCTGCAAAATGATCTACTGCATGTTCGCAGGTTTTTGTCATTATGATGCGAGTCTACTCAATTCCTTTGCACAGAATCAGGTTCCACATGTTGAGGCCTAGGGCCACAAGGCCAGGGCCTAGAGTTAAGCCGAGGAGGGCAAAAAAGTAAACAGAAGAAAAAAGAACAATGAAAACTGTACACAATACAACAGCTGACAATTATTACACCTTGGCCTGATCAATAAAGTAAAAAGTGATGAAAAAAACGTAATGAAACATAGCATAATGATAATGCTATGTCGCTAATGTAATAATATTACTCAAGATTTCACTGTGTTTTCGTGAATTAACGTGAATGTCTCATCCAACGATTTTCTGAAAGCAAGATTCATCCTAGAAAAGGACTCTCCAAACTCCAAAACTCCAAAGAACATGAATCCACGCCGAAGCCAACTTGTTTAAAACCTCTCACGAACTAACTCGAATTGACCCACGTCATAGTTCGGATTGTCCATGTCCTTCCGGTGACAGCTCACTCGTAGAATGTGGAACGTAGAATTCTCTCCCCCCCACTACTGGTGACGCACTCTACATTCCATGTCAATATCATACAGTCGCTGAGCTTGTCTTTTACTCTAAACAAAGCATGTGCTTTGAAAAAAAAAAGCAAAAACATCAACACGAAAGATTCATTGAAGAAGGTGATGCCCACATATTGTTGCAAATTAAGTCCTGTTTACTTGCAGCTTCCACTTGCCGCTGTCGTTCTCCTCTGCAACATTCCCTGATATTAGCTTGAGGCCAGATCCAAGCTCTTTTGAAAGTTTTTTTAAAGCTTTGCATCAGGCCCCCGGAGGTTTGTTGTCATTTTTGAGGCTTACTCGTCAGCATTCTCGGAATAAGCTTTGATAAGATCTCACAGTTGCAAATGAAATGGGAGGATGGTTTTGTGCTGAAACGTGCGCTCTTTTGCAAGAAAGGCCTTGTTATAGCAAAAGTACGTGTGCAGAAAGGATATGTTGCATTTAGAATAATCCATGAGATACAAGAAACAATGCTATGCCCATCATCCACATCGTGTAATAATGCTGCGTTGCACTTCCAGTAAATAGCATGGATTCTTTGTTAGATTTCTTCGAAAGTTCCGTCCAAGTTTTCTTGGATAACCTCTCTTTCTTCCTTTTCCAGTCCGGCAAATCTTTCGATAGTTCTCAAAAAGTGGATATAGCCAAGATTTTCCCCAGTTTTCATTCAGAAGGAGCACAAACGGCAACTTTGCCATTTTAGGTTTTCCTGTAACGCTAAGCTCAGAAATATGGCGAGAAATCGCGCCAACTGCATCATTTCCTACGGAAAAGGAGGTTTTTATTTGGTTCCAGTTTGGATAATTAGGCGAGGACCTGGATTTTCTCTACTCTGATTCCTACAATGCGGATGAATAAGGCTAAGTGATGCCAACGAAACTCCAGGGACCCTATGGGACAATTTGTCAAACAAATTAGGCAGAAAGTGAGGAATAAAGAGAAAGAAACAGGAAGTTTAGAAACTCAAATTAAGAAGAGACGAGAGTTCTTTCGACTAATTACACCAGGGCCTGAATGCATCATTGAGCTTACCCAAGGTAGACGTGTTGATGCTCGTGTGAAGCACGGGTAATTTTGGGGTAGTTGCAAGTTTACCCTGGATAATCTCAATGATGCATGCGCCCCAGGATGACAGAGTTACGCAGGCGTTGTGATGAATGATGATCATAAATCGCATGAATGATGCAACTTTAACGCCTGTTCGGGTCGAATCAAATCCCTTGGAGTCAATTCAAATAATTTTCTAACTTTCGCTGCATTATATGTATTAGGTTGTTGCGAAAATAATTGCCGTTTCACGGTATGCTTGAAAAAAAATTTCTTTCTTGCCCAAAATCAACAACTTCAAGCCAACTTGTGCTAGCTCCTGGTAGGGTTTGTTCTGCTCTTTCAGATGCTTCTTCAATAATCTCGCTAGCTCTTCCCTGGACTTTTTTATAGGGTCGCGAAAAATGGTGAGCCGACGCGATTTTCGAGTGATCATGTTGTACGAGTTCAAACTCAACCATTCTGCAGCNATTTTCGAGTGATCATGTTGTACGAGTTCAAACTCAGCCATTCTGCAGCGGAAGCAGCCCGTAATATGGCACTTGTTTTTGGCACGGAATCTCCTTCCGAAAGGACAGTGAGGTGCTGGTTCGCAAAATTCTCTTCCGGCGATTTTGATCTCGAAGATAAACCCGGTCGTGGTCGAAGGATGTCGCTGGACGATCAAGCACTGAGAGCAGCGGTGGAAACGAAACCCGATACTACTACTCGTACGTTGGTAGCAGGCCTGGGGGTTCACTATGCTACAGTTTCAAAACATTTGGCCTCCATTGGCATGGTGAGAAAAATGCAAAAGTGGACACCCCATGATCTGAACGCTGACCAGCAATCCACCCGCTGCGAGATCTGTTCTAACCTTCTCGTTCGCCAGAAAAACGAGCCATTTCTTCACCGTTTATTAACTGTAGATGAAAAATGGCTCCTATTCGATAATAAGAAACGTGGTTATGTATGGGTAGACAAGTTCTCTACCCCTCCAAGCTTCCCTAAACCAGATCTTCACCCTAGAAAGGTTATGTTGACAGTTTGGTGGTGTTGTAAGGGTGTTATTCATTATAGCCTTCTGCAACCTGGTCAGGCTGTTACATCAGAGTCTTACTGTTGTGACTTAGACCTGATGTATGAAAAGTTACGACAAATGTGGCCGGCAGTGGTGAACAGAGGTGGGCCTCTCCTGCTCCAGGATAGCGCTAGGCCTCACACTTCAATACTCACCCGGGAAAAACTGACGCAGTTAGGCATAGAGGTTCTCCCTCACCCACCTTACTCTCCAGACCTCTCCCCTACCGACTACCCCTCTTTCCGGACTTTCGAAGCAAACCTGCGTCAGCGGCAGTTTCCTGATTTGGAGCATGTTGAATTTGCCTTCCAAGAGTTCTTAAAATCTTGTGATCTCAGTTTCTATTGTAAAGGTATAAATGAATTACCGGATCGTTGGCAGAGATGTGTAGAATCTGATGGATTTTATTTTGATGGATAAAGTTGAGTTTGAACAGAGTTACAGCATTTTGAACTGGACTGTCTATTTCGGCAATTAATTTCGCAACAACCTGATACATATTTATTGATATGGATTGGTGCTAGTAAAGGTTTTACACCAGTTTCTGAAGTGAAAAAAGCTAGGCCTTTTCCCGCTCTTTTTTTTGGTCGCATTGTTGTTTCTCACGCCAATCTTTTCTGATTCCATATGGAGAAAACAGCCATCTAGGATTACTAAGCCTAGTCTGCCCAATCTGGCATCAGTCTCTTGAACCTTAGCCTAATCTACAACGTGAGCCTTACATCATTGAACTACGCCGCCTAATCTACAACGTGAGCCTTACATCATTGAACTACGCCCTTTTTTAGCTTTTTTTGAGATTTAAATAACCTTCTGAGTATTCCATAATGTGATGTTAACGGAGCACTACGAGGTTAGCTTTGATTAAACGGGATAAGGTTGAATTACATTCCACAGAATGTACTTCCTCGATTGACTTAAAAACAGCTATAATTTTTTGTTGCGTTACGAGAAAATACGCGTAGTTTAACGCCCATTTTCAGACAATAACCCGAATTTTTGTTTTTTAGCCGTCAGCTGATGAATATTCTTGTTAGTACATAATGCAGTCAACTACTCAATGTTGTTTTAAATTGATGGGCTGTCAATAAAATTATTACAGTATCATTTACTGTACGTATGTGCTGCAATACTTTTTTATTTACAGTTTAGTTTTTTAGTTCTACTTAGTTACTAGTTCAATATTACTTATACATGGATTTTGTCTACATTGGCAAAGAGATGTGGATATGCTCAACACGAAATCAAAGAAATACTATTTTCTGCTTTTTTCAAAAAGGCGACAAAGGTTTATAAAATGGATTGGGTGATGCAAGAGGGGCCGCATACATTGTTGAAAAACTTACCCAAAATTAAACTTACCCATCGCCATCGCGGGTGTCAACATGTTTATACTGGGGCTGGGCCCGCATGCATCAACGAGATTACCAGGGTAGACGTGTCAACACAGCACAAGTCCACCCATCGTTAACATGGACGTGAACATACACATAAATCCCGGGTAATGTCATTGATGCATCCATACTCTGGGTTTGGGCCCGCATGCATCACAGAGATTACCCAGGCTCTAAGCATCTCATTGGTTTCACCTGGAAGGCGTGTTTGCACTTTGCGAATCTACCCATGGTTAACGCAGGCGTCAGCACGTTTACCCTGGGTAATCTTAGCGATATATCCAGGGTCTAGGCGTGCCACTTTTCGTGTGGAAGTGGTGACGTAGGAGAAGTTCGACAAGCCCACTAAGATCAACGTTGAGATCAGTTTACCCTTGGAGTCCTTGATTCTCTGGATGGTCTGAACTCGTAATCGTTTGCTTAGGAATTTAGCATGAACAATTTCTGGATAAGTAGGCAGGCCATCATCTCTCGGCTGCTGCAAATCCCACCGGAAGCTGCATCCTCACATGGCATGGAGCAAGATTGTCCACGCGAGGAGTGCTATACAAACATCCTGTCGGCAATAACCCTAATAAGGAGCCTAATAATTGAGTATCGCCGGTGACATGGGTAGCCGATGTTATTCACTGTGTTCGCATATAGTACACATCAGCATCCTAGCCAGCACGACGCTCCAGGATTCGGACTACTCGGCGTCGTCGTCGCTTCATCGTTGATTACCATGCCACGTCTGTCGTTCTGCTCGTCAATCAGTCTCGTGACCAGCTTAGCATGAATTCACTTCCGCTTTTTCGTACACTTTTTGTATGGAGTGAACTCGTGAGGTTTGAGTTTGAGTTTCTATAGGTCTTTCCGATAATCGTAGAATCTATTAGCTGGTAGGGGCTTACGCTTTTATTCTAGATCTGAGGATTTGAAATTCTTAAATTCCCAGACCCTATTGATAAAGAAAAACTTTCTAACTTCAGAACACCATATCTGATGAGTTGATTTCGCTTTCTGAATTAGGAGGGAGAGGTAGAAATAACGGTGATCCGAGGGTGAAGTTAATGCTCCCATCATTGAAAAATCTGATCATCATCATTTATCACATTGTAGGGATTACAATGCGATCCTTTAAACTGATGCCAGCAACACTCTTTTAAGAATATTCTGACTTCTATGATCTGAATATTGCAGTTTTGTTGGAGGTGGTCCTGCCATCTCCTCAATTTGACCATCATTGGTCCTCATATAAAGTTTTCGCAGCGCCTCAACGCCAGCCAAAGACTTTTGGGCCACCCTGTAGAATAAACAGAAAATTGCTACGTTGCCCTAACGTCAATTCTTGCTGGATCAAAGGGCAATTTATACTAGATGCGTGCGTTTGACGCGCTTGCGTGTGCACATATAATGATGTGTTGGTCCAGTCGCAGCCCTAACGCAGCGCAGACGCACGCGTTTGCGACCCTGTGGCGGCCATTCGTTCTTTCCATTGTGGATGTACATGCCGCGTTGACGGGATTGATGAAGAGTCCTCCGCAAATGGATGCGTGCGTCCGACACGCGACTGACGTACGCACCTAGTACAAATTGCCGTGGACAAAAAATCGAACACTCCAAAAACATGGAGCTTTACAGCTCCTATTTTCTTTAACCCAAAAGGTAGGGTTCTCCCTTTTGTGAACATTTCAATTTGTCGACTTATTCAAAATAGAATATTCGAGTATAAAATGTATCTGATACATTATTCGATCACCACATTAGTTGTCACCTTCTCACTCTGCTAGAATGGACGAATTTCTCAGATAAAGGCAATTATTCTTGCTAGGGGGACTCGCCCTAGCCAGCGAAGAAAGCTAGTAGTAAAATCGCAAGAGAATCCATATTCTACCCCTCTCTTAGTGAGAGGTAGGCTCAGAGCCTTCCCGACAACGTTTATGAATACGGCCTGTGTTTGGAATGGAATCTCATCCAGAAAAAGCTGAGAAGAATTTCTTGCCACTCCGGATGAAACTTGTGACAGTTGTATCCCTCACAGTAAAATATGAAAGCGTTTGGTGTCCCCAACCATATGCACTGGGCTACCGGAAGTTGCTATCCTCAAAATAGAGTCCTGTATAGGGGATGTGAGGCAAAACAGAGAAATGGAAAACTTTATTCAATATACTTCTTTATTATTCACGTAAATATCTGCCATCCAGAAAAACGTGTTTAATATAGCCCGATGTAAGCTGCAATTAGAGTATCTTTAGAACACACATAGTGCTCTGGACCTTTACCAGTTCGTAAGCCATCTATCAAATAAAATTAAATTTCCTCGAACAAAACGGCGCATCTTTGAGCTTTTGAACCCCCAGCTGCTGCTGTCCTGGATAAAGCTGCCTGTCCTACACTGTTTACTCCTAAACTTCGTTCCGAAAAGGGTAATACCAGGGTAATACCAAGGAAGTTTCTATCTGGTTACGAGAACTCGGCGCCACTGCCATAGTACGAGGTGCAATACGATTACGGACCATTACACCCAGCTACGTCGATTGTCCGCTGGTGTTTTGCTGGTTCCCGAAATTCCGTGAACCAATGATCGCTACTGGTTTGGTGTGGACATTGTTTTGCTCATTTTCCGGCTGAATTTAATAGTGTTGACAGATATAGAATGTCAACGGGTGTAAGGATGACACGTGTGGTTTCCGTCAACATGGTATGTGCTAATGGCCTCTATATACGTTCCAAAATGGCAGTTTTCCCCGAGCGATTCCTAGAACAGCACGATCCTACAGTGGGAGGCTGACCACTGTTCTTGAGAGCTATATTTGTGACTAGACGCTGTGCCCGGCTTCGCTCGGGTGTTTCATTTCTCTCGGCTATTTAACGCTGATGATAGAAATTGTTGAATCCAATTAGTCCCTCAAAGTACTCATTATTCTTGTGATCAGCCCAAGTAACCCTTCTTAGCCCACTCTTGCCATAGAGCAGGTGAGGTTCTTTGTTAGGTGAATTCTTCTGAACCTTCCTTGCCATATTTACGTTCAACGTGTAAGAGAACCCCAGTGGACGTGTCCTTACCTATCAGTAAGCAAAGGGAACCCCAGTAGGCATGTCCTCCCCGACCCGTGGGCGAAAATAGCGAAAAGTCAATTAAAATCGATAAATCAATGCTTGGTGCGAAATGGTTGTCATGTTCGTGTTCAGTGTATCGGATAACCCCAAGTAGGCATCTTCTCCCTGACCCGTGGGCGAAAATACCGAAAAACCAATAAAATCGATAAATCGATAATCAATCGATAACCTAAGGTAGCCTAAAACCTCCGCCGGCCCGAGTTGTATATGTGTGCAAAGTTTGGTCCCGATCGGTTAACTCTCCGCGATTTCTATTCGTTACATACATACACACATACACACACACATACATACAGACATTCATTTTTATATATAGAGATTACTTGTGATTAGTGGTGTACACCTCCTCTACTATATTTCAGAGCCATAATAATCAAATCATGTCTATAGTTTTTTAAAATTATCATTAGGGATGCCATCACGCTATTGTTCACTACTTTATGTGTTTATCATTATTATCAAATTATTCGTCATCATATTTGTTAGGTGATCAAATAAGTTCCAGGTTTTTCAAAAATTATTATTTCACGTTCTTTTTTGTGCAATGATTAGCCAATTACTTAGTACTTTTACATAGTCATCCAAGGGAGCCTCTCTCCTCCTACAAGCACGTTCTCATAATTTTCCACAAAATCTCAATTCCACCTAAATTCAGGACATTAGAACTGAAAGTACCAGTTGGCGCAGAAACTCACTTCCGACATTTGCATTATTTTCCATTAATCAAGACTCCTGAGCGCACATTCTTGAGCCTTCAAGCACCCCACACAGAGCGGGGCGGAGCCGCTGTTGGATGATTGGTCCATTCCAATGGCTTTTACCGCTCTTGGCGGGTAATTTGTTCTCGCGCTTTATGAAATACACCATACATGTAATGAGAAATTCAAAAGTGGGGAGAGGACGGAAGTGTATCATTGTGAGTGGAAACTAGGCAGTGACTTTTGGGTTCAACTGTTCTCTTACTTTCGAAATTTTCACATGCATTCGTAATGGAACTGCTGGGAGGATTCAACCCCGAGAAGCGTGGATGAACTAATTGCACAACAGCGGCACCACCCCTTTTCTCCCATCATGCAACACACCCGATTTTGCCGTTTCATGCCGTTTTGTGAACCGTCCACATTGCACGAAAATTTCGAGTACACATGTGGGTTAGTTTGTAGTTGAGTGGGTTTTCCCGCCCACTGTTGGAGTCGGGCCGATACAAGCTGGTACCCTGAATCTGCTCAGTGAAGAAGCTGGAAATGACAAGGACATGAAGCCCTGTTGCTCGCTTGGATTCTTCTATTCGAATAAAGGGTATTTTTAGAGGGCAAACTCATCGAGAAATTACGCTAAAGCACATCAGGAGAAAAAAAGCAACTTACCACCTAGCACGAAAGAAGTTGAGGTTCAGGAGGCGAAAGCATTGTGTGGAGGTGGAATGGAAAACATGCATGTTCCTCAGCCTATTTCTGCTAGTTAGGCCCTGTGCTTCTCTTTTTTTCTAAATATTATCTTTTACTTATTATCTTTTAGATATTATATATCTTTCTTTAGATATTATGTACTATCTGTGAGGGGAGCACAAATCTTGGGAAAACTACCCGCGCATTCGCCTCCGTGCCTGCCCTTAGTGGCTCTCCCCGGGGTCCAGAACGGCCTTCCTCGGAGTGTAAAAATTCTGTGCGTGAGTCCGAAATGTCTAACTGCTCAACAGTTGGAGGGGGAAGGACAAGGGGGAGGGGGACTTTTTTGTTAAGCACTCTTTTTTTGAATGACGATTTTTTCACCTCCGCGACAAACGAAGGGACACGGCGGTGAGGTCCAACCTGATCAACACCGTCGCGAATGTCTGAGTGTGGTGACCTTTTCCTCGGATCTTTGTTTTTGGCTGAGCGGATAGTTGCTGCCATAGAGCTGAAGACGATTTGCGAGCTCATCCCTGATGCTCAGGCGTTTTTATTCAATCGTTGCCTTTACTCACCGAATCACAGTGGTTATCCGCATTAGTGTAGGGTAATCCTTGAGCTCCCTACATCCTTCTAGGAGTCTAAGAGTCGTATACACACTTGCCCTTTAGTCGCTCATTGTACAAAAACCCGCGAATCCCTTCACTTGCACACAAATCCCCTACCACATGAAGATGTCATCTGTGAAAGTACTATCTAAACTCATTAAAAACGACGCGACACAACTGAGGGGGAAGTGAGTGAATCGGGTTTCTTTAATTATACATAGTTCAACCCTTATTATTTTTCGTCTGTATCTCGCCCCTCAGGCCATCTGCCCTCTGTAATAGGGCGTGCCCTAGGCTTGTAGTGCGGTGACCTCCGCTAAAGTTCAGGCGGAGGACTTCTCTCGTTTTAGATAGCGTAGTTGACGTAGTATTAGCAATTCTAATGTGAATGACGTGTTGCTAAACGAGCTGACGTACGAGTTATGATAGCATTAACGCCAATGATGAGGCTGATGACTCCATGCTGGATATTCCCTCCTGGATTCCGGGAAGAGTTAAGGGGAATTTTCTTACGAAAGTTAAGATGAACGATTTTGTACCACATGCGAGCATTAGTTCACTTATTTTCATTTTTTTAAAACACATCTGTGGTTGAATTTTTTACATGGGGCTTAAGGAAAAGAGTTTTCCTGCTACTTATAACTGTACTCACAATACTGTTCACGGGATTTCGAAAACCGAAGGTCGCTCCGTGGAGTCACCGTCGCTCACAGTTGCTTAGGAGAACTGCCCCGATCAAAGCAATTTCGTTCCCGTTCGATTTGTCTTGAAGAGATCTTTCAGCTGAGCTAATGCTTGTCGGGTTAATCCTTCCGTTTACGGGTTACTTCAAGTAGTCGATATATCGATCGATGGCGCATAATGAATCGGTACATCTTGTTGATCTGTTGAGGATCATTGTCTGCTGATTGTTAGGTTTAGCAGTACGCCGCCAATTTATCTCGCGCTTTACCTGCTGGTATGCCTAGAGAATGGACGGAGTTTACCCGAAATTCGAAGTAGGTTTTCTGCTCTTTCAAGGCGTATAATTTGCGTGAAATTAGGCCTGACTGCCTGACCTTCTCATGGAAGGTTCGCAGCTTTCTGCTCATTCAGAATGGACGAGTTTCCTCGAAAAATGTGACATATCCTGCTATCTTCCAGGTTGTCCCGAAAATAGTGGCTGTTTTGAACTGCGCTTTTGAAGATGCACAACTCAGCTCAAATTCTGAATATTTCTTTGAAACAAAAGCTGTTATGATGCGAATTTTCAATAGATTGAAGGCTTTGGTTTAAATGCTGCAAAAGTAAAAAAAAACGAAATCGTTGGACTCATTTGACCGCAGAAGTTGAATTTTCACAAGGTATATTCGTTTTTACCGGGAGAACTTGTCCACTTTATAGTGGCTCGTAGATCTTTTTCTTTCCCTGGGCATCCATGAATTCCACAACTGTGAATGAAATAAGTTTCACGCGTATGCGAAGTTTGTCATTTTACCTGTCTCTCCCCTCTATTTTATGGCCATTTTTGCACCGCAGCTTACAAGGGATTTGCGTAATTAACAGTTATTCCAGCATATCCTTGAACTATGGCAGAGATGAGCGCATGGTTCACGGCTAGCGAATATCCCGTAGAGTTTACGGCTTATGAGTCGCAGGAGTCAAAATTTTGTTCCGCACGTACCCATGCCTATATCCATTGCCTATTTCTATGCCATACTCAATTCTTATGCTCCTTTTGCAAAGAAAATATAATATTCGGAAACGAACACCATGAAGATTAGTTTTCTACGAAACAATGTGTTCAACACGAGTGACACCCCTTATTCCAGAGCCTTCTGGATCCTGTGTTACTCCATGCTGACAACTTCCAAGTTTTCAATCATATGATTCTGTGCCTGCTACTTTTCACCCACCTCATTTCATAAATTTAGAATTCCCTTCACATCCCGCCTCGACATCCGGCTTTTACCAACACTTCCGCTCATCTTTGGTGCCTTCCATATATCCCATAGAAATCCTCTTTGCGTCCTGAGCAGCGTAGCAGCTCGGGCAGTTTCTTCCAGAATTTTCAATTGCTTCCTGCACCTCAAAAGCCAACTTTTTTCTCCAGTGAATCTTTCCGCTGTCTCTAATTGGAAGAAGGCAAGCCTTGAGAATATGGGAAAACCTTTTCTTGGAAAAGCATTTCCACGTTTGCTTCTTTTTTGTTCGAAGCATAGATAGGTAAGGGCTGGGATTCATGAAACGTTAACCACGCAAACCAATGAGGGTTAGCGTGGATGGTCCCGCACAGACTACGCAGCAAGAGGAGACCCAGGACGCGAAAGTTGGTTTGCTAGCCTGGGTTTGCTTGGTTATGCGTTCATGAATCCTAGCCAAGGTTTGTGTATGAAATGAGCCACCTTCCCCGGACGCACCATTACTCTTCTATCATATTTTATGGCTACGTAGCCTCCCACTACACATTCAAATACCATATACTCATGAATTTACAGACACCTCGGCTAGTTCTGCAGATTCTGCATAATCCTTTCAGTTGACGACGCAAAACGTGGAAATTAGCTGTTCTTTTCAGTTTTCGCATGACTCAGGGTACTCCCAGACGTTGAATTACATGTTCGCTTCAAAGCAACCCTACAAATGGGCATCGAGGAAGAGACGATAGCCTAGACTGGGCTTACGGCTGCTTATAAGGTTGCTGTGAGAACTGTCTATGTCTTGTTTTGTGTTCTTCCGTGTTCTGTCATCCTTGTATCATGCTAAGAAGTAGAATATCAGTGAAATATCTGGAAGGGGAGGAACATCTCCTGTGATCTCCGACGCCTGGGAGTCGTTAACTAGGTTCTGCTTTGAATGGAGGTTGCTTCAATTCCCGCCGAGAAGATCAACCGAAGTTGGACATTCTCTCTAGGGTTTGCAGGAGAGCTCTAAGATTTCCTTTAATCCAAAAATGGGCAGTTTATTTCAACAAATTTTTCGGCACTGCCATTTTCTTTGTTACGGTATTTATGACCCACCCTGTACTCACTCAGTCTGACATTTAATCATTATTATTTTTGAAAAGTGGCGCGTGTAGCGCAGTGGTAAGAGGCTCGCTGCGCACGCACACGGTCGATGGTTCGATCCCGCGCCCGCGGCCAACCAAACCATCCATCCTCTCCGGGGTCGTAAATTGGTACCAGAGGAGTCTGGGAGGATGAAGCCACTGATTTGATTCATCGGATGCCCCCCGCAAGTCACTGTACAGGGCACATACGGCATTCAACGCCTCTACGATTCCAGATGAAGTCGAATGCGTGGCGCATCCCTCGTGACGGGATTGATCAACGCCAACCACTTTATCCTTTATCCTTTTATTTTTGAAAAATGAACTGCCTGGAAAAAGCAACGCTTCTAAAGATCATCTACTTCACTAAAGACTGAAAGTGTCATCTACTTCACTGAAGACTAAAAAGTAAAGTCATTCAGGACAATATGATAAGATAGATTTTGTAAAAATGAGGTTAAAATTAAGCCTGTTTCCACTTGGTTCTTGATTTTACGCCGTGGCGAACTCTATACTTCCCTCTATGCATAGCTGGAATGCAAGAAAAACAAAACCAATCTTCCAGTGCTGTTCGTATCCTTGCTATCATTCCACGAACCAATGCGAGTACCCATGTCTGGCACTTTGGCTATTCCCAAGAAACGTCCGTCCCAAGCTGTGTTCATGTTTCAGGAAGCAGGTGCTTTCTAGGACATGGGGGAGAACTGTAACCAATTGTACTCTGAAATTTGACTGCTTATACACCAGCCTGCTTTGGACGCCGGCGCACCCTTATCACTTTATTAGACCTGTCTCCAGGCATTTCTCCGCTTTTGGACGCCGGCGCACCCTTATCACTTTATTAGACCTGTCTCAAGGCATTTCTCCGCTTTTGGACGCCGGCGCACCCTTATCACTTTATTAGACCTGTCTCCAGGCATTTCTCCGCTTTTGGACGGCGGCGCACCCTTATCACACCGTTGGACCCGTCTCTGACCGTTTCCCCACTTTTAGACGCCGGCGCACCCTTATCACACCGCTAGCCCCGTCTCCAGGCATATACCCGCTCTCAGATGCCGGCGCCCCTTCGTCCCACAGTTGGACCCGTTTCCGGGTCCCCCCCCCCACTTTTGGACGCCGGCACACCGTTGCCGCAAAAGTGGTTCCCTTGCATAGCATTATCATACCTTCCGGGCGCCGGCCCATCCCTACAGCGTCACCCCTCATCCGCGTCCTTGTTCGCCTTGCTGGCTCCTCCTCTTCGACATAAAGAGGTCCTACCAATCTCTTCCCTTTTATACTGTCTGGGCTTATCTCATTCATTCCAACTGTGATAAACACAAAAGTCGATCCTTAACATGTTTGAACATGACAAAAGTGGCCCAAAACACCTGTAAATTGAGGTAAAAATCAAAATTTGCAACCTTTTCGTACATAACTCGATGCGCTGAACACGATGGTGTAGGTATTTTCCATTTTTGATGGCTGGTTCTCGTGCACACACACACACACACACACACACACACACACACACACACACACACACACACACACACACACACACACACACACACACACACACACACA
>JARK01001383.1:668745-711228 GCA_000688135.1 Ancylostoma ceylanicum
CCCCTCCCGCCCACTTTCTGCGTCCGCCACTGGTATGTATGTATGTATGTTCCGAATAGAAATCGCGGAAAGTTAACCAATCGGGACCAAACTTTGCACACATATACAACTCGGTCCGTCGGAGGTTTTAGGCTACCTTAGGTTATCGATTGACTATCGATTTATCGATTTTATTGATTTTTCGCAATTTTCGCTCAATGGTCGGTGGGGACATGTCTACTGGGGTTTTCTAATACGCTGAACACGAATATGACAACCATTTTGTAATAAGTATTGATTTATCGATTTTATTGATCTTTCGCCATTTTTGCCCACGCGTCGGTGAGGACATGTCTACTGGGGTTTTCTAATACGCTGAACACGAATATGACAACCATTTTGTAATAAGTATTGATTTATCGATTTTATTGATCTTTCGCCATTTTTGCCCACGCGTCGGTGAGGACATGTCTACTGGGGTTACCGAATACGCTGAACACGAATATGACAATCATTTTGGTAATATTATCCTGGGCAACTGGAAACTGGTGAAGATGTCAACTCACTTCATGAGTATGTGGCTCCAGTTATTGCGGCTACCTTGAAATTCATGATGGCAAGAGAGTCTCTCAATTCGTTTGCTTTGTCTGACAGGGTTCTGTTCAAGGATTTGTTTATGTCTTGGTAAAAAATGCATAAATGAATGGATGGGTAAGAAGATGGATGAAAATCTCTTTTCTTTCTAGGATTTGTATTTTCTACTAATATGGATGGCAGTAGTCAACCGTCCAGGCTTGCCTGATTGTGAATGGAATATATTAATACCACTATTAAGAACAAATAGATAAGGTGCCCATATCATTTTCGTTTTACTTTTTCTTTTGTTCACTTACCTTTAGAGGACTACTGGCAAGTGTTGTACTACATATGTAGCCAAGAAATTCACATGTAAGTAAATAAATGAATTGTAAGTACGTAATGAATTTCAGATAGAACTCCTAGAGCAGGAGCAACCTAGTCAGCCAATTGGTTATTAGTGTTTGATTATCTCACAAAGTGTGAGGTATCAGAGCTGCAAACTATGTTAGAGCTCTGCACACTTCAGCATAAAGCAGAGCGTGTTGCTGCATCAAATCGAGAAGCCGAATGCTGTAGTTTTAGCAAAAAAAAACCACTAAATGTGCAAAAATAACGTTAAATTCTTGCAAATACTTGAAAAAATAGAGGGAGTGAATATCTGTGGGGGAGAAACCTCGGCAATTTCTTTGAAGGATAAAAATTTTCGATGAAAGGAGTTAGACTTGCCGCAGGGACTGGGATATAGGGATTAAAATAAGCTAGACCAAATATCGAGCATCCGCTCTCTTGATTTTCCCTCTAAAGATGTTTGAACATGTGCAAAATCTTGATTAACTGACAAGGGTGGTAATGCATCGTGGAGGTGGAGCCATGCGGCCGCCGTCGCTAATCTGAAATAAGCCTGTCTGCTTCCAGTAAGTGTCGCTGCGTTACGTTCCCACGTAAGAACTACGACGAACGGGGCTTAAAATAGTCTCCGTAAGACATGGAATCTAATTAATTGACAATTAGCTCCCAGCAAATTGGCTCGCTTGCCGTCATTACTAGTAGTAGAGTGGTCTCAACAGGTTCCTTATGGTTCTTCATTCTGGAACGGGCTCATTCACGCTCATTTGACTTGGTCAGATTTTTCTCGAGCCCTCAGAACCTTCCGAACAACTTGCCTGATCGCATCTGAAATTTGCTCGACGCAAAGCTTGTTGACAACTTGCTTTCTCCTTTTCTTGTTGACAAATTGTCAACCCAGAGCCCAAACTCGACAACTTGCAAAGCCGAGACCACTTTGCAAGTTGTCGACGAGCTAAGAGGCACAGTTGAAGGCACAGCCTTCCACAATAAGTGAGCTATGAAATGAGCTTTATAGACGAAATTTGAGGATGTAGTGTTGGCTAAAGTACTCATCTTTCCCATTGCATAATATTGACGTAAACTACCTGCCAACAAAGCTATCCGATTCCATATCCAAATTCATCACTTTGATTAACGTAATGGTCTTTGGTATAGGTGCAACGCGGCATCTAGACCCTCAATGAGGAATCGCGCCGCGAGGCAGCAAATGCGTGCGTCTGAGCTGCGTCAGCGATGCGGCTGGGCCTATCATTCATCTTCATCATATTTAACGCATGCATCTAGTTTGAACCAACCTTTCCGTTCATGGGTTCATAGGATGTATTGAAACTTTTCGACTAGTCCATATCTTTTTTCTCTCAAATCTCCTCAACGTCTAGAATGAGACTAAGCGGACCACTAATTCTAACTCCCCTTTCCATCACTAGCATTTTAACATTTTGTTGCCGTTGCATTCGTCGCTTACATCAAATGGATATTCGATCTATTCAAATAGAAATTTTCCGAAACTCGATCCGGATCCGTTGAGTTAAATGCTCCTCTAAAATTTTTTTTGGAAGAAACATACATTTTTCTCTTTTCCAAAGAGAGACGCTTTTGAAATTTATCTACAAATATGGACGAGTAAACAATAAACCTCCATATTTTCTAGTTGTAGATTGCACGTTTTTCGATGCCATGACGGCTTTCCATTCCATTCAAGGGTTAGAAATTGTAGATTATTCGTACTTATCCTATTACCTTGACCATTTTTAGTAGTTGTTGCGTTTGGGGAACGGAACTGTGCTCTTAAAAAAGCTAATGTCGTCGTTGGAGCGAGATAGCTGTTTTTCCAAATCGCTGCGTAAAGAACCTCCGCTTTCCAATGACCAGCCTGATCTCTTGACTCTTAGGGTTGTTAGTGGGTTTGATTCGTTTGAATGTTTACTTTGGGCTGGATTTCGGCTTGCCCACCACATCTCGTATAAGCTAATGTAGTTTATCCTAACTGAAACCCAGGACACATAATCTACGATTTCTTACCCTTGCCGTAGCAATATAATTAGTTCGTGACATAATTCCTGACAACTTCTCTGCTCAGAAGCCTTATTTTAAACCATAGATGAAAGACAAGAGGAATTAGTTCTCTTGAATTTTCTCAAATTAGATATGGCAGAGGTGTGCTGGTGCCTGCTCTAGACTTCCAAAGTTCTAGTTGAGGCGAGTTATGATCATTTTCCACGATTTTCACACTTATTTATTTTTTATCGCGCATATACAAGTAATGTGTTCCCAATTTTTTTTTTGCGAGAAGAGTCTTCAGGAACCGGCACAATCGAACAGATTCGTCCATGTTCCAAGCAATATCTTTTTTCCGTGTGGTAACCTAACAGTTGCGGCTTGGGCCCATATGCCTTCTGCTGAAACGCAGCCGATCCTTCCAAGAGACTTTTAAGGTCCAACATCGAATCCGCATCCACATATGTAGTTAAGATTAGGTCTAACGAAGCTGAAATACTTGCATTCATTTAACATGGCTATGAAAATTTAACTTTTTCGTGCTACATAAAATGAGTAATTAAAGTTTCCTTATAGACTGACCTTTCCCATTTTTCATGGTTCTTCGGCAGAATAAACCTCGAAAAAATTTTCTCTCCGACAACTAGGAATCCTTTCCTTTTATGTCTTCCCTTCTCTTCCTTCTCCAACTGCTTCATCAACAGCGTAAGGGCACTTTCTTTGCGACCTTCCACGTTCGGAATCGCAAGGAAAACAGAACATCTTTACTTCTAGAAAGGTCTAGACTTTTGATTGCTTCGCGACCTCGGGATGAGGCACACTCTCGCGTTCCAAAGCGATGTCGACACCACGTTTTCCTTTTAAGCTCGTATTCCGACTGGTAGGTAAAACTTGATTCAAAAAACGAGGTGTACTATGTAAATTCACCTGTAGAGGACGAGTGTGGGCATGTAAAGTTTTAAAATTGTTAACATGACCCGAAAACGGAAAGGGAACTTCTGTCAAGCCGTGAGCCGATTAAATGTCGGACGATTATAAGTGGAGCAAAAAAGCGGATGGCGCGAGGGATAACGTCACTCCTAATAATGTCGTAATGTAAGGATCTGCTCTTTAAATAGTAAGAGATTGCAATTTCCCTTATTCTGGTAAAAACCAATAGACTAGTACTTTTTATATTCTAAACATTTCTTGTATCAGTTATATTTATATGCTAAGTCTTACCATGAGAACTAACAGCTTTTGCGTGCTGGAACGATTTTTTTCAAAAAGGTTCGCGTGTTGGAGTGATTATAAAAAACTGAACAGTGACTCTTATGACGTTATTTTTAACCATACTGGCTGAAACAAACTAACCTAAAAACTACAAACGTATGTATAATACATACATATTTGTGCTAGGAATATATTTCTTTCCACAAAAATATCTCCATTGGAAGCAGATATACAGTAGCGCCTAGTAAAATATGATCAGAGGTACTGTTGAAGGCAGAATCTTTCACTGTAACTCAGCCACGGACTGAGCTATTTAAATGACGTCATGAGGGCGGCAGTGCTCTTTCTTCCCATTGCGTAACATCAACGTGAACTGTTTCGGAACAGAACTATCCTGCTCCAAATCCACTCTTGCTATTGCAGCTGATCAGATCTTTTTGGCCGCTATTGTGTTCACGTCAGCGAGTAATAATGCTGAGACCCGGGATGAGCGGAAGTCTGATTTGAAATTTCGGAAGTCGGAAGTCGGAAGCTCGAAAAATCACCGGAATATCGGAAGTACCGGAAGTCGGAAGTCGGAAGTACAGAGTGTATAAGCAAAAAGGTGTATGCATATGTGCATGTTTGTGTATGCATATGAGTGCACAGAGGTGTATGCATCTGTTAACTCTCTGGAGCTCATCTGAAACGCTTTCTCTAATAATTTTGAGAAGTTGTGGAGCTAATTAATTAAGATAATAAGAAATCTAAAAAAATATGTATCATCCGCCCCGACAGATTCTAAAAATGGGCAAATGAACAGGGTTAATGCAGCCACCAGGGTACTAAAAAGGAAACGTGTATAGTTAAATTGTTAGTGATGGTGAATAGGAACGGCCATTCCCATATTTTCACCCACTTCTTCGGAAATTGCCGAAAGTTGCAGAGGACAGTCACATATGTAGGTTTCTTCAATTACAGTTGCAGAGGTTTCTTCTGTAAATAGCTCACTCTCTGACCCTGCTGTTTTACTTCCTTGCACTGACATTTCCTTCTCATGCTGTTTTTGAATATCGATCTCATTCTTTAACACATTCGCGACCCTACACTGTTGGCATGGTGCGCCGCGTGGGACACGGGTGAATCGTCGAGCACGCATTTGTGCTCCACCGGATGAGCACACGGTCCCACGCTTCGCACCATACGTGCCAACCGGTTAAGCACTTTGTCGGCAAATGTGTTAATGGTCTTTAGGAAGTCACTAACAGCAGAACCAAAGGCAATACCAGTATGTAGGCTTCCATTTTAAAGACCTCATGAAACCATTGCGAAAGTTCTTTCGAGGACTGCTGTCACGCTCTATTTGCGTGGTACCGTGTGTGAGAACAACACTCGAAGAAAAACAGGCAGATAGATACCTAAAAAAGCGTCACTTTCTTTCTAAAACTGCTGTGCAGTGCACATAGTGCCGGTTTCTTGTTCAAAAACTGTGGAGAAGTCAGTGACAGTCAGTGGCAGACGCACTATTGGGCAGCTACGGAGAAGTATGTAGGTTGAATAGGTAGAGTTTCCTTCATTCTACAGATTTGTTGTGCAAAATTTAAAAGCGAAACTGAATGCTTATTCTAACATCAGACGATAAAATTTAAGTACATAAAATTGATTATGAAAGCAAAGAATTTAAGCTGACCTGCTGCAAAGTATTGGGTCGTCAAATATGAAATGTATGATTTAAAATGAGATGGTTCCGAGTAGTGTTTCTCCAACAAGACGAGGTAAGAGCAATCCAAATATGTCCCTATGCTAAAGACACAGCCTTCCCATTTTAGCGGTAGCATGGTTGCGCCAACGGGTTAGAAGCCTGGGAAGCAAGTGGTGATAAGTTGGCGTTTTATTGACAAAGCAATAGACGAGAAAAGAAAAAGAGAAAGAAGAAAAAGTTGCCATTTACGAAGCCTATTCCAATTTATACCTCACTACATTTTCTAATATCCTGTCCTTACCTTTTTTCCACTTGGGGTATATGTATGTGTGGACATGAAGCCGAACAATTTGTTGTATATGTTCTAATTCCCGCCAATTAGCTTAATTTAATACGATTTCAAGCTATCGTTAAAATTATTTGAATTTGTTCATTTTTTATTTACCTAATGCTATCACGTTCTCTGCAGACAACGTTGTTATTTATTAAATTATGCACATGGAACAGCACTGAAACGTGTGCCTCCTCTATTTCCTAATTCGGTCCATCACTGCGATCTCACCTTTACACCTTTACATTCAGCATACCTTTTAGCACACGTCAAACTGACTGATTCTCGTCCCTTGCGGGCGCGGCCCGAAACCATGCCTTTTATCTCTACTTTGCGGAGTCGCGTCAAAGTTTTTCCAGTTTGCTTCCATAGCGGGTCTATCCACCGCAGGGGTGGTTCCAGTTCACATCTTATTGTTCGTGGGTGCTTATGCAAAATTCCCCCTTTCCACCAACTGTCCCTCATTCTGGCGACGACGACGGCGACGTGATCTGCCGACGCTTTTTTCCTCCTGTAAGGCAAATTGTCAGTATCATGGAGTTTACTACTTTTATTCTCCGTTCCTTCTGCGTTGCATCTTGCTTATTCCCAGAGTTTGCCTTTCCATTGCCCTCTGCGTTACTTCAAGCTTCGCTCTTCTGCTTTCGTCAAATTGAATGTTTCACATCCATGTTTTACATCCACATCGGTGCGGACAACACGTTGCTTTGGAGTAAATGACTCTTCGTTTGTGCTGATATGTCCTTTTTTTTAGGAGAACATCGACTTCCGAAGATACAGTCTAGCCTGCTTTCCTCCGTTGCGAGAGCTCCAGCAGCAGATCGTTATCTATCCGGATCACTTTGCTAAGGTAGACGGAGTGCACGACTTGTTCGATAGTCTGATTATTCAGTTCGATTCCGGTGTTTTTAAAATAAGCATTTTTCATCCAAATTGATTTTTCTAATAAGTATCATTGCATTAATATATATTACCTGATCTTGTGGCTTGGCCTCCTTAGTATTTGCTTCGAGCTATACCAATTTCCATCTACTTGACTTTATGCAGCATATACTACCACCCTCACCCCCTCCTCGCATACTCAGCAGCCAACTTAAAATCAAATCACCGGCTGGAGTAGACGTTGCTAGGAACAACTACCGAACTTAGCACTAAGTTGGACACCTTTCGCTGCAGAAGGCGACGGTTGAATGCTCACATTCAACTGGCGGCTCTGGGAAAGAAAATTCTTGTAGACATACATTTTTGAGAACTTCCGTGTCCCCGTAACACTCCTTAATGCTTCAGAGCACGAAGGGAGCGTTGAGCTTATAATGTGTTTATCTGAGGGAGGTTTTATATGTAGTGGCTTGGCTAGTTTCTTTCATCCGTCACAGTTTTCTTCTGTCATTGGAACCCGATTATCCTTGCCTCAAAATGAGAAGTTCTATTATAGAAACAACTAGCAGAATGAAGGAACTGCAGCCGGAATCTTTGGTTAGAGTTTTCCGTCTCTAACCTATCCTTGTTTTTCCTCTAAAATCGTAGCAACTACACATAATTTGTGTAGATAAAGAGCTAGTGGTTCTCCTGACCCTTACTTATAGCCTTCGTCGCATCGGACATCAACCAAACGGCAGCACCTACCATTCCAGTCTTTTGATTCGAATTTCGTCAAAATTTTTGGTATTCGTTGAGGAAAACCCAACAGTTTTAGTTATGCTGGCATTGTGCTCCTACTAACTAGGTTGACATTGACATTAGACATCCTACTAGTTAGACATTTTCCTTCTCCGACGTCGAACAGATAGGAAACAAATGCATTCTGCTCCAGTGCTACTACCTCTTTATCTTTGTTGGACATGTAGCAATATATACATCTGGCAGAATGGAGCAGTAAAAAACGACAAAAGGAAACGGGTAGCTAAAGAAAATCGCTAACACGCCTCCTAAAAACATTAAGCTTCCTCCTCCCTGCTTCTTCCGACTTGTAGTCATATCTGTTGAGTCAGGAATGTCTGCACGGGAGTGAGATTCAAAATACCGGAACTCCTGTGCAAACAAACACCGTAATGGCGAAGATGCAGGAGGTTGCAACTCAGAATTCCACTCATTCTTGCTTCGAACCCTTTTTTGTCCCACTCTAGCGGCACTGCTCACTTGGACATATTTCGATCTGTGCCTCTATGGTATTAGGCTGGCCGGAAAATCTTGTCCGAAATTTTTCAAGAATTCTTTTCATTCAGAAATTCAATTGTGAGAAGGCTGTACCTTACACGATATTGGAGTACTTCTTCGACTCATAGAAATAAAAGTTCTCGAGGAGTGAAATCAGTGACATAGCCAATAAATAGTGCATGATGCATGACCACTACTAACTGCAAATTTTATATCAACGAGCACAAAGAAAAAATCATGGACAGAACTTTTTGATCAACTTAATATATGTACATATCTTGAAAGGAAGGATAGCTGAACATTGTTACACAAACTTGCAATATGAGTACTAAACATCAAACACCCAGATTGTGCCTTGCAGTCTCGCCAATTAGCATGTCATCTTCTCTTTCCTTTTCTTCATAATTTCTCCTTCGGAGTTTGTGCGAACACTCTTCCCATCATTGATAAGACTCCAGCCGTATGTGATGCAAGTTTGTTGGCTTTTTAAAAATTTTAATCGTCCTAATTACATCTGTCATTGATGTATATTAATTACAATCAATTAATATACATCAATGACAAAGAGAACAACAACAAAGACTCAGATCGCCACTTGCTTCTATAAGTTTTCAGTATGCGAGGAGTTCTCCAGCTAATTTATCTCCGAAAACTGATTCCCTGTTGCACGTTCTTACCATTCTATAAATCTCACTACAGTTACGTAGATTCAATTCCTTATTTTCTGCTGGAAAATCTTGAGACAAGGATGAGTCTGATACTGCGAGGAACCGACAGAGAAGGAACCTACGATTTTATCCTACTTGAGCAAATGTATCACAAAAAAGGAGAATCGCTCAGGTTTAAAGGACTTCGGGTTGCTTGATATCCTCTCTGCTTGTGGGAGCAGTTATGGGCGAGTTGCAGTGATGCCTCACTGATTTTGCACAGCAGAAATTGTATGTGAGAATGCTGCCACTCTTATCGTGCACCAGGGATACACTTTGGAATACACCTTAGAGTATTTTTCTTACTGTATCTGGAGAACTTCTCATTTCCCCCATGTGCTTGTGATCCACCATTATGTAGCGCACTTTGTGCATATTAGTAAATAAATAAATAAATAAATAAATAAATAAATAAATAAATAAATAAATAAATAATTCTTGCTAGTGACAGACTTGGATTCTGTTAATCCATTTTGCAGAGGTTCAACAGGGTGCGCCTTGCAATTTCTCTACCCAGTACCAAATAATGCATTAAATATACTCGAATTCGAAAATTTTAATTCAAATAATTTAAAATTTCCTATTCCTGGAAAAGAGAACAACAACTCTTGAGGATTTATAAGAGGAGGTTCATCATCTTCTGTTTTTCTTTCAACAACCGGGTTTCTTGGATCAGATTCTGAATTGATAATTAAATTAATTGGGCTATTCGATTTCTATTCAATCTTAAGTATAAACCATCGAATGTCTTTTGAACAGTCATGTCTTTCGAGTGGAATTTGTATCGAAACATATTTAAATGATGAGCTGCCGCTTAAATGGTTACTAATTAAGGGACGTAACCAATGCATCATGCTTGCTACCTCTTTTTTGCTACATCGTTTTGCTGCCCTAGTGTTTCTCTTGGTTCTATCATAAATGTCGATACTCCGTCAATACTCCATTCTAGCGACGTCGCATAACAACTGACATATCCTACGTGGTAATGAAATTACTTGTAGTTGTCTCGATACAAATATGTAACTCTAAGAAGAAGACCTTTTCTCAGTCGCCTGTCAACAACTTGCGATAGCAGGCAGTGATTTTTGTTGCCATTTATGAGAATACCTAGGTACATATTTAGCCATTTTCTTGTCGGAAACGTTGTACTAGGATTAGCAAATGTTCCTGGGAATAATGTGAGCAGCAAGGGGATCCTCGGTGGATGAGTTTTTTTGAGTGAAGTTCATAACACAAAGGTAAACTAGGAGGATGTACATTGCGTTGCATAACTATGCGTCCGCTCATTTTTTGCAACTGTACCGCATGTAGTAATTTCTGGATTTTCTATGGGCTGCAATTGATTCAGCGGAGAAAATTGCCACGTAGCACGAATTCCCGTTTTTTGCTTGGAAAACTCGTTTCTGCATTATGATATGGGAAGCCGCCAACCTTCTGTAGATCCTTCACGAACTCTATGAAGATTGACTCGTTGTCAACTTCACTCACTATCTTCGTCTATGAAATGATCTTTTTCTTGGACTACCTCACCTGCCTCAGCAAAACCAAAATTGCAACTGCACTTCATTCCCTGTATAAGGAAGAAAATCTCAAGGGTAGGGTTTTGCTTATAGCCTGCTGCTGTCCTTGAATAAGTGATTGGATATGATTACTCATTTTCCCGGGATTTCACCTGTGAGTAAAAAAGCAAGCGTTAACTTTAGCGCTATGTCAGATTAGGAGGGTGACGCCTTGAAGTACGTCCGCTCAATTAGCACGTGTTAAAATGTAATCTTGTCCAGGCCAACTCTTCTTCTTTTTCTACTTCTTAGCGTTTGTCCCACACAGTCACAGGGTCCACTGTGATGGTCATTCTACATCAGATAGGGTGTGGTGATGGCCTCCTCATCACATGGTCGTGCCAGTGCATTTTTTGAGCTTGAGCTGAAGGTGCTGTTGCTTCATCATTCTTATATCTTCGTTAGTCACATTATCACGTCGTGTGAACCCACGCGCCCACCCAAGCATGCGCATCTCAATAGTGTTCAGCACGCGTTCGTGCGCTTTCGATAATGGCCATCACTCATTGCTATTCATCAATGTCGGTCTCACAACACTAGGATAGATTTTCTCTTTCAGCACTCTTGAGCACCTCCAAGAAACTAGCAACATAACGAAAAAAAAAGAACTGTATGAAACTTTATCCAATGGTGTCTTGGTGGGGCTTGTGCAACTCATGCAGCCTGCAATTGTTTTCATATGTTTTTTATTCTCTTGACGTCGCTGAGTGTGATGAAACAAATACGTAGGTAGGCAGATAAAGGAATGAGGAATGCGAAAGGGGACAGCGCTCCTCAGAAAAATAGACGGTCTTCGACAGAAAAATAGCCGACTGTGTCTCTGTCCTCTACAACTCGTTTAAAACAAAACATTCAATCCAGGGTTAGCCTGCTTTGTCTCTTGTGATGATGTTTTCCATGATGTAATCTGTTCCACGTCTTGGCAGAAACAAATTGTGGAATCGCTCTCTGGGATCTGTTTTCGGTTCATTTGCAGTACCCTTAGATTCAGCACCTCTTTCCCTTTTTGCGTAAAGCGTTAGATCATATCTGTGCTTTAGTGAGTTTGATTTTCATTATAGGAAACTGGGTAGTTCCCAAAATGGATTTTCTAACAGCGAAACCTGTATCGGTTTTCAACCAAGCATGGTCACATTCCCTTACATACAGGCTTTTTTCGACTTCGGGTCGATTTTTTGGTTGTTGTGTCCTTCCGTCGTTTTGAGGGCTGCTGAAGAAATTAGTGAGCGACAGTGGGGAGTCTAAGAAAATGCACGGAAACCGCTGTGAGGCCTATTCGTTTTACAAAGAGGTAGGACTCGACCAAGGCCTATGTCCCTGCATTTTTGATATTTCTTTGTTTTTACGGTCCTTACGGAAGAGAGAAATTGTAGAAAACTCGCTCTCTGCTTACTATAGAAATTGAAAATGAAGGTGCGCGAGAAGAAACATCTGTACCATGTATTCCTCGATGACAAAACGGTTGACAATGGGCGGTATGTATGTGTGTATGTGAAACGCTGAAGACGGCAAAAGGCATACACTTTTTATTTATTCATTCAATTACACAGAGTATGCATGGAGAAATTTTGGCCATTTACGAACACATTACGGTTTCGAATATTATTTATTTATTTATTTATTTATTTATTTATTTATTCAAAGACATGAAACCATGTCCACATAGGTACAATACTTCGAGGTTAGTAAATAAAAAATACGAATACAAATACATATAGTCAACTCCAAAAGTTCGTAGACATGAGTTGGGACCGCGGCGCGGCTCTCTCGCTGTCTGCTGCACGGCTGCTGCACGCAGACAGCGGGGCCTGCTGGGCAGAGACACGGAGGAAAACACGCGCCGCGGTCCCAACTCTTGTCTACGGACTTTTGGAGTTGACTATGTATACAATGTCAGTACAATGTATTAATTGGAAAAAGGTACCAGATGTTAAGAAATCTCTAAAAGCAGTAGCGTTAGTGCCAACTTCTGGAATGCTCTAACTGATGAGTGAGGAAACTTATCCATGTTGATTTTTCTAATCAAAGAAAGAACTCCTATTGAGAAAAAGTTAGACTTGATCTGTGTTCTGGCAACAAAGATTCTTATTTTCATACCCTCTCCTCCAGCTCTCGATGGGGCAAGAGTAAAGAAAGGAGATGCCACATTTGCCTGTAATGATTTTGGACGTCATCACTAGGTCATTGATCCTCCTCCTATTATACAAATTTTGTAATCTGTATTCTTTACATCTATCACTGGCTTTCGAAATTAGATGATAAGTTAGGTTGCTACAGCGAATTGTCAGCATACATGGCACACTTTCGAGGAGACATGATGGATCTTTGACTCGTTTCCCTTTTAAGGAAGAAGGAAAGTCTTCAGTCGAAGTTTTGAGAACTCATCACAGCATTCGTTCATTACATTCTCAAACCCACAAACGCTTACAGCGAAACCTCGAGGCAAAAAAAATGTCTGTGTCTTAAATTGACTTGTGCATATTCTAATGAGAAATTCTGTTGACTTCCATAACCTGAAGAGTATACAATGTTGTTTTTTTTACTCTAGAGGTCAGGGTAAGGAAAGGGGCGTCTGTCAGCTTGTTTGTCTGCCTACGCGACATACAGTGACGGCCACATATTTAGCACACCCACGATTTTGGCCGACAGATTTTTTTTTGCATTTCTCAGCCTTATGATGAATAATCAAAACCAAGTTCGAGTTTGTGTTGAGGCACTATGAGGGCTTCCTTCCTGTTGCTTACCATGGGCACAGAGTCCGTTCAAACTGGATTAAAAAAATAAAAGTTCGATTTCGTCGGTTTTCCTTAATTCTGTGTAAAATTCGTGTATCTCGCTGTGGAAGGAAATGAAGTGGTGATTTAGATTGAGCATGTTTCCCTTCAACATTTCCCTATAAATGCTTTTACCGGACTCTACGCAGACAAGTTTGTTTCTGTCTCCGGCTGGAGCCAGAGACAGAAACAAACTTGTCAATTTCGTCAAAAATTTCATTTTTATGAATCTTGCTAATAAAGCAAGCCCCGGAATCTTCCTTTTAGTATCTGGTTGTCTGTTAGCAACACAAATCGGGAAAAAATCCGCGGCTGGAAGTGCCTGGTTTATCCTTGGAATTGCCGCGAATCTTTTTTTCACCATTTTTTCACTCATGTTGATTATTTTCGGTCTTCCCTTAGGTGAGAAACTGCTCATCGAAACTACTATAGCAAAACACGAAATTATATCTGTATATATAAAAATGAATGTCTGTATGTATGTGTGTGTGTATGTGTGTGTGTGTGTGCGTGTGTGTGTATGTATGTTCCGAATAGAAATCGCGGAGAGTTAACCAATCGGGGCCAAACTTTGCACACATATACAACTCGTGCCGGCGGAGGTTTTAGGCTACCTTAGGTTATCGATTGATTATCGATTTATCGATTTTATTGATTTTTTCGCAATTTTCGCCCAAGGGTCGGTGGGAACATGTCTACTGAGGTTATCCAATACGCTGAGTACGAGCATGACAACCGTTTTGCGCCAAGTATTGATTTATCGATTTTATTGATTTTTCGCAATTTTTGCCCACGGGTCGATGAGGACATGTCTACTGGGGTTATCGAATAAGCTGAGTACGAATATGACAACCGTTTTGCGTCAATTATTGATTTATCGATTTTATTGATTTTTCGCAATTTTTGCCCACGGGTCGGTGAGGACATGTCTACTGGGGTTATCGAATACGCTGAACACGAATATGACAACCGTTTTGCGCCAAGTATTGATTTATCGATTTTATTGATTTTTCGCAATTTTTACCCACGGGTCGGTGAGAACATGTCTACTGGGGTTATCGAATACGCTGAGCACGAATATGACAATCATTTTGCACCAATTTGATTAATTTTTTATACCGGTTATTTTGTTTACGTGTGGGTGACGAAAGGGCTACCGAGAATACTCATGATGATCATCGAAATGTTCGTGGGCAGTTCGAGTGAATGTATTAGTATCAATAACTATCCGCATCAGTGTGAAAAGCCGTGAATAAAAAACTCCCGAGCGGAGCCGGGTATACCGTCTAGTTGAGTATAAAATCACATTTTACAAAGATCCAACAAAGCCATCTAGGAGCGAAACTGAAACATTTCCAAAAGCACTGCATTTTTAGCTCTCAATGCGTGCAATCCCATCCAGAAGCATTTCCCGGAGCAAGAAAGTTGAGGCGCGAAGGAGAATACGATGCCTTATCACATTCTCGAGTATTGTCCTGATAGCTCATTCCAATCCTGAGATACAGATTTTATATTTTCATCAGTTGATCGCCCAAAATTGGCAGCGTGCTAAATATGTGGCCGCCACTGTACATACATACGTACTTACATACCCTGATGACGAATCACGTTACTATAAGTTTAGGCGGGTGTTACGACGGTGGTGAGGAATTCTCACTCACGCATTTCCGCTCCTGCTCACAGACGTATCCAGAAAATCACATCGGAAGTGCCTCAGCTCTATTCCCACATCTTATTCCTGTTTCATGCGATGGCTGCTATATATCTTATTTGCTACAGTTTTTTTTTAAATTACTGCTCTATTGTAGGGTCGTCGATTCTTCTCTGTAGTGTTCGTGATCTCTCTTTGGCTTCTGCGGCAGTACTATTAATCCTGGAAAATTATCAATGTCATCACCCCGCTATATTCGTGTATGTACACAACAACAAAAGTATCCCTAGCATTATCCTAGGATAATCCCCTCCTAAACAGAGCTCCTCCTATCATTCCAGCTTTTTCCGTCGCATATGGAAGTAGAACTTTGCTCTACAACTGCGCAATAAGTAAAGTGTATTCATCATGAGGAAGTAGAAAGCATCCTTCTTTCCCAATAACATTGCTAGGGCCCGCCCACAGGACATGGAGTTTGTCCCATATCTTTTCGTCTGTTCGTGCTGATTCTGAGTCCAAATCATGGGCATCTTGCCTGACTAACCGCTTTAACTTCTCTGGATTGCCGCTCAACTAACAAGATCTATTATAGCATAGATTTTTCAAGGTTTCGAGACGCATTTTGACCACAGAAGCCTTCCTGAATTTGGATGGTTCCCCACTCGCCTTATCTAAGGTTGGCCTATCACAGCTGGCAAGCAATTCAAGCTAGATTCCCCAGTTTCCTGCCGAAATAAGATCAGGTGGGAAAATTCAAGTAGAAATCGAGTAATTTTAAAATTCAAGTAGAAATCGAGTAATTTTAAGTGGAAATCGATAGAGAAAGGAATTATCTGTGAGACTCAAGAGGACTTCTGGAGAATTGTGTTAGTAATAATATCAGTAATGTAGTAATAATTCCAATTAATATTATAATAATATTAATCAGAATATTAGAATCCTAATGTGATTAAATCTAATTAATATTGATAATAATGTTGATTAGAATCGGAATCCTAATGTTTATCTAAAAAAGTCTGGTGTTTTCCGGTGTACTTCTATAGAATTCTAAAGATAATTTCCCGAATTCTACTCAAAGCTACTTAAACTTATTCACCCAAGTATTGTTGAAGATCAAATATGGCTTGTAGAGACGGGCCAAAAATACAATTACATACATGTATCATTCGGAAAGAAGCCTGAATTTTGACCTAATATGTTTTCGCCATTATTCCTAGTGGTTATACACCCTGGTTATACAACTATTCTTGAACTGTTGCATATTTGTCATTTTTTACAAGTAATCCAGTGAATTTTTGCTCTCAAACTTCGGATTTTTTCCAAAAAGCTTCTAATGACCGCATATTTTGCTTCTACCCTTGAAATTGCTTTTGATTTTATGTACATAGGAGTCACTGCTTTGCCGTCCAAACTCTGGAAAATGGAGTTGGGCTGTCATGGACACTCTTTCCTCTTTTTTCAAGCTCTAGAAAATGAAATTGCGCCAATAAACTGGCTCGTTTCTAATCACATTACATTCTGGTACAGTATGAAATCCCCGCAATTTGTTTCTGGGTGAGTTAGCTGTTAGGAAATTCGCGGAAATTACGAGAACATCTGGAGCCATGAACATCTGGGGTACCTTTTCTGAAAACGTTGAGACACGTTGGGAAAATGTTGGGACACCAATTCATTTCCAATTCTTATGTAGTTTTAGATAAAATTTATATTGTATCAACATTTGCTGCTTAAAATCTAAAAGAAAACCCATTTGGGAACACAATCCGCACCCCACGGGATGCCATCACACTGCCTGAACTTTGCTCCTTTGACGGTTCTAGAAAAAACTAAGGAAGAGAGATTTTCTTGTCCACGATCTCCTGACCCGTTATTGTCTAGCTGCCTTTCTGCTCCTTCTCTCTCCTCCCTCTGCGCACACATTTCAGGAATTCAATTAGTGCATGTGACGTGTTGAATTGAATCTGATTAGAACCCAGTGAAATTGTGTTTTGGAAAGTGCGGATCTTCTCGAGCTCATTCCTGGAAAACCATATTGTTAGAACAAGGCGATTTTTGCTCTTGCTTTACGGTGAGGGACTGCCGGTGGGCGTGGCCGTAGGAATCAGTGCAGGAGGAATCGGCGAGGGCGTATCATTATTTATCGGATGGAACGCGTTCAGGTTCTTCTGCTCAGAGTGACACCATTTGTCTCTGACTCTTCATTTGATGATGGATTGCTTTCTTGCATATTCTTGCTGTAAATTTTCCCAAAATGCCACATGTTTAGGGTAAAGCTCGTACCCGCACTAATCCAGCGGCTGATGTATAAATTTTTCTCCATTACTGCCTTGGTTCCCATTCCTCCATCCTCTTTCCTGTACAAATATGTACCTCTTTCATTGAGTCACTTACTCCTCGTCGATGTTGCTATATCCGCAATTGCACTTTTCTCCATTTCGAGGACTACCTTAGGTAATAAATATCCATCATTTGCAGAATTTCTGTTGCTGACAGGGAAAACGAGGAGGGGGAGGTGGGAGGGTTGGGGAACGTGACAGATAGCAGAGTTTGGAGTTGATTCATTCAGCACTGATTAATGTCAATCCAATATATACATTTCTTCTGAATTTGAGGGTCGGGTATTAACTGCTATTTTCCCCGAGCTTAACTAGCAGTTGTCTCTCACGTGCTCCTATGTTGCGCTAGAGAACAAAGAAGTAGAGGTGAAAAAAGGAGCGAAGACTCAAAGAAAAGGAATGAGGAAATGATACATTGCTGTCGCGGTCATGCCACTGAATTGTATACAACATTGATATTCAAACGAATGTTCGAGTAATCTGTCATTTCCGTTCTTCGAATGAGAAATTAATCGATTTATTAGAAAACACGAGAAGTCTATGTAGTTATGATGAGTGCTGAATTACTTCTGTAATCTGTTTCACAGGAGAAAGTGTAGCTGAAAAAGAAATGACACAGAGAAGCAGAACACACGAAATTGTACAGGAGTTGTGGAAGGTGAAGGAAAAAACATGCAATACGTGCAGATTCTGAACTATCGTAATGTTTGAAAGAGGCATTGTGTAGGTCTCATGATCACATCACATCCAGTAGTTCACAAGGAACGACACTTGAATGCTCGAAATTTCGGAAAAAAAATCGAGTGTCACTTTGTACTCTGGTGATTTTACACCAGCGGTTTTCGCCTGATTTGCTGGGAAACTCCGTGTAAGTCGTGTTTTACACAAAGTTCCGCAGGTTCCCGGATGAATTTCGGCTGAATTTCCTGTGAGTTCCGCCTATTTTCCTGGGGTATCCCCCGCACTTTTTCCAGCAAGTCAGGCGGGGTTTCCTAAGATTTCAGGCGGGGCCGTCGGTGTGAAGGGACCAGGATATCCATTTGTTTTCGTGAACGAATAATTCAACCGAATATGTTTTACGAGCAGTTTATATACATTCATTCATTCATTCATTCATTCATTCATTCATTCATTCATTCATTCATTCATTCATTCATTCATTCATTCATTCATTCATTCATTCTTTCATTAACTTGTTCACTTGTTTACTTGTTTATTTCCTGGATTCTCTCATGACGCTCCAGGACATATAAGAAGAGAATAAACTACATAAATAAAAATAAAAAAAGACATAAAGCAGAACAAGGAACATATCATTTATTTAAAAATTAACTCAACCCACTTTGAAAACAGTATGGGTGACGGATAGAAAACCAATTATTCGAAGCGGAGTGAATAAGCTAACGAGCTATAATCAAGGCAAAATGGTCATTTGTTTTCCGGAAAATTGTCTTCCACCTGTCTATCTTGGCTCCTTCATCGTATTCTATAATAACATATAATGTTCTTTCTGTCGCCTTCATCTCCGTTTTGTAGCAACATGGGGGAATTCATCGGATAACAAGTGAATGAATTTTGAAAAAAAAAACAGCTGAATCCAGTCCAGTCCTACACTTAGCGCTAGTACTAGGATTTTAACTATTTATCACTTTGAACGCGCATCAAATTGGTATCGAAGTTCTGGATTCGACCTTTCCTACCTAATTTGGTTTACATCCGATGTATATTATTTCTGGGAATGATGGTATAGCACATATGCGACTTTATCCCCGGAAGAAGCAGGATCAGCCCGTATCCAAGCACTGAGTTTGAACCAGATTGACGCCATCCGATTCGGCAGGTGCAGCAATTTACAGACTGTGTCCTCAGCGTTCAACCACCTCCCATACATCCGCCTCGGCCCAGCGCGTAGCACTTCAGGAAAAGGGCAGATCTGAGATTAGCCGCTCGTTAATTGCCAATTTCACCTGACACCTAGTTCGATCGAATTATCCTCAGTCGAAGCTCCACCCTCTGGCTCCTAAGCTCCCTAGTAAAAGCCATTGCTGTGCTGGTGGTTTCCGGAACTTTCTGCGGCATGTCAGAGCAAGCTTGTATGTTTTTCTCGCTCCAGGAGCACTTTTCACTCACCTTAAGTGGTATCTCACACTCTGATTTGATTTCCGTTCGCTATACAGGGTGCGCCATAAGTTCTTGCACACCATACTTAGTAACACCACAGCAGTTGAATTCAACATAATGGCATGACCTCTATAGCGAAAATGAGTCAACTCAATAGCAACCCAAATCACCTATCAGAACAGGAATATGTCGCCACTTGCTTCCGTAGTAACTCAAACTTGAGAGAAAAGTGAGCTGCTCGCGGCACGGTTTGGAGCGCGGTCACACTGTCTCTTAGAACGGAAGGCACTATTCAGACCAAATCAAAACGTTTCCCACCAAAACATTGGAGTAGACGGAGGAGACATCGAGGAATTCACCGGATGTACTGGGATCCCATCTTCCCTCCCTCGCAGAAATTTCAGAAACTTTTTAAGAAAAGGGCGTGTACGAGCAATTTTTTCAGTTTTTTATGAATCACAACATCAAAGTTACCCTGGATTTCACTCGCAGAGTATTTTTGGAGAGAAGACACCTTGCTGATTCCAATTCAAGTTGAACAGCGCTAAGATGACACTTCTGTAAAGCATAGAATCTGCTCTGTGCCATATGCGCCTACTGGAATGCGGCACGACCGAAATCCCGTGCTGAGAACGAACTTCTCTATAACGCCAATCCGATGCTGATGGATAGCCATACTCAATTATGTTATAGCACGAATCAAGTGCTATATCATACATAAGTTTGGACTCGTAGCATAAAGCTGAGGTAAAGCTTTGAGAGGTTTTATACCAGATACACCCGCGCGCCACCAGGTGCCCTCTCCTCTATCAACTTTGAGTTATCACAGAAGCAAATGGAGACGTATCCCTGATCTGATAGGTGTTTTGGGTTGCTATTAAGTTGGCTCAGTACTGCCACAGAGGTCATGCCATTACGTCGAATCCATCCGCTGTGGCATACTAAATATGCTGTGCAAGAACTTATGGCGCACCCTGTACATAGATGAGAGTTTGTGTCAGTTGTCGTGCTTTCTGCTTCGATTTCAAGCTGTCGCCTCTCTCCGGGAAGTTTTAAAGTGAGCAGACGGAGGACTTTTCCGGCTTCTTTCCCACGTCATGAATAGGAGAAGAGAATAGCCACTTTCTTTGCACTTAATCAATATGTGCACTCAGTAAAGAGTTCCTTATTTTTAATTCTTTGGCCATTTTTATTCCAGGTGCTTTGACATCTTTATAGGAACCACAGATGGAAACCCTATTTCATCCACCCCCTGCGGCTGGATTTCTGGACTTGTGCAAGATCCTTGCCTGAATTGTTGTGGGAAAACGGACCGCACAACTGCTCCAAAGCAAAATTATCCTGTAATTCTCGATCCTATGTATTGTATAATACAATAACTTAAGCCCCTCCAGTATATAATACATTACATAATAAAAGGGCATTTTCTCCTAAGCTCTTTATTTCCCATTTTACTGGAGAAGAACGAGAAAACATTTCATTCTGTTTTCCTCCTGTCTATTTTTAGCTTGTCGGTCGGTCTGCCTGCCTTTCTTAAGTTAGAATAACTACCACCTGGCTGTAAATTATGTCCATCCGGCTTTAATAGACTGTTCAGACAGTTTTTCAACAGCTAAAAGTTGTCTCAAAACATCCACAGTTACTCAGGTGAAAAATTTCTAGTAGACTACATGTGCTTCCGAGCAGAATTCGCTAATTTTCCTCCGAAAATATTCCCGATTTCACTAGAAAAATGCGCGTGCTTTACTTGAATTATTCCACCTGAGTATATGATCTCGGGAGGAGGTCAAGATGTACACCGCAACGCGACCGCGCCTCACGCGTACGCCTCTTAGACCCAGGTTGCTTCTTCCATTTTTACCCCTTGAATGGCATCGCTAGTTACTCCCTTACAGCTCGCCGGCTCCGTTAGTATTCGTTTATACCAACCGAACCCAGAGAACTTGTCCATTCCTCTTCCGCGGGGCTCGTACGCTTGAATGCTGCAAGCGCGACGGATCGACCAATCACAGCGCAGCAGCGTACCTCGTGTAACGCAGCCTTTCATCCGAGTGAGCTCTGCTATTTCTTTCGAATCTCTATTTTTTCGTTTTCATTCATGCTTCGTACCTCCCTTGTTTATCATTTTTTTTTCTAAAATCAACTTTGCTATCGTTACCCAGGCAATGTCCCTAATTCTCCCATTCCCAAATAGACTGCTTTTCCATTATCCGTAGTCCTTTTTATTGTTATCCCGATTTTCTGTCTGGGCCGGATAATAGCACTAAATGCAGACTATGAGGTCACCAAGGTGTGCATTAGAACAGCTCTCCGAGATTGTTTTGCTCGAAATCATCCTGGGAATAATGGAGTTGAGAATAAGGAGATATGTATGTCAATAACATTGCAGTGCTAGAACGTAGGCACCCGTGAGAGGTTGGAGCTTTGTTTTCTCATTGTCCTTCCTGTAAACTCGTAGTAAGATTGGGCTGTATTCGGGAAGCATGCCATTTGCCGAAGCCTCATACTGAGAAAATGAAAATTTCGATTAAAAAATTTGGAAATTTTCTACGGAGCCGGGCACTATTCTCTTTGATTTGCTAGCCATTGCTGGAATTAGTGGTCACATAACCAGGCAAAACAGGCTAACAAACCAGTTGTGACGGTCTGCGTCTCCTAACATTGCGTTATCCCTAGAATAACCAGTGACTAATTTTTCCCAGCATCTTTTACGCTGGGTTTCTAAATTGTTTTTAGGGAAGTTAAAATGGAGTTAAGCCCCCACCTCCGCTTTGGTTTTTTACTTACAATTCTATTATTTATCGAAGTACATACTTGCCACTAACGTTGTGGATCTAAGACTGTAGGAAAAGAATATCTGGTGGTTCAAAGTTCTAGTTAGTTCACTACCTTAACTTTTAAGCTCCACATAACCGTTTGGTTTTTTGATGCTCTGCCTACATTCCACGGAGAATATGATGTGAAATCGTTCTTAATTGGTTTTTCTAACAAAGCCCTTAACGCATGTTACCTGTCGCCCCGCTCTTTCTTAGAGCTCAGAATTCAATTTATAATTTCACGCCCCAAGTGATTTCAGTCGTTGTATACGTGACACAAAGTGCTCCGACGTGCGGCTATCCGTGAGGGAGTTTTTTTTTTGAGCGTTCAGGCTCACTCAGCGACTGGTGAATTTTAAAAGATTTCCTTCCTTATAGTCTCAATTTTAATTTCTTTGTTCTTATTCGCACAACTCAGTTATTCATCCATTTCTTCAAATCCTTATTTATTCAAACGATTATTTTGCTCCATTGGACTCATAAAAAACTGTCAAGTGTCATGTAACAAAGGATGTTTTCAAAATACTGAATTTTTTTCTATTTTGCCCCCGGTTTGTGTAAAAGCAGTACCGTTTGCGTCAAGCACGACGTCGTCTCCCCTATACGGCTCATAACCTCGGTTTTCTTCAGATTGAACTTAAGAAGGCTGACTTCCATTTCAGGATGTTAAGCTGGAGTTCAGCTCTCGAGTCTGCGATTAACTCGACATCATCGGCATAGAGAAGTGTGAATGGGGAGAGTCGATTAGGGCCGAAATTCCACCTTCTCCCCCTATTATGTAGGTGCCATTATGACGACTATCTTAACTCATAGTTGACAATAAGGAGTTAGTCATCATGGGTATTGAATTAAAATTGAATAACAAATGAGTAGTTGACGTGAATGCGTTTCGAAATTTTTGCGAGTAATTAGAACTATGAGTGACTGTTCTGTGGAGTTGTTCCTAATCTGCCCTCATTATTTCGTTGTTTACTTGGCCTTTAACTGAAGTCTACTAGTTTTAAAGTGCCTATTAGTACAGTCTATAAGTTTTGTGGTGGAGGATCAGTCTCAAAACTAAAAAAAAAAACGCTGTGGGATCATTGCCAATATGGGAATACAACGCTTTTTAACTATTGTGAACTAAAACCTGCACAATTTCTGCTGTCTTGAATTTTGGTTTTTCTGATTTAAGTACCACTTTCCTTTATCTATTTATATATTCATACATTAAACTTGTTTGAAGAAAAAAAAAGCTGAATCTTAACAGAATTTCTTCGTCCCTATTGACATTGGAAAACCGATTAAGGTTGAGAGGTAGGATTTTACCCAATGGCTCAGCATTAGTTGAATCTGTAGCGCTAGATCATCGCTGGAAGGTTGTTGTAAACTTGCAAGTACATGAAGCAAATAAATAAATGAGTAAATAAATAAATAAATAAATAAATAAATAAATAAATAAATAAATAAACAACAGCTTTTCAGCTACAGTGGCGGTCAAAAGTATTGCAACAAGTGGTTTTTCGGAAAAAACTTCTTTGACGATAACGCTCGAAATCGAAAGGACTGTGGAGTATGCTGACAAGGGAAGGATACTTGGTGGCCGTGGCCATTCGTGATGGGATGTGTACTACCATATGCAGTTTTTGACGCTGATCTCGAATCCGTACCCCAAATTTCCTGCAGGCTCCTGTGTAGCGAGTTACACCTATTTCTTTTCGCTCAGATGTAATATTCCGTACTCTTTTATGGGCCAGGCTAAGCCTGGTAGCTGCATTATCGTCTTAAAAATATTAAGGTGTCCAAGAGGAAACAAGGGCATTGATAGTGGGCTGCAGATGCAGCCGCCTTACCTAAATTTAAGCTCGTATATGGAAACAGTGCTTAAAATCAGTGACTGACTCCCTCCCTCCCTTAAATTGGGGTATGGCAGCTGTATCGGCAATTCACTAGCAAGAACCATGTTTCCTTCAAAATTTTTCAACATTTTGAAGACACTGAATCAGCTACCAAGCATAGTCTGAGGCCAAAACAAGAGCAAACTGCATTACATGTGCGCGGAAAGAAATGGGTGTAACTCACTGCACAGAAGCCCGCAGGAAATTTGAGGTACGGATTCGAGATCGAAATTTGAGGTACGGATTCGAGATCATCGTCAAAAACTGCATATGACAGTACACATCTCATCACTCATTTTTTTCACACTACTTTGACGTTAAAGTTCAAAATCCAGTTCCGGCCACCAAACTTCTTATTGCGAAATTAAGTTAACCAGGGTTAAGATTAAGATATTACCCAAGGTAAACATTAGTGTATTGATCGAATAATGTACTATCATAGATATGTACATTCGTTATTCGAATATTCAATTTCGAACAAGTCAGCAAACCGAAATACATATTTAGGAAAGGGAGAGGCCTACATCCTTGGATGGAAAAAATAAGGGTTGTGAAGCCTCATGTTTTGGGAAGATCCGATTTTTCCGGCGGACCCTTGACTTACGTATTAGTCAAATTAATTGAATTTGTTCGATTTTTATTCGGTCAACATCCCAGTAAACATGTCAACGCCGCACATATTAACCCATCGTCAACACGTTTGCCCTGGGTAACCTTAATGTCGCATCCAGGCTCCGTTTAATAAGGAAAGCGGTAGATTAAGCGTTTATAAGCGAGATTTTAAGGCAACCATGCGTGCGGCACCTTCCGTTCGCTGTTCCATCTCTTCCGCATAAAAATTATGGACACCTTCGCAGTTTGGGGAAAATTTTAAAAATGGCAAATAAAGTAATCTGACCATCACTCGATATATTTTGGTCTCGTTTCGCAACAAAATTCCCAGCAGATGGCCATGGCTGGAATTAGTCGTTATTGCGCGAGCCGTATGTACGTCGTTTATGTTGACGCAAACAGACCCACACACGTTTGCATGCTAAACCGATCGGCTGAAGACGATTATTCGAATCTACATAAATACGCCGTCGTCAGCTCAGTGTTTACGAGTAAACATTATTAGTTTGTTGTCTGTCACAACTCGAGGAGTCTCTGCTGCAAGGATACGAAGCCCCTCCTATCCATTCCTGGGTATCTTTCTCTTCCATATCTACTCGATAACCCTGTCGTTTTCCCGCTGAGTTTCCGTGGATGCTCGAACGTTCCCACGTTTTCACGTCGACCTGATGTTCAATTCCTTGCAGATGCAGTGTGATCCCATCCAGTATGAGGTGGCCAACGTGTCGACGTACGTGACCAACGTCATGGGCAACCGATGTCTATCGGTAAGTGATTTCCTGCAATTACTGGTTTTTTTTGGGGTGCTCCAGGGCTATTCAGTGGAGCAGTGGAATTCACGAAAGTTCCCGTGAGGTTGAGGCCCGTCATTCTATGGTGAATGGACGAGTTTTTCGAATAAAATGTGACACATCTCACTATTGTTACCGTTGCTCGTTATCGTTTAATGAGACAAGTCTAGCGTACTTACTTTTGTCTGAATTGGAGTATTCGTCCACGTCAAAAGGTCGCATAGATCATAAAATTCTCGGAAATGTTCATGAAATCCTCCTCAGGAGTAGGCGCATGATTCAAGCGCGTTTTCGGAGGACTTTTCCAAGGTAAGTACCACTTTTCTCTACTTGGTCATTCATTCGTATACCCGAGGGTTAACAAAAAAACAAAAAACAAACACAATTGGACTTTTCTTTCGCCCGCATTGACCCTGGTAATCCGACTAAGACATAGTGGTAAGATTTTTTCCATGATTCAAGTGCATTTCGGAGGGCTATAACTGATCCAGAGGCCATGGGCCAGATGCATCGCTGAGATTACCCAGGGTATGCGGGCTAGCACCCACAATTTCACCCAGTATTGAAACGGGTAGCAATATGTACATTCATCCTGGGTTTGGATGCATCATTGAGATTACCCAGCGTTAACGTGTATATCCCCGTGTTAACGATTGGTAGGTTTGCCAGGTGTCAACAAGTCTACCCTGGGTAATCCCAATGACGAAGCCAGAACTTAAAAGAATGTGGAAAAGTGTGAAAATGGGCGCTTCTGTCAATGGGTAACCAACTAGGTCATTTGTGTGGACGTGTATTCCTCTTGGGAAGTAATAAAAAAGCAAAGAACTTCTCTGAGGTTTGATTCAAAAACGTAGAACAAGATCAGTTCGTACCACACATGGTAAAAACTATGATCCTTTGATGGAAACATATGTGGGAATGTATCTATTCAGCTCAACACAAAAACGGCAACAATTTCTTGTCAACTCAACAATTTCATAGAGCTATTGGTTTTCTTTGAATCTCTGGTTTTTTTTCTGCCGTCAGCATGACTCAATCTTTGACTGCCCAAATTACCCTTGCTGTACTCGTTGTCTCGTTGTTTCAGCTACTGAGATTGACGGGTTGTCTGTAAGAACGAAGCCCAACTTTTGTGACAAGGAGGGAGCCTTGACAAGTTATCTGCAAAAAAGGGAACGAGTCTGTGGTGCAAGAGTCGATAAGAGGAGAGGAATCGTTAGAAGGAACAAAATTTGTGATCCCTGCTTGATTTTTGGGTCTTTTGAGGTAAGAAGAGGGGGTAATTTAATTTAATTTAATATCGACATGTTCTCCGTCATAGATTGAATCGAGTTTTAGAAAATTACGTTACATACTTACGGAGTGAAAGTGGGACTTCTACTTTTGCAAACTATGTATTTTTTTAATTTTTTCTCTTCTCGAAATAATTTCTGTGTCTCTTCAAAATAAAAAAAAGATACTGTAACAATTACTTCTTTAAGCTAACCTTCTAGAAAAGGGCAATTTCTTGAATAAATAGTGACTTTCCATACCTTCTGCTGAAAATTGAATCTCACGTTTTTTACAGAGAAGGTTTAAGGTTGAGAACTGAGTGTGATTGCTGATTATCCGGCATTACTCTAAGGAACTGTTTGTTTTAGCAACGATACCCTAATGAATTAACCTCCCCCATGTGGGGTTAATAGGTGCAGCTAGCCCTGTCTTAGGTAAACGAACCTCACGACGAAGCTCTCGGGCTGTTTGCATCATTGAAATTACCTGGGGTGAACGTATAGCACCACTCTTCCCCCTCTTCTCCTAAATTTACGCATAGTTAACAAAGGCTTCAACGTGCTTACCTAGGGTAAATTCACTGAATTAAATACTATTAATACTTTGTTTACAGAAAGTCCTCAAGAATCCTGAGTCTCCCTGAGAAAAGGTCAGTTTCAGCTGAAATACCCCAATAAAATACGTCATATGTGGTTTAATAGGTCCTACAGGTCCTACCTATGGTTGATGGAAGCGCCAATGAATTTACCCTGGGTAAGCTCAGTGATGCATCCAGTGGCCGCATCGTTGAGATTACTCAGTTAAAAGTGTTAACATCGCACAAATTTACCCACGGTTAACACAGCCATCGTCGCATTTACCCTGGGTAATCTCGAAGATGCATCCAAGCTTAGGCCCTTGAGGAACCTGAAACCCCAATACCTAATTGATTCCTCGAATTACTTACCTATATTTGCCCGCATATGGCAGAGTTGGCTCAAGTACACCTTAATTTTTGGTCCCTTCACTTCATTAACATCTTCCTCTTCAATTTCAGGACACCATTTTGATCCCCACCGTCATCACGTACTCGATAATCTTCATCGTGGGCACAGTGGGAAACATCTGCACGTGTCTGGTGATCATCCGTAACAAATCCATGCACACTCACACGAACTTCTACCTGTTCAGCCTCGCCCTATCCGACTTGCTGGTCTTGTTTCTAGGTGAGTCAGTGGAATGGAAACTTAATACAACGTTCAGTTGAAAAAAATCTAAAAATATAAAACGAGGATTTATTTTAAAAGATGTTAGACATGTTTCAGGCCTTCCCATGGAGCTCTACACCGTCGTGGATTTCGCCTATCCGTACGAGTTCGGCGAATGGATATGTAAAGGACGAGCATACCTAATAGAATTCACCAGCTACGCTTCCATCCTGGTCATCTGCTCGTTTACCGTGGAGCGATGGCTTGCTATCTGGTTAGTTCCTTAGGTTTCTCAATTTCCTAAAACTCTGAATAGCCAACCAGGAAGTGCTTCAATGTTAGGAGAATGCAATTATCCCACTAAAGTGTGCACGTTGTCCTTTTATGGAGTTCTTGCTTCTCTACTAGAGTTAAGGAGTAATTTGAAGTAAGTATGACTAATGTGGAACCCTGCTATTCCGTGTCAACATCAAACTAGTAAAGGGAAGCACGAACAGCGGCTGTTCCAAGGACGTGGACCTCCCTAGTTGTACATATGGGCAATTCCAGAGCATAGCGTGTAGGAGGTGGAGGTAGGAAAAGGATGGATCAAACGAACTGAGGGAAAATAGCGGGATGCTGCCGTGAACTAGGAGGAAGACATAGATATTAACCCCTTTTGGAGTGAGTGAGAAAGAAATCATCCATAAGTTCCCACAATTTTCACAATTTTCCCAGAAGAGCAACGTACATGTATTCATAAGCAATCGAGTAATAAAAGATGTGTTGAGTAAGCCATTCCTTCGATTGGGATGCCCAATAATCAATAAAGTATTTTCAACTCCATTTTGCTTTTGTATTATATCATGTTGGACCAAAAGTCTTGCACCAAATTTCACATTTTTTTTTCGAGCAATCAATCATAGCAATCATAGCAATCATGTTGGTGGATGAAGCCCTGCTTGTCCATTTTTATGGTTGAGAACTGATAGAACATTCTGCCACGTTTTATTAGAGAAATTTTTTGACTAATGTTCAGAAATTTCTGGATCGAAAAGTAAGTGTTGGTGCAAGACCTATATCTGGAAAAAATGTGAAAAATCGCAGATTCTGTGAGAAAATCTGTATCTGCGAACTCTGTGAAAAAACTCGCGGGTCAGGAATGGACGAGTATCCAAAGTGCCAAATATCTTCCAGGCCTCTTCAGTTATATCTTCCAGGCCTTTTCAGTTTTGCCCCATACTTTTCTGGAGAGAAAGACAAGCACTTTGAAGCATGGTTTCACCCTAGAATTACTGGCATAGGTCGACTTTTCAATCCATTAGTGTGCTATAATATATTTCACTCTATTGAAGGCGTTGGTCGTTTCGTCTGAGGCACCCTGGCTTATATACGGAGGAATCAGGCAAACTTTTGTTGTTTTGCACTTCTCTTTCTACATGTCCTTTTGAAGGTGAGCAGATGGACCTGGGATGAGAGTGATGTACGAGACATACGCTCGAATCCGTGCATCTGAGCCATCAACGGCTTAATAAAAGCCGTCATGGATGAATTTGTGTTTTGTAAATACGATAAAGAGTGACATGGCAGGTTTGAGGATTACTTAGGATTGCTCGAGCGCGTCAAATAGAAGAGTGTAGTGCGGGTTGTGAGCTCGCTTCGTCAGCAGACGTATAATACCAGCATAAATTCCACGTAGGAAGCCTGAGCCTGCATGGATCACGGGATAATGAAGGATCACGGGATTTATTCGTTTATCCGTAGACATGAGTCATATATGGGTAAAAGGAGGCGTGTTTGTTGTTAACAGCTGATTGGTGGAGGCCCAGGCACATGACATCTGTATTTTTTCGTTAACATTTGTTGATTTATTCAGCAGTTATATTTGTGAGTAATAATTTCTAGATGGGATTCGACAATTTCTTGTAATTTCTTATGGATGCTGACATGCTTCTGCTAATCTCTTCTCAAATTTCAGCCATCCACTTCGATCGCAGTCCTCGCCCAAAGTATCTAGAGCCTACTTCACGATCATCGTCATGTGGGCTGTGTCGGCGGTGGCTGCTCTTCCCATAGGATACATCGTGAAGATCAACCGTCTTCCACTGCCACCATGGGCGATGGATCAGCCGTGGACTGAAAAAGTGAGTAATTTCCCTGTGTTACAGCCATTATGTACCTCGGAAAAAAGAGGAAACAGTCCGTATCATTTTGTTATTTTGAATTTGTAAAACTTGATTAGAAACGCTTGCAAAGAACTCCCAAGCAGGGACTATTCCTTTGAGCACGCATTTGTGCTCAAACGATTGAGCACGCGGCGCACCATGCGTGTCAACCGGTTGTACACATTGTCGTAAATGTGTTGAACATTTCTCGGTCTTAATTAACTGTAATAAAGTAACGATTGAACTACATAGGACGTATAACTTCGTGATAAAGCATGCAAGAGTACAAGCAGACACAATGTGCAAGCAGTTCTACAGAAAATGAACTTATCCAGAAGATTCAACGCCTTGAAGAAGATCTTTCCACGGAATGCGTAGACGTCAAAAGGAGCGCTTTGCAAAATGATGAACGCCACTTTCAAATATTGAAGGAAAAACGTGTCAGAAAATGATCATCTTGCAGCAATTTCGCGGATTCCTGAAACTCGCATTCGCAGGATTTTCGAGAGTAGGGGAAATTATTGAGCTCCTGTGAAATGAAAATGAGCGGCGTGAGAATTTTAAAAAAGTCTCTCGGAAACCTGAAGTGATTTTGAACGATTCTTGAAGGAGCTATAGCTGATTCAATGGATTGTCAGTTGGGATATAGGGATCATTACGAGAAATATTGTGCCCAGTGCAGTAGAATGCAAGGGTGTAGAAGAACTGAGTCGCATGCAACATAACATTATTAAGTAATATTACCCAGAGTAAGCGTGTTAGCATCGCACAGTTTACCCATCCTGAACCCCGGCGCCTGGGTAACCTCGATAGAGTCTCCGGCGGGGTGCAGAGGGCTCGATTTTCAGCAGTGAAGTTGTTAAATAAAGCCACAAAATTCTGCATCCTGAAAATACACTCTCCTGTTCCAGATCTCGGACGACTACGAAACTGTGAAAAACACCGAGTTCTGTGCGATGGACCTAGCAGAGCAACAGCTCCAGAAGCACCTGATCTACTTCGCCTTCCTCGCTTTCTTCCTGGTTCCTGGTGAGTACGTCATCAGCTGCTAGCGTAGGCAGGCATCTTCTAATACGGTCACTTTCAGCGTTCCTCATAACGATGATGTACTCTCACATTGCGATGCGAATCGCCTCGACGGACACGTTGCTCTGCGTCGACAAGAAGGAAGCACGAACGAAAGCCACTCACAATGTGATCAAAATGCTAGGTGAGCTCTAGCAAGATCCAAAGAAAATGCATGAACAAAACTAGCACAGTTTGGCATAAATTTCCTGTTCCCCCAGAATTACTTGAAACCAAAACACTAGTAAAAGCTCCACTTCGATAGTAAGAAAATGAGTAAATAAAGAAAAATGCAATTCTTTCCGCCTCTGCCATCAAATGAGGAACAATTTTTCTAGTCCCTTCGAAGCTTTTTACTGAAAGGGGGGGTGTGGGTGCTAGAAGAAAGGATAGATAGAAAAGAGAGAGAGAGAAAATAGAGAGAATGAAGAAGGAAAAGCTCAAGCTCACGAGGAAAGCAAGAAAAAATAGATGAGATTGAGAAAAAGTAAGAATTTTCGATTTTGGTCAGCACGCTGCTCACGCTATTGCTACCCCCATGCTGAGACGAGGGGATTTGCATAACCGCCAAATTCTCGTTTATTCGCAAAATGAACCAAAGTCGATTATCGATCAATTGCTGACATCATATATGTACAGAGGCTGCATGTACGAGCTGAGTGAGCGGATGGATGAATAAGCGAGTGAAAGAGTGATTGAATGAATGAATGAATGAATGAATGAATGAATGAATGAATGAATGAATGAATGAATGAATGGATGGATGGATGGATGATTACAATTAAAATCTGAAACGATTTCTACCCCGATTCGGTGCTCAACCATACACAGTTTACCTAGGGGCCCAAAGTAAAATAGGCTTGCAGTTCTAGGTCCTGAAACTAGTCAAGCGTGAAATTAACAGTATCGGCTTGATCTATGATGTTACTTATTTATTTGCTTACTTATTTGTTTACTTATTTATTTATACATTCATGGTGAGCCACCAAAGACAAGAGAAAGAGTAAAAGGATTGGAGGAAGAAAACCGAGAAAGAGACGAAAAAGATCAAAAATCCAAAAATCAAAAGCAAAAACTCTTCTGTTCCTGTTTTATTTGTTCACAATTGCGTCCTTCCAACTTTGCAGCAGATAAGGTCAGCATTGTTGTAGGGCTATGAAATGCATGCTTCTTGCTCGGGGATTTTTCCCTTAAAATCACTGCCTCCTTCTTGCTAAATCGCCTAAATTATACTGAATCCTTTTGTGGTCAGCTGTTTACGCCAGATGTCTTGTTGTCCTAGACCTGTTGGGTCTTATACTCTAAGTTTCATCCTTTCAGTATCTGTGGTGGTCTCGTTCTTCATATGCTGGCTGCCGTTTCATATCCAACGTCTTCTATCCCTGTTCATCACCTACCACGAGGGCAACGTGTCGCCGGCTGTGGAAACACTGTCGACGCTGATTTTCTACATCTCAGGTATAAAATTACCTTAAATTTTCCGCATTCTGGATACTCATGCTATGTATATGATATATCTATTTCTTTTCTAGGATGCTGCTACTATTCGAACTCGGCCACTAATCCCATCTTGTACAATGTGTTCTCGGAAAAATACCGCAAAGCTTTCTTCTGCACGATCTTCGGGCCACGAATAGCGAAGAAGATTCGGCCGCAGTGGTACCAGACGAAAAGCTCAGGACTGTGGGTTTTCCTCCCCACCATATTTACCCATATCCAAGGAGCTTTTTCCAAGTTATTCCCCATTTCCAGACGTTCCAACATGGACAACTCGTCCTACACCCACCGGAACACCGGCAACTCGGCCAAATTTCTCGTGGCTCCGAAGGATCGCCATATCAAGAGCTGCATGGATATCAGAACCTCGGCTATTCTGATATGAAGACCTCATGTACTAGTCTTCACATAGACGGGTATCTATGTAATTTTGATTGTCATAATCACAGACATTACTCACTCTTCACTTAGAACACTACGGGTCGTTTCATTGAGTGGAACTCTGTGCAATTACGTACCATAGGTTTTCACCCCGACGTTCATGTTTATTTTTTTTCTTCATTTTTATGTACGTATTATATAATAAAGGATGTTATTATATGAGTCTACAATTTGACGAATATCGGGGATGTCAGCAGTGGAGTCCATGAGAACATGCTCTCAGCTTGCAAGGTTCTCATTTGTGTTGGAAAACATGTGGGTAAAGGGAGTACAGTCGCAGCCGTGGAATCTGAAAATTTTTACGGGATCCGCGTTACCCGCAGGATTTGAGGCATTCTCACATAACTTCTTTGAGAATGAGAAATTTTGAAAATATATGCGTCGTTAGACTCATGACCATGCTCTTCACATGCTTATAGCCAATCACCCTCGATTTTGAGCTGCTGTCACTAAATATTCCAATAAATCCCTCATATGCCCTAACCCTGTCCACAAATTAGGGTTAGGCACAGAGAATTCCAACAATTGTCCATCTCAGAAATTTATGCAAAACATTTGCGGAAGCGTTCCTGGACTACCCGAAGGAGACCGCGGGGGACGTCGTGCAGTGATCCCCGGACACTTCATCGCAGCCACACAGAAACTGCGCCTAACTTTGGATCTCCATCGGAGTGGAACCAGCGAGATTAATTGTTGGGTTAATTCAGTACAGTTTGACCGTTTCTTGCCATATCGCTAACTTCCCAGCGAGCTTTTGACGTTATCGTTCGACTGTGTTGAGCAGTACGAGGGCAGTTGGGAATGTTTTCGGAATGACAAGGAAAACAAAACAAATTAATATCTCATTTCTTAACCCAATCCCTTTGAAACTCAACGGACTTGGTCCAGCCTGTCTTCATTTTTCCATTCTTGACATAGAATGCGATTATTTGGAGTACTCACAATAACCGGGTTGGACCATGACTAAATCGTCGCTTAACCGGAATCTCTTCTCAGAAGGGGAGAACATAGGCTGCTCTGGCAGGTAGAAGTACGAGGAAGTTAAGGCCGAAAACTCATTGGATGAAGTGAAGTTTGAGGTTTTATAACCACAAGTTTTTTTCCAAGTGGTAACCCATGCATTCGCGGTCATGCTGACTGGAGGGACAACTACTCTTTCTTGTTCAAACTCTTGCATGTCGTTCGAGTTTTCACGTCCAGAGCTTCGACAAATATTTGCGAATATTCAGCTATGATAGGGTTCCCATGCTTTTCTTAAAACTCCCAAAAACAGATACCGTCACCATCCCACCTCAGTGGAGGGTACGTTTTTTTCAGAACTCATTCTTTGTGTCTAACCTACTGTTTTCATCGCCTTTATTGTAACCAGCTTGTAACGTTTAATCCAACCTTCAATGAGGGCCACAACTTTGGATTGAAATAAAATTCATCTTTCCAAAATAATTGGCTGACTTTCGTGTTGGATTGCGTTTTTGTCAGGGGTTGGGCAAATGCGGCGCTCAGTTATGAAAATGTTTTTTCGAGTTCAGCTTGTCGGGTAAAATAGAAATTGATCATTCGTAAGAAATGCCCTAAACTCCCTCATGCAGCACTTATTTGTATCCCATCTTCCAAAACCATGTTTATTCAGATTCTCCAAAATGATGACATTTTTCCGGCATTTCGCGCATTGTTTGTTGTTTGCTCGTTTTCTGCTACGGCTAGTTTCCGAAATTCCGATACTACGGGTGGAAAATGAAGGCAATGATTCTTCAAAATCACCACTAAATTACTATTTGGTCTACTTGCGGTTAGCTCCTTTAACCGAAGGGATTAATAGCCCCCCCCCCCCCCAAATTTCACATCTGTCTGCAATTGAGCACAGCTGAAGTTGCATAATTTGATCCACTTGTAAAAAGCAGAGCCTTGATCATATCAAATAGAAATTTGTAGTCAATTCCTATAAAGAACTGGTCAACACAACTGCATGAAAATTTTCGAAAAAGAACAACTCCTTGGTGGTCATTCCGGAAACTTTTCAAACCGCCCTCGTATGGCACGATCGTTAATAACATGACCCTCAACATGCCGATAGCATCGCCTGAGCTGTCGGGATCGGTTCTGAGAGGTGGAAAATCCACCTAATTTTCAGAAGAAGGTAACGTTTAAGAGAAAAAGGCTGTAGGTTTTTGGTTTTCATATCAAATTGCTCGCAATCTCATCATCAATAATTTTAGAACTTCAAACATACATGTAGGCGTAATTAATATATACATACATACGTACAGTAGCGGACAAAAGTATTGCAACAAATTGTTTTTCTTGCGTAACTTCTTTCAGGATAGTCCTAGGCAGTTTAAATTTTTATATGAGTTGCAGATGCTCATGTAAAACAGAAGCAATAAAAGATCTACCCATTTCGTGCATTCATTGGTTGAGGAGAAATTTTTTATTCACAGAGGTTGAAATCTATCATTCAGTTGTATTCGTGATGCCTTACAGAATTAGGTATGTCATTGCAACCTAGGCACGAGTCAGATTCCTTCCATTAAAATCAAACTATTCATGTCGGGGAATGCGTATCCTCTGGCCACTGGTTGACTTTAGCGAAGGTTACTTGACAGCAATCTAACAGAGGCTCTCTACGGGCGTTTCTGCCCCACCCCTGCTCAATCTGTCAACTCTGTTCAAAAGGCAGCGCTGCTCATAACGGTAGCATTGCTTCGGCTCAATGTGCTCAACATCAACACATTCCATAACCTTTCCACAAACGCCAAATATTTAGGCAAATTGCAGCACAGTCAGTAGGGCACACAGCGGGAGGAAAGTTTTGGTTTTTTTTCCTGGTCGAGGAGGAAAATATCCAAGTGACCACATGAAAGTTAAAGATGCTCCAGATTCCTAGAATATCTCTATTTACATTACGATTCACGCCGCTTTGCGTTTTACGAAGCAGGGCGACTCGAAATGCAATGAACAAAGCTGAAGTTCACTCAAGTGGGGTAATTTGAACTGCCACCAGAGAACCTAGGTCTTTCAATTGGTAATCGATGAATCGAATCGAATGACTCGTTGTTAAAACGAAAGGCACTAGCTAAAAAGTGAAAGCTCGTATGCGGAGCAAGAAGACGCACATGCTTGTGCTAGCGATGGGCACCCCACATTTGGAGTTTTTCTATATGGCCAAATTCAAAGAGGAATGAAGCGTCTTGTAAATAGAAATATTCTAGGATTCCTGGAGCATCTTCAACTTTCCTGTGGTTACTTGGATATTTTCCTCCTCGACCAAGAAAAAAATCCAAAACTTTTTCCCCTTCCCCCAAGTAACCTTCGCTGAAGTCAACCAGTGGCCAGAGGATACGCATTTTCGAACATAAATAGTTTGTTTTCGCTGAAAGAAACCTGACTTGTATTTAGATTTCAATGACAGACCTCATTCTGTGTGAGATTGCGAATACAACTGAATGATAGATTTCGACCTCTGTGAATAAAAAATTTCTCCTCAACCAATGAATGCAGGAAATGGGTAGATTTTTTATTGCTTCTGTTCCGTATGAGCATCTGCAACTCATATAAAAATTTGAACTGCCTAGGACTATCCTGAAAGAAGTTACGCAAGGAAAATCATTTGTTGCAATACTTTTGTCCGCTACTGTATGTACATATTCAACTACAAAACAATTCCGAGTACTATTACTGAAGGTGTCAAGACTGAACAAACAAGGAAGTGAAAGATCCAATAGGATACACACTTGGGGACGAGCACCTCGCCATGCTTTCCACCGTGGCACCGCTGGACCTTGTATACCCTCACCATCCCACGGCCTAGGTCGCCTAAGAGAAGGAAAACAGACTGGCAGCACTGACTCTTTTTAGGAGGTGCTTGAAACCGGAAAAAAACCGAGGTTTGAGTGTCGAATTTCCAAGATGATCTACAGTAACTGTTCCTGCAACAGACTTATTAATTCGTTTACACTTAACTCTTTATTTGTATATATCATTGCACATCAATTGTCCACGCGCAAAGTGAAGTGAAGAAAATGTCGTAAAATGTCGTAAATTGAAATGTTCCTAGTTCACTGCGAAGTTTACAGAGAGTCCAGGAGGTCGAAATGAACAAAAAGACTTTGGATCCATACGTACGGCAGAATCCATGAGCCGTCCTCTTTATCCTTGAACCACAGTTGCATCCACTGACAGGGCTGTTGTTTCTGTACCCGAATAGTCTTGGTCCTGCTTGACTACCTTTTGTTCTCATATATGGATTACAGCACGTAGAAGCACCAGCTTTCTTGTCTCAAGTTCTCTTGGACTGAGATGAACGAAGTCTGTAGTCTGGGAGCACTTCTGGGGACCTCTCTGGAACACGACAACGGGTTAAGGAGGTCATGGATGTTCATTGCTCTCGGGTCCGCCGGGTCTTGTTGCCGGGCTGGCCGGTGGACGTGGGATAGTCGGGCGGACGTGGGCCCGGGGGATTGTCCCAGCATTGCCCGCGCGCGTGGGGCGGGGGTGGGGTACGGTGGCTCTGTGCGGACGGGTTTCTGCGGCGTCCGTACATACCGTAGGTTACGAATCTTATGTTAACATGAAGAAAACCCTTTTTGATCAAAAAACGGCGCAGTTTTTGGTGCTGTGGAAGGACATTAAAGATCCATCCATAAGGATACACACGGCATAAGTTTCATCCCAAAATCTCTTAGCACTGTTAGAATTTATAGGTGCGACCACAAAAAAATATCCAGTCTCACTCATAACCTGAACACGCGAGTCCTGGAATCTGGTCAGGTAACAACCGTGATTTTAGCCGCGATGTTGATCCATAGAATGTTCAGGCAACATCTGAAAAAGTCGATTCAGCCGTAAACTGACCAGGCAAACATCAGATGTGCGTAGATCACAATGTAAGTAAAGACTTTATGTAAGAGTATTGATTTACAACAAATGCGAGTTGCTGAAAAATGGAGCGACAATTATTAGGCAGCAAATACACTTTCAACAATTCTTAGAAACAATACCCGACACGGCACCAAATACAAATCCACGTAAGGTCTGGTTTTTCAGAGGGTATATTCCAAATTTTCCAAAATGACCAATTTTGCCTCCTGGTTTTATTCTACGAAATTTTCCAATCGAAGTCAAGCAGAGCTGTTCAACTGCACCTAACTGAAATCGCTTGGATCCCTCGAATTTGGAAAAATCGTTGTAGATAGAGATGGAATTTGCACAAAAGGTAAGCTGAGAATAGTCTCTCGAAGGTCAAATTAGCCATGTTGGACAGACCGGAATCCAGCCTCGGGATTATTAACCCTGCATTCATTTTGATTATCTCTGATTCTTCTAAAGCCTTGTGTTAGAGCCGCTTTTGCTGCATTAATACTAGAGAGATTTTTCCGATTATCACAGATCCGCCAGAGGCAAAGGGTTTCCGACTTTTGCTGAGTCGGCGGCGTCAGCGAAGAAGTCGCTCTTGCCAGGCCGAATGTTCCGGAGCATAATGAAGCACACCAATGCCACCTCAAACGTCATCGCCACATTGTGCCAAACTAAAAGAAGTGTACAGTCGCAGGCGTAGAATCTGAGAATTTTCAAGGGGTTCGCGTTGATCGTGGGATTTGGGGAATTTTGGCATAACTTCTGTAAGAATGAGTGGTTTTGAAAGAAGAAAAGCTTCATCAAGCTCAGAGCAATGCTCTTCACATGCCTGTATCCAATCACCTTGATTTTGAACGGCTGTTGCCAAATTTTTCAACAAATCCGTTAATTAACAAGACAAAGACAGGTTGACAAATATCTCAGCGATTCCGCTTACTGATTTGCTACATGTATGAATTGTACTAACATAACTGAGTCACTCCTGTCGTTCAGGCAGTTACTGGTTGTATATGATTTCTATACATTGTACTCGCAGTCTCGATATGTATTGTACCTGTGAATCAGCGTGGTATAGCCACGTTCAAATAAATAAATAACCCTGACCTCGCCCACTAATTGGGGTCAACCATAGAAAATTCCAATATTTTTCACCTACAACTTTGGCCTGATCACCTGGGTGCCACAACGACGATCAACCTCTCTATTCACAGCTTCGCCTTCATGTCTTAGCGGTCCGGGCGATCCATCCACAAACCAACTTTTTTGTCTATTTCAAAAATTTCTCCAAAAATTGTCAGAAGCCTTCCTGGACTACCCGAAGGAGATCACGGGGGACGTCGTGCAGTGAACTCCGAACATTGCATCGCAGCAACACACAGAAAGTGCGCTTAACTTTGGATTTCCAACGGAGTGGAACTAGCGATAGGGACGGATTGCAATCCGCCGCTCTGCCACTGAGCCATCCGGGCTACTTTTTATGCGGGTGTTTGTTGGATAAGTGCAGCGGTCGTACGGGTAGGCAGCATAGTATTTGCAAAAGTCCTGAACCGGGCAGGTTCCGAATCCGTGATCGCTATTACGACGAACAATCGCTCTAACCACTATGCTACGCGTACACATCTTACGATTAGCAGTTCGCGCGATCCACTCACAAACCAACCAATTTCTCTGAGCAAATCCCGCGAAAATTTTCAGATGAAAACCTACACCTTGCAACCATAGCCGGCGTCGCCATCGACAGTCCGCCCATTCCTCCGTTCTTGGCTATCAAGTCTAGGATGAATTTTTGGAATATGTAGAGCATTTGAGTGGTGTCCACGCAACGAAATATCACATACATATTGAATGGGGTGAGTACTTCCTGCAATATCACTTGAAAATCCAACTGGATAAAGGAGATATGTATTGAAAAAGCGAGGAGATGTACGTAATTAAATAATGACTTGCCTTTGTAGCCGTCACAAACACGTGACACACAAAAACTGCGATTAGCGTGGAAGCCACACCCAAGCCATTGAGCACTTGCATAATCCTAAAAGCGAACTTTTGCAACAGAAGATAACGTGAGAACATTACATCCTTTTCTGCCTTAGACGGGTGATGAGAAGCATGAAAATGGACGGTTTTCATCAAACGGAAAATAGACGTTTGGCGCAAATAATGACCTTAAACGAGAATAGTATCTGAGTAGTATGAAAGTGGATCTCGAGCCCTGCAGGGAAATCACATGACTTTATATCATTGATTTATTTATTTACTTCTTTATTTAATATTCTTTCACTACCCAACTGTCTCGAAAAAAAAAACATTTGCATTCTTATATGCCATAGCCACATCTGAATCTTGTATGCCTTGCGAATAGGAAACGAGGTGGAGACGAAAATCCCCGCTAGGATACTCTTGGTGACGTCATTCCGGCGAGATTTTTCAAATTTTGATCTTGGATTTTTATCAGTATTCAAAAGGATAGAGGTTTCCTTTGAAAGCAAAATCTGTGCGCAAACTTATTTCTTGACAGGGAAAGGTCAACAGATTGCCATCCCTATTTTTTGCTACAAAAAAACATAACTAATGGCAAAATTGAGCAGAACCAAATCCTAACAGAAATATTGTTTTTTAGGCAATCTGATAGAAATAAGGTAGACGATTGCTGTCCATTCTGCTGTCGAAAAAATAAGTTATCCGTGAGATTGTGTCCACTCGCTTCACTGCAGGATATCTTTATCCGGCAGATTTCTTGTTGAGAAGTATTAGTATGAGGAGTAAACGCAAGTCCTCTATTGCTATTTTCACATGCAGTAATTGGAGACAGTTGATTAAATATTCGACTGTGAATAGCTCTTTCTCTAGCAGAATCAAAAGGAGATGGCGAGAAAATTCATCCTCACTATTCCGAGTGCATAAGGTTAATTGTACTCATTGCAGATGACGAATTTTCGATTCATCTCTGATGAGTTGTCTGGGCATCATATTGAAACCTCCGTGGAAGCACCGATGCGCTTGATTCAGGGAGCAGACGGAGGTTAAAATTTTTGCAACGATAACAACTTCTGCCAGGTTAACCGACTGTGGTTCATAACAGTAGTAAACATAGTAGAAAGTACATACTTCGAACGATATTCTTCTAGATTATGCATTTTTCTAACTTGTTTTAAAGGTAAGAAAGCGAATATGAAAGATTATAATAAAGCGCTTACTCTCTGTGTGTGTGTTTGTGTGTGTGAAACGAAATTCCCTGATTGGTCAGTGGTAGTGATTGCCTACCGTATTCTTCTGATATCGAACATTTCTGAGAATGGGAACGGGTATGGCGAGGTGCAGTCGACTTGAGTAGTCGGGGAAGTGAACAATGAATAGGTACGGGCAATAGAGGCGTCGGCATCCAAGAGTGGATAGGCGCAAGGAAACGGGTCCGTCGCCTTATAATAAAGGATAAGGGTACGCCGGCGTCCAAAGTGGGGGGAGACGGGTCCACCGTTGNNCCCCGTTACAACCGTCGTGAGTCGCCCCTTTGTTACACGCCCACCTTCGAGGAGGGTATTAGAGTTTCTTTTTTTCCTCTTTTAAGTGATAGTCCCTTGTTTGATTTGCTTTGACTTTTGTTTTTTTTTTCTTTCTGATAAAGTTTATTTTGTTCTTCTTGTGATTGGGGGAGCAACGTACGGGAAAAGAATTAGACAACACTCTTGAATCTTCGAGGAAACCATTAAGAAGAAAATCCGTCCATATAAAAATATTTGAAGCTCAGTGCTCCTCACCTTTCATCTCAACCAGTACTGAGTTAATACTACCACTTCTCAGCATTCTCAGAACAAGTTATCTGATGGATCTGACTTTCTCAACTCAAAGTATGTTGACTACTTGCTTTCGCTCTTCCTCGTTGACAAATTGACGGTCTTCGAGTCCTCGCAAATATGGCAGCCGTTGGCTTTGCAAGTTGTCGACAAGCTGTGGGTAAAGCAAGTTTCAGGTGCGATCCGACAATTTGTTCTGAGGGTTCTGAATATGCTCATATGTACATTCCTGAAACGAATTGGTTTAAGTAATGATGAGACGCACTTGTCATAAAATCATTCATTTCTTAGAATAAATATGACTTTTAGTGTAACTATGGCAACAGTTGGATATGGAGATGCGAAGCCAGTCACTGCTTGTGAGTTATAACAACACTTTTGTGAAACTCGTTATCCATTGGATTCAAACAGCAAGGAAAGAAGATAAATTGACATTTAGTTGGCAAGTTGGTGGCCACTGCAACGTCAATATGCGGTATCATCGTGTTGGCTTTTCCCATCTCAATGATCGTTGAGAAGTTCGCGACGGCACAGCAGAAAGCAATCGAGGACGAGCAATTACACCAAGGTTTGTCTTGTTTTCATCTCACTTCTCGGAGGAACAGGGCTAAAGTTATGTTCGAGATGATATTCTCTATTACTTCTTCATCAAAAAAGCGATACATACGTACCAGTGGCGGACGCAGGGGGGGGGGGGGGG
>JARK01001383.1:718891-733058 GCA_000688135.1 Ancylostoma ceylanicum
GGGGGGGGGGGGGGGGGGATACGGGCACTTTTTCCGGGTGTGCGGCCCGATGAGGAAGCATGGGGCCGGTGTCATGTTCCTGCGGTTGGCCTCTTCTTCGAGTGGCCCAATCACGGAAGCAAAACGTTTCCGTCAAGTTTATAATGTGCACTTGAATTTGACGTATTCTTGATGGGATCTGCGTAAAAAATCTTCCTACCTGCAAATGAATAGCGAGGGCTGCGTTCTGTTTGAATTGAACCAGTTGGGGAGCATGCTACATTGTTGTGAGAGGAGACGAAACTCGAACAACTAAAAGGGCTAACTAAACTCAAATTGTCGGAGAAACGCTCACCATGTAATTGAATTCAACGAATTGTCATGGCATAGTGGCAGAAGTTTGTGCAAAATCACCGTTCTTCTATTCGTTCTTACAAAAAGACAGATTCCGTGACAGCAACACCGCGGCGAGACCTGGACGATACAGGAAGGTCAATCACGATTGCACTCCCGCGGACTGGTGCGCCACAACATCCACGCACCGCGTGGATGTTGTGGCGCACCAGTCCGCGGGAGTGCAATCGTGATTGACGTTCCCTGTTGATTCTAAGAGAGCATGTTCCAAGTGAAAAAGAAAAGTAGGTTCCGCCGCCGCGACGCTGTGATACTGCACATGCTGTCCGTCGGACAAGCACCGATGCCTATTCCTATCGAACCTCTATCGATCTTCATGCTTCCTGCCAATGCTCAAGAAGTAGCAAAAGAAATGAATTGGGTGAATTGCTTCCAACATATCTTTTGCGTTAATGGTACCATACACAAACCCAGGCACCGAATATATTGTGCTCCTCTTCAGTTGTATAATTTAGACAAATAAAAGACAAATATGTATGAACAACGAATGCTGCGACGAATTCCTTTCAAAGCATGGGACAAAGACCAATCATTCACTTCAGTCCAAACTTTTTTAATGAAAAAGCACAGCAAAATTGATAACAAAAAAAGCAGAGGCTTACCTCACATCTTCCGAAGGATCACTGTGCGATAACATCTCGCCACACTCAGCATTCCCAACTTTCCAAGAACCATCGGTTCTGTCAGCCGAATATGCTGCCGAAGTTATCTTATGCGAATAACTATCATAACTCTGTGGATGTTCCAAGTTTGGTTGTGAACAAGACCATGGAGAATTGCGGTGTGAGCTCTCGCTGAAAAAAAAAAGAAAGTATTAAAATAAAAAAGCTCTGCGACCTTAAATGCAGCCTGGTCATGGAAGTTCGGTGGACGTGGTCTGTGGCATTTTCACAACGACTGTTGCTAAAATTTTGTCTATAACGGTTACTTGACATGCTGACTACTTATATGATACTAGTTTTGTACCGGAATGTAATTTTTGTGAGATTACGGCATCTACTGTCCTGAGGACAGTGTCCTCCTCGCGAAGACAGACGGATTCTGCGACTGCAGAATCGCGGACGAGGGATGCGGAGAGAGCAATCGCAAAGTGAGAGGGCCGAGTAAGTTCGACTCTGCAGCCGCGAAGCTATGAAACCATGCGCGGAATTCGTCTGCCTTTTCAACAAGGACTGCAAACGCTACGTACGGTATCCCACAGAATCTTTTAGAACTATGCAAAGAAGAGTTTAATGATGTAGACTTCATGTGCTGATCATGACTATTATATGCGTTTCATACCGTAACCCCGTTTTTGTACGGGTATGGAAGGAGCACCGTCAGAAATATGGAGAGATGCAAGCTTCCATAAGGAAATGGCAATTTCATGGGAACTAATGTTGACATTCGTCATGAGCACCTGAAATGATGCCTGTGTGTAAAGTTTCGAGAGATTTTGCGAGATACCGTAAGCTACCATACACCTACCATAACCCTGCAAAAATGGCGTTGAGGTACAAAATGAATATGATATTGTGGTCAGCATGTCAAATAACTCACCTAGACAAAGTTTCAGCAAAAATTTTGTTCAGACACTTGTGCTGCGTGGGCGGCACGCCTTCGATTACCGAGCATCCTCCCCTAAAGTATGGGCATACCATAAAGCATAACAAAGGCATAAAGCATGGCAAATTATGCATAAGTATGGGCAGCACTGCATATATGTACAGTGAATCCGCGCCGACGAGGCCGCCACAGCGGTCGGCGGCGCGTATGCTGTTAGCTTCCAAGTCGTCCACGTCACAGCCAGATCATTGGATATACCGTGAAGACAACGATGAAACGTGATACGCAGATTAGAGATGGTGACGTGGAGTGCNAATCAAGAAACTCGCGGCCGCAACATACACGCGGCGCGGGCGAGCACTGTGGATTTTGAGTGTTGCCTCGCCCGCGCCGCGTGGATATTGCTCCCGCGGGAGTCGCAGTCGTGGTTGACGTTCCCTGTAGATTTTCGTCGCAGCAGTAAATTACAGGATTGATAGTTAGTTTTATTGTTAGATTACATAAAATTTGATGGAAAACTACCGAGAAAACTCTGATTTGCCCCAGTGAACGTCAATGGCGGTGCGTTTTCTGCGGACACGCGAAGCGCGCGGCCGTGCCGCGCGCTTCGCGTGTCCGCAGAAAACGCACCGCCATTGACGTTCACTGGGGCAAATCAGAGTTTTCTCGGTAGTTTTCCATCAAATTTTATGTAATCTAACAATAAAACTAACTATCAATCCTGTAATTTACTGCTGCGACGAAAATCTACAGGGAACGTCAACCACGACTGCGACTCCCGCGGGAGCAATATCCACGCGGCGCGGGCGAGGCAACACTCAAAATCCACAGTGCTCGCCCGCGCCGCGTGTATGTTGCGGCCGCGAGTTTCTTGATTGTTTTTCGTCTTATTTGATGTCATCTTTCGAAAGAACTTGCCAACAACTGAGAAAACCCTACGGGCATCCCTTGCCTTCCCTCAAAAATGTCTCATTCGTCTTTCAAATTGTCATTACATAAACCAAAACTGAGTGGGATACTGACACACATGCTCGTAATCGCTAGATCTTGTCACATATAATTGATGACAACGAACAACCTCTTAGTTCCGTGATGGCGGTGTTACGCAATGCTCACTCTCCGTCGAAATCCTGTCACGGATGAACACGTTTTTGATATATAGCTGAAGATGGCTACAATACGCAGACAACGATCTGGACGCAGAGAACGTCACGAAAGGATGCCATATCAAAATAAATAGACTGTGCTATCACAAACAGCCGATTGCAGACATAAGAGAAGGGAAATTTTCATTAGATGCAAGTATCAGTCACGCACGCATCGGACGCAAGCATGTACAGTCGCTCCAGAAAATCCTTGCCTCACGCAGCACCTTCCGTCTGCGGAACCACGCCACGTCACCTATGCACTATCATACGTGGTGCGACGTGGCTCAGATGATGGGCGGTGCAGCGTGAGGCAAGAATTTTTTTTATGACAAACTGCATTTGCAGAAGATTTTCCATGAATATTGGTCAACGCAGCGAGCACATGCAGGCTGAAAACATCGCGCTGATGCCGCGAAAAGCTGCGATATCGCAAATGCGTGTGTCTGAGCTGTGTCACTGCTGCAACTGCCCCTATCCTTCATCATATAAGTGGACGTACGTGCGCCAGAAGCACACATCTAGTATAAATTTCCCCAATACGCACCGTCCGACCTATGAAGACAACAAAGTTTCGGTTTTGGACAACAGTGCTGGGATTCATGAAACGTTAGCCACGCACACTGCGTCATTGGTTAACGTATAGACTGCATAACCCTAGTAGACGCAGAATGCAAAAGTTGGGTTGATAACCTGGGTTTGCATGGTTATGCGTTCATGATTCCTAGCCCAGACCACCGTCTGTAGGAAACGACGAGGCCGTCGACGCGGCCGGGGGTCCAGAGGCGGTAACGCGTGCCAGCACTCCACGTTATCATCTCTAGTCTGCGTAACTCGTTTAATCATTATCTTCATGATAACGACCGATGATTCGGCTGTGACGTTTGCGACTTGGCAGCTCACAGCATACATCACAGTGGCACCGCCTCTGGATCCCATATAGCGTCGGCGGCCCCGTGGTTTCAGATAGACGGTGGCATTAGGATACGGAAAAAAGGCGCTTCAAAACATGCTTACAAACGATTTCGGAAGTCATAAAAGCATAAGATGTTCATAACTCACAGAATGACGTTTACCCTACTGTGTTTTCCATGCTTGCCGCACGCAAATGTTTACGCATTTACGAAATTTTACGAAATTTCCGCGTTGTCTCGATGTGACAAAAGTGGGAACGTACAGTCTGTTTGTCCAGAACGTGCACAAGTGGTGACTTTGTCCGCAATTGCGACCGCAGTGGTATCGGCCGACAGATCGGCCGGTTCCGTCGCAAACAGTATCGAAACATCAAAATGAAAGGAATCACATCACATACATGCCAGAAACACATCAAAACTGACAAAAGAAAGTGTAAAAATGGATCGGAAATCCGATCGGCCGGCCGGAACCACTGCGGCTGCAATTGCGGACAAAGTCACCACTTGTGCACGTTCTGGGCTAACAGACTGTACAGTCGATTCGTTTCGGCAGTACATTTGCCGTGACAGCGGCTCCATTGGCATTGGGCCACGAGGCGCGATGAGCCCTCCAGCTGACTGCCAATCGATGCGACGTTTTCGTTGAGTTTTATCGCTTGTTTCTTTGTATAGTCGTAGATAGAACTAAAAAAGAACAACTACAGTAGGAAACAAGCAATAAAACTAACTGAAGACAACGAATTGGTAGTGGATCAGCTGTTAAACCAACTGCGCTGCGTGTCCCAATTCGATCAGAGGCTGTCACGGCAAACACACTGTCGAAAAGAATCGAATTTATACAGTGTATCCGAAACGACGAGTCCGCCCAAGCGGTCCACGTCACAGCCAGATCATTGGTTGATATCATAAAGATAACGATGAAGTGTGATACGCAGAGTAGAGATGATGACGTGGATTGTTGGCAAGCGTGGATCCTCGACCGCGTGGGCGGACTCGTCGTTTCGGATAGACGATACACACCCACCTAAACTCAGAACCACCAGAATCAAAGAGATTCTGAGTGCGCCAAGCTGTCTGGTCGCATCTGAAACTTTCTCGCCCCAAAGCTTGCTAACAACTTGTTTTCACCTTTACTTGCTAAGAAATTGTCGGCCCAAAGCTTGTCGACAACTTGCAAAGTGGTTAGTTGCTGGCTTCCAAGTTGTCGATAAGCTCTGGACTGACAATTCGTCAATAAGAAAAGGTGAAACCAACTTGTCTGCAAGCTTTGAGTCAAGTAAGTTTAAGATGCGATCAGACAACTTGTTCGGAGGGTTCTGTGCATAAGGCCTCCCCCCTCCTGCAAGTGAGAGACAGAAAATGCCGGACGCACGTAGTCGAATACAGCCTTTCCAAAAAATCCTTGCCTCATGCTTCACCGCCCATCAACTGAGCCGCGCGGCGCCTCCTATGCATTATCACACGTGCTGCGACGTGGCTCAGTCGACGCGCAGTGTAGCGTGAGGCAAGAATTTTTTTTTTTGGAAAGACTATATGTGAATGATTTGGCTCAGACAATAAGAACGGCCTACCCGCCGCTCATATGAGCTTGCGGGCGACCAGCGACCCCTTTTTTAGGGGCAGCGGCTCGCCCGCAAGCTAAAAATGAGCTTACGGGCAACCCGAGGCCCCTTAAAGGCAGCACCCACGGAAATTTTTGTGTTGGAGATTTCGCTGAATTTCAAGGTTTTCGAGGACGATGAACTCATAGGCAGTGATGAAACAGCGTGAAACACGACGGAAGACGAGAAGTGGAGGCGCTGTTTCCCATGCGTCCACAGCGCGGACGAGATTTCCGCTGAGGGTATACGCGCTTAACGCCACGAAATCCTGCGGATGGTGTGTATTTCATACACTACACTACATACACTGCTCTACGCCATGCGCCGCAATAGCTCTAGCTGGCGCTTCGAGCCGGGAAAACTCGTACAGGCGTGAACACGGCCAGGCGGGTTCACGACGACAGTCCCATTTTCTCTGCAGGTAAGCCATTATTGTTTGCGTTCGTTTCACATTTATGATGTGCTGAATCTGTACTTCACCACACGCACATCAGCTTCGAGTTGAAGATTTATGCGGGTGCTGCCTTTAAGATAGCGGCCGCGTCTGGAAGCTCATATGGGCGGAGGGTTGTATGCAATAACCATAATCCTTATTGCTCGAGGGGTGCACTGACAGACTCAGCATAATTTGTGCGGCTGCGTACCACCTGCCCTTTTACAATTGAAACTATCGCTTTTCGTGGGTAACTCAGTCGATTGTGCAATAACCATAACCCTTATCAGAATCCGCAGTAGTATGGATGATTATCTCTTGCTCGCAAAGACTCACCGCAACGGCCTGATCTGGATCAGCTTTGGACCTTTTGCCACCGGCTGTAGGTGAAACATTGAGAATATGACAGATTCAATGTTTCTGAAGATTACCAGCGCATGGAGCAGAGTGCCATCGGCGTTTTCCTTGAAAATTATTTTCTCGATTGGGCCAGCCTAAAAAAAGCCAAATAATTACACCAACTAAATGAATAAGTACAGTACTCAACGCTGTAACTATCTGCCTACTTGGCTCATTATCTCATACAGATCGTCATCAGTAACAGATCTATGTATCATAGATACGAACACGGTTCTTTCTCTTCGATCGAACGCATTGTTCATTCCTGAAAATTGAATGTTCATCCTGGAAAGTAGTTAACCAACAAATAAGGACAGAGACACGGACACCGACAAATTAGGACAACACCACTGTTGCGAAACTTAGATTTGTCATGCAAATTTGCGGAATGACTAGGGATAAGGCTGGCTTCAATGGGCAAGATGTGCGCTGCCCAGCCTCCGGATTTCAGTTTGGGTGAGTTTTCTCAGAACAACATCTTATTCTACCATGTTTCTTGGTAAAAAAGAAGGGTGGGGGAAGGGGGGCGATGGGGCCCTCAGGAAGGAATGAATCCTGGTGCATTCAGGGAATCCCCAGACTTCGCCAGTAATCGTAGCGATCGCCACTATGTACGACCCCAGACGTGGGTAAGATCATGGTGCAATTTGTTCTACAGGGAACGTCAATCACGATTGCCACTCACGCGGACTGGGCGCGCCGCAACATCCACGTGGCGCGGACGAGGCAACACTCAACATCTCCATCTCCTCGGCCGCGCCACGTGGATGTTGCGGCGCGCCCAGTCCGCGCGAGTGGCAATCGTGATTGACGTTTCCTGTAGGTGCGTGCGTTTGACGCGTGTGCGCCTACACGATGAAGTGTAGGGCTAGTCGCGTCGCTGACGCAGCTCAGCCGCGCGACACACCGTCGCGTGACATTCGCGGTGGTTACGCGGCATCATCGTACGAGCTTCATATAGGCGACTATTGCAAGGTTCTTTTATAGAAAAAGGGAGCTTTTTAGACACATCGTTCACTATTTAGACAACAGAGAAGCTTAGGTTGTGCAGAAAAACGTCGTTGTATTATTAGCCGTGAGGTTTCACGTCTTTACTGCAATTACAGCCGATCACAGCAACTCGTCCACAAACTTGCGTCAGTCGCGTGACTGATCCAAGCACTCATATAGTATAAATTGACTATAAATCAAGTATAAATATGTACATAGATCGATTAGATTACTTGTACAGGGAACGTCAGTCACGATGACCACTCCCGCGGCGGCTACATCCACGCTGCGCGGTCGAGGCAACACCTAATATCTACAGTGCGCCCGCGCCACGTGGATGTTGCCGCCGTGGGAGTGGCAATTGTGATTGACGTTCCCTGTATTTGAATCTGTACATAAGTGCATACAGTGTCCGCAGTGGAGTTCAGCCATGTTTCAGTTGAAGCCACTATACCCAGACTACTAGGCCTCAGTAAAAAAACCAAAGAATCACTGTTTCTGTTTAATGATCGAATGTTAGTCGCAATACAATTTAGGTTAGCACTTAAAGTCCGAAGAGAGACTAACTGTTTAAAGGTACACCAGAAATGACAGGAACAGACGTAATAGCGGCCAATGTGGAGACATCAATCTGATCAGCACTATATATTGTCGTGGTCACCGCGCTCCCAACGTCTGCGGTTGCAGACAACGGAGACGGCGCCACGCCGCCGCCGTGCAACACCGTCGCGAGGCTGCTGCGTGGCGGCTTCTTATCGATCGTTTTCTTCCTTCAGGCCGCGTTAAGCCGGCGCCCGGCGGGGCCGACGCCGCGCAACAGCCTCGCGGCGGTGTTGCACGGCGGCTGCGTGACGCCGTGTTCAGCTGTCCGCTTTAGTTGACGTTTGTTTCGCGGTGACCACGACAATACGTGTGATTTGAACAGAGTCGTTACAAGCAAAAAGATGGCTTTTTGCGGCATTACTACGGCGGGCTATGCGCTCTGCACGAAGCCTCTCCCTTTCCTACTTTGAAGAGAGGGCCTGATGAAGAGCTCCTCTATTTTGAAGTACCCGAGACGGGAAGCCCTAGCATCTGTTTAGCAGCATACGATGTTGGTAAAACAACCTTTAACAAACGAGTGTATTTAGAGTTAACATGGTCTAAGCGATGAACAGCACTTGTCGCACAATCTATAAAGAGGAAGTCCAGGAGATCGAGAACGCAGTCATGATTGTGATGAACCCTTGTTGAGGGCTGATCCGATGGACACTCCGGTACCCCGGCGATAACCACAGAACGCGCACAACCACAGAACGCGCACCTCCCACCTCCTCGTAGGTAACAGAAGTAGACTTTTGTGGTGGTGTAGCATGACAAGATGAGTGATCCGATCGCGGGCCAGCAGGGCAGGCGAACATTCACCATCAGTGGCATTTCTCAATCCTTCATTTTCGGCACGAAGTTTTGAAAGGTCATCATTCAACTCACGAAAACCTTCCATCAAGGAATTCAGCCGCCTCCTGTTCTTCAGTAGGAACGAAATAATAGCTTTCAGATGGGCTGACAGACTGTCGTCGTTCACTAATGCTTGAGCATGGCGATCAAGATCACCACTTGGGGAGCTGGTTGGATCCATAGGTGCGATAGGGTCGAGAACGCCCTTTCCCAAAAGTGAGGGGGTCACCGACTGAAAGGCGTCCAAAAGTGAGGGGGTTACTGGCTGCAAGGCGTCGACCGGGGGGAGGGGATGGTGGTGGTGAGGATGTGGCGACTTATGGCGGATGGTGGCGCCTTAGACTCTAGGACTTGTGATGTCCAAATGCACAACAGAAATAGTGGTTCAGTGGATAATATATTTATTACTGTACAAGAGATATAGAGAGTGAGGTGAGAAATGTGTGTAGTGAGTGCCTTACGCGGCTTACAGCATCATTCTGACTAGTGAATATCATCGCAAGATTAAGATTGGTCAGTCCCGCCCCCTCCACATGAGGTCCGTCGTGGGTTATGAGTACGAATACAATAGGGATCATCGAATCGTCGACGATAGAGGTGCTACTTGCATTAAGAACATTATTTGTTGTTGAATCTGAGCGGATATTAAGATATATGTATCATTGCAAATCCACTGTTCAACAGTTCCACCAAACAGTTTGATACCGATGAGTCATCGCACACCGGTGCAGATACTCCAGGATACTGCCTCTACATGTGGAACCAGCCATCACATACAGAGCTGACGATAGTCCTCGGTACATCGTCATGATATCGTCCACTTATGCGTACACAACTGTGTAACATATCTTCTTGACCAAATATAAAAATTTGACTCTGAAATTGCATGCACCTTTCAACTATTTCTACGTATAACAGCTTTTTATGGAAACAAATCCAGGAGACGAGGGTATTCGTGTTCTTCCCTTCCAACCCTCCAACTGATAAGTAACATCCCATCCCACGTGGCTACGTGCTCGCTTCAGACGAGGGTAGGTGAGCACGTTTCTTAAGCCATTCTCGACCCCTGCTCGCGCACCTCTCCAAAACACACATTAATTCGTCAACTGTCTAACAACGGGCACGAGAATGCCCTGTTGTACCGGCTCATCCCCCTTCATATTCAACCATGGCAAAGTTTCCCCCATGTATCTATATACAGTACCAACGCTAGGAACTGCAAAATTTCGCGGGATTCGCACGATTCGCGAGAATCGCGGGAATTCCGTATAACTTTCCTCAAACTGGATATTTCGAGAAGCTGTGGGCATAATCAAGTTTGGCAGACTGTTCTTTACCCAACCATGCAACACCCGTCCCTTGAAATTTTCGGAAAAATTTTCACCAATAATTCAGCATTGTTGCAGCAAGTTGCGTCATTTTCTTAGAACTTCCTCAATTCCTTTTGCGTTGATTACGACTGTTTGATATGAAGCCAAACAACGCTTCATATTACTCTAGCGGATGAAGTTTTCATTTTATTTTGAATAAAACTCGACTTCTCCGGGGGCATCATTTTGGAGCGAAATTTTCTTTTTAAACAAAGAAAACTGCTGTGATTTTGTGGTCTGATGTGAATCTTAGTAGTTACCATGAATTCAGTCCGGTCGTCTTTGAACCTCGGCATAATACACCAGTTTGATTTATGAATTTGTTAGCCGAGCACAAGGTTGTTAGTAAATTCCTTTCATTGGCCAACGTTTCGGTGGCTTCACCTTCGTCAAGGCCTGAAAGGGTCAAATTGATCGACGAAAGTGGCCGCACAAACGCCGCCTCAGTCAAACATCTAGATTATCATCGAGGTACTATTTCACACCTCAAAGCGAAATAAGAGGGTCAACTTGTTTCGCGCCTCAATCCCAAAACCAGGTCATGTAATTAGTGACAAATTATTCACACTTTGTAAAACAGAATATTTTTTCTGATAACTTCGTCGACGTTTGCTTTTCTCGTTGGTTTCCTTAAGTTTAATCCTCCGATGGACCGATAGGAGAAGTAGCTTTAATAAATCCCTAGGGGTAACTGACGGTGTGCTTGCTCCAAATTGAAAAGTATATTATGGCATCACTATGTTATTTTGTGGTATCATTTGTATTATTAATAATAAATATTAAAATAATAATATTAAAAATATTAAAAGCTGCTCTTAACCAGTTATGCTGATTGGGAGTTTCGAGAGAATGATGGAAATTTCAAAATCCGGGACTAGAGTGAGCGGCGCGAGGATTATCGATTGATTGTAGCAGCCAGGTCAAGGAGCGAGACGCTGGCTAAGGCGGCCTGGGTGTGGGTCGTATGGCGCGATTCCTCGCGTGGCACTATAGACAAGCTGGATCTGGGACGCGCTATTACCACCCTTATTACGGTCACGCGTCGCGGCTTGGCTCTAAGGAGTCCTCAAACAACTCGTCCACCTCACTGCAACCATCCACTTCATACGGGACGCCGCCATCAATTTTTCCGTACATTTCCCCGATTAGAGTTTGAACTACCAACTCGATTTCGGCTTAAATCCCGCTGTCAGGAATTCTGCAGAACCAGCCGACCACAATGCCATGATGATTTTCTTCTAATATTTTTTTCCAAATTGATCATTTCTACTGATCTTCGTAGTGGTTTTGCAAGCTGCACATTCAGAGGAGCTTCGTAGTGTTGGATTAGGGGTTCGTTTAGGCTTTGATCCGGGGAAAACGTTGTGCTGGAGTCTAGCGCCCTTCGTAGGGTGAGGTGATTGCGGCGGGGGGGACGAGTTGTTCGAGGACTCGTTACAGCCAAGCCGCGACGCGTGACCGTAACTCGGGTGGTAATAGCGCGTCCCAGATCCGGCCTGTCTATAGTGCCACCCGAGGAATCGCGCCTGAGCCCATCCTACGGGTAGAATTAACCTCGGTGTGGGATTTCGGAAATTTTGTAATGTCCCCTTTTTAAAACACGCTGTGTGCCATATGGAACACCATCTCGGAATGGTGCAGAATTGAGAGTCTCAACCGAAACTAACCACCCTAAAATTTGTTGGAGCTGATTTTCAGAATTTCGTGATTTCGCGATTTCACATATTTGAGGTGATATATCTTTCACCTACTCATACTTGGAAGTGAAGTAAGTGGGAGTTCGTTAGCGAAGGAAAAGTTCTTCTCGAAACCCTATGATCCGGTCCCGACAATTGCCTTGAAACTTTGAAATTTCATGTGCTTTAATGAAGAATTTGCTTAGAAAGTGCGCGTAGAGTGAAGTTTGCACTCAATTTGCGGAAGCGGTAGAGATCAGTAACCAGTATTTCCAAGCTTTTCATCGCGTGAACACCTCACTCAAATCAAACGAAAAATGAGAATGCATCTGGACTTCTGCATAGAGTAGAAATTAGTCAAAGTTCTTGCATCCTCCTGTTAAAAATCAAAAATTTTCATGACACCAATTCCAAACAGCTCTGCCATCAAAATGTTCAGCATGATCTAACTGAGTAAGAAGTGGCCTGTAAATTATTATTTAGAAGTTGTTTGAATGTTTTATAGGTGAAAACATGAGTGTTGTTCACCAGTGACCTTAATTAGAGGGCGGGGTCAAAGTAATTAATGGAAATGCTGAATTATTGGTGACAGCCGGAGACTTCAAGGGACGGGTGTTGCATGGTTGGGTAGAGAACAGTCTGCCAAACTTGATTATGCCCAGAGCTTCTCGAAATATCCATTATCCAGAGATTCTCGCGAATCGTGCGAATTCCGCGAAATTTTGCAGTTCCTAGCGTTGGTACTGTATGGGCAGATAGCGCAATCTTTCTTCTCGCCTCATGTATACGAACCTAACCGGTTTCTCCAAAACATAAAGAGAAATTTCATAAAAACATTCAAACTGTGCCGTTTTTCACCCACCTGTTGCTTCCACTTTTTTGCTTGTTCTTCTCACATAAACTCCAATTGTTATATACGAGAAGAAATTCTTGCAAATTGCGGTAGACTATCGTCATTGAGATCCGCTCATAAGTATTTCAATACTGAACTTCAAATCATGCATGCCATGTTTTTCACACCCTCATATGTTTAAAGATTTCTCCCCAGACATGACACCAATGGCTTCCTACTCAAAACCTGAGGACTCTACTAGGTAGAGGGTTTGACTATATACCCTCGTCGATATCCAGTTCCTTCCCCCTCACGTAGAATTTCGCAGGGGCTTTTCCTTGTCTGCTGAAATGGTCACATTGCGCACTCCACCTAACACTGCGCGTGCCACTACAACTTTTTGCCTAACTAGATGTGTTCTTCCGCATTAATTCTTTTATACAATAATATATTAGTCGTTTATTTGCTTCTTTATTCAATTCAATTATTTTTAAATTGCCATTTTCCCCCTCCCTTCTCTTCCCGAGTTCCATCCGACTGCTCGTCTCTTGCTTTCCGTAGGTGAAATAGTGTAGAATTTTTCATTTTCACCCGCCAGGCTTCATAAGCCCGGGGTATACTTGCAGCGACGCGATTTGGTCGCCGCGACTGAGTTTTGCACGAGCGATTCAGTCGCCGCGACTGGATTGCGTGCTAGGGCACAATTCATCTTATGATTGGCGATGGCATTGAATGATTCATCAGGCTCAACTCATTGCAATTTCGATATTCAAGCTATATTCACACTTGTTTTTCGTATCTAGCGGTAATAAGCCGTAATAAAAAGCTTTCCAATTGGAATTACGGCTCTTTAATTAGTTTTTGAAGACTATTTTAGCACTTCAAACTGGTTCTAACTCGCTATTTAACCTAATGAGCACTATTACTTGTCGTCTTTTTGAAATTTCTAGTAAAAGATCCGCTAATTGAAAGAATGCGGATTCGGTTATGGACAAAGACTAGGAAATCCATCATAAAACACTACAGTTTGGGAAATACTGCCTGAAAACGAAAAAAAATTACTCGGACTCTCATCAAATCTCGAGCAGCGAGCCTGTTATAGTGAGAAACCTAGACAAATGAATCGAATTAAAAAGAATTTCCAAGAAAAAGAAGCAAGAAAATGAGCAAAATCGCTGACGACTCACATCATGAGGTATGCCCAGGCTGCGATTGGCTAGCGACTTAGTCGCCACGCGATTCCTCGTGGGATTGGTCAAAATCGGCCGCGCGTTCACGGATTGCTTTTGAAAATGAATGCGCGTGGAATGACCACGGCAGCTTTTGTGACGTTTGCAAGTTAAATTGCGTGGCGACCAAATCGCCGTCGCTGTTAGTATGCCTAGGGCTATACCTGGTCACCTCTTAACTTAAGTGAGGGGGGGGGGGGGGG
>JARK01001383.1:733233-755733 GCA_000688135.1 Ancylostoma ceylanicum
GGGGGGGGGGGGGGGTGGGTAATTCCCCCCTTCCAAAGTGAGAGGGTCTGAGCCGTGGCTCGGAATATCGCACCTATGGTTGGATCAATGCACTGACGTTTGAACGGTTTCCGGCGGAACTAGCCATTTGCAGATATCTACTGTTTTGGAGTATCCACTGTTTGCAGAATTAATAGTGGGCACGAAAGGAAACAGTAGCCAGGAGTAGTGAACAAGCCCGCAAGAGTTGTAAGAAAGGTGAGTAGAATTTTTGGTGGAATCGCCGGAAGGCAAGAAAACGTTGGACCAGATGAGAAGGCCGACCACTCGCAGTCAAAGTACACACGAGAATGCAATACTTGTTACTTATAACTGAACTGTTGCAGAAGCGTTTGATAGGTTAATGTTGGAAGCACGTGAATCAACGACGACCTGATATTTTACTCCAAACATGAGTTACAGCCATGACATTGGCCGCTGTAGTAATGACAGAGGTCTTCCTGCAGCAACACAACACTTCGTGTTACAAGTAAATCAACTCAAAACAATTAGCGTTCAATTTGAGTGATTAGTTCTTATTGTAGATGGAAAATGAAAACTACAATATTCTTAATTTGAGCACGTACTGGGGTAGTGCTGCTAATTATATAGAGCCGCCGACAAAGTGACATTTTGCTCGAGTTTTGAGCCTGCGAAGTGGGGCAATGACTCAATGAAAAACAGCGCAACCGACAGCTTCCTATTCTGGCATTCAGCTAAAGCTCGAAAGGCCATCAAAATTTGCCAAACAACCTGGGCTAAGTGTGAAATGATGTTTTGCTTAAAATGACCCATCATCAGCGATTTTCGAAGTTCAAAGAAGAGACATTTGGTTTTAACGATACCGATCACTTCGACCAAGCAGATTTCTTTCGAAAGGACCTGGGAAATGCTTTATGTAAACCATATGGTCTAGATGGGCATCATACCTCTCAAAGCTACCAAATAACTCAGGAAATTCTGCTGAAAGAATCCGTTCGCACGGGTCTAGCCATCTTACCCATGATAACGCAGGACCCCATCCTTGCCAGCATTGCCAAACTGGTCCGCCAACACTTCCGCTGGTGAAGTTCTTCGGCGTTTATATTCAGCAGAGATTCCTCGTTCAAATAGTAACAGATGTTTTCTGGTCCCTATTGAATACAAGAAGGAAATAGTGTTTTTGCCCAAATGGGCATTTTTCTTCTTGAGCCTAAAAATCGGGTAAATCAATAGTTCTGTGGAAAAGCATGATGATAAGATTGTAACGGAAGAAAAGGGCTTTCAGGACCTGTTATGGAAAAATGGCAATAGGGCGGAGAAAATCCCAATTGAAAAAAAGCGCAATGACTTATTCTAACACCTAGAGCCTGAATGCCAGAATAGGAAGCTGTCGGTTGCGCTGTTTTTCATTGACTCATTGCCCCACTTCGCAGGCTCAAAACTCAAGCAAAATGTCATTTTACAAAAACCTTTTGCAAGGCTCTTGTAGAGGAAGATTAGTGCTTTCGAACCGTATATGACATGAACCCGGAAGATAGCAAATAGATTGAGAAACGTGCATCCGAAAAAAGCGCAAGGACTTACAGGGTGGCCGAAAAGTATGGGCGCCGAGAAAAACAGTATTTTTCTACTGTGAACCACAATTACTTTGTGTTTGCCATTGCTTCTGATATATAAGTGCATGACTAATCAGTTCTGCAGAGAGTTCCCTGAGTGGCCTTTCTTGGCCCTGCTGCAGGACTCCATCTTTGTTTTTAGAAAATAAAGGTGCGCCGCAGGCAGTCCTCACTAAATTACAACGAGCTTGCCTGAGTTCGCATGCTAGAGATCCTGAGTACATGCTATTTTTATTCTTCATATTCTCCTTCACAAACACACACTTAGACAAATTCAATGGAATCAAATGCAGACAGCAGGGGCGTCAATAATTCCTGTTGTGGAAACCTGGGAACGCTGACTCTGAATACGCAATGGGTGTCTCGGTCCTGTGGGTTCGAGCGTAGCCCTGCTTGAGAGTCATGTTGGGATTTTTTGTTATCATAGGATGAGCACTTTCCTAAGAGTTTCATCTTGACAGAAATTGGCGTTGATTTTACCAGCTTATTCTGTGAAAAGCAAGAATATCTTCACAATTGCGGGCACTTCTCTCCAAACCATCACAACTCTCTGAAACGACGATATTATGACGGTTCTCTTTTTTTTTCTAGAGAATCAGTAGCCTTAGTTGATAGACTGGTGGTTGTTCCGAAAACTGTGGACAACTTCACTGGTGAAAAGCTTTTCGTCAGTTTACAGCACTTCTTCGCGCGGCGCACTAGGATGATCCGGAAGGCTTTTCTGCCTTTTTCAGCTTTAACGCATTCACTGGCTATTCCATTCTGACCAGTCAACAACTACGCAGTCTCAGCCCCCACATAGCTATGACCTAAATAGACCAACTTGTGAGTGTAGGAGTTTTTGACGCATTGTCCAGACTGACCTATTATTTTGCCTGACCCCCCTCTATATGGTCTTAAAAGTTCTACCTGTGTTCATCAAACGGAGACAACCCGTGGTTGCTTCCACGTTAAGGACTCCTACGTCATTCCATGATTTGGTTATCTTCTGGACTGGTTTCCCAAGAGATATCGACTTTCTTCGTATTGCTGCAATGGGTTCTCCAGAACGAGTGGGGCACACAATAGATTCGCAGTGAGCCTACTGGCGCACACCTCCATGTATCCGATTGAATTGTAGTTCAGAAGAAAGAGCATTTGACAGCGTATCACTCATATGTGAAACAGGTATGGAATTACGCTCAACGTAAGAAAGCAGACGCGCCAAATGAGGCGCCCATACTTTTCGGCCACCCTGTACGTTAACACATAATAGATATCCGCGCGTAACCGCGGAGCCCACTGTGAGCCTGCGCAGGCTCCGGCGGAGGCACTTGCGCACAAAGCGCATGCATGTTCAGTTGGAAAAGACCCCCAATATGTCACCGGAAATCCTCCGGTTTGCCCCCTGAAGCGCCCCAGGTTAGCCCACGGTGGGCCCACAAGTAGTCCATGGTGGCCCCTCCATTTGCCCATGGTTGACATGCCGGATATCAACCATGGGATAACGGTGGGCCCACCGTGGTACGAAAGTTCAGCGTAGCTTAAACTTGAAAACGAGATGAGGCACTGCCTTTAATAATCACACCAGCCAGCTGAACGTAAATCATTTCGAGAGATCATTTGCTCCGAATCCGTCACACTCAATCGGTTCAGATACTCATAGCGCCTAGGACCAACAAAACAGTATCAGCTCATGGAGGTACAGTCCCGTCGCTGCCGCCTCTGAAATCTGCGAAATAAACGCAATGTCGCGTCGAAAGCGACGCATCGCCATAACTCTGTTCATTGCCAGCCATTCGCAGTGGAAATGACCGTTGGAATCCGATAAACCTTCTGAGCTCATTAAAACTTCAAATTCTCAAAATTTTTGAATGTTCGGTGACGTCACAGCAGGCTGGCGTTAGTGACAACCGGGCGCGCGGCGAGCCTCGTCTAGTTATATCCTCAGGTATTACAGACTCACTGCAGTTCCAGGAATTCTGAAAAGTGAAGATTTCCTAGGGTAACTATACAACCATTAGGAAAATTTATATTGAGATCATCCTTTTCCAGATATAGCTCTTCAAAATTTCAAATTAATTTTGCATTGAATGCTGTAATATGAGCAATCTGCACTTCCATATCATAATTTTCTAGGATTTTTTACAAGTAGAGGAGTCTTAGCATAATTCCATTCTTTTTTTCAATTTTTGTGAATTGCTTATGTGGTGTAATTTCCACTCTAAAAAATTTGAGAACTGAAAAAACGCGGCTTTGGAGCTTGAATCTAGAAATTCAATGTTCCACAAGAGAAATTTTTTTTATCGAATGTCCATGTTTTCTGATTCTGATCAAAAAATTACTGCTTCATGTATGGAAATGTATGGAATTCACGTGTAATCAAGCAGAATGGCAATTATTATAATTATTATAATATATTTTTTTATTGTAGGTTGTTACATAGTAAGTTTTTGCTGTTTCTGCCTGGGATTTTAAACACTTGTCGTAAATGATTACCGATTAAATTTCGCATATGTCTATATATCGTTTTGGAGCGCATGATCTCGCAATATATCTCTGAATATTTAACTTATTTCTTCTCCGGAATAAACCCTTCAGAAAGGCAAATTGGGCAACAGCGTGGGAATTTTAACTGTACCGTAACGCTGCAGTAGACTAACCAAATTTAGATGGAGTAATCTTAAGGTCATTCTTATTATCTTTGATACCTTCTCTCTCCAGGTTACTCGTGCGATCTTAAGCCCAGGCATCAAATTTGGTGACCCGGAATTTGGACTGTGCCATGTTCCCTTTAGAGTTAGGGCGGATTAAAGTGGGCTTTCTCCTGCTATGACTGAAAACATCAAGCATTTGCGGCCACCATTCGGAAGAATTTCATGGCGAGTCCTAAGCGTTCACACCGTTTTGCCAAACAGCAAAAAACGTCTTGATTTTGATTGTCGAACTCTCTGCAAAGGCGAGGAGCTCACAGAGGAATTTTCAGCTGCGCATCATGTAGCACAAATCTTTCTCTCACTCCAGTCGTCAGATCACAAGAATGTCTGCCGTCCGCGAACAGAATTCCCAAAGTCAGTAATCTCCACCACTACCCGACTCTCTTCTTCGCCTCGTAGTTCACCGAATTCTAAAGCTGCAGAGGCAAACTCCAGCTGTAAGAACAGCATACGAACATCGAAAATTGTGGTGCATAGTTCGACATATACCCGTGGTTATTTGACTTCTAGTTGAACTTTTTTGTCGAAAATTCCAAAACAGCGGAAACCTATGTAACAACCTAATAAAACTGAAAACAGCAAATTCCACTTCAACTGTTAGAGGCACTTTTTACTACGGCTCACGTGTCTCCTTCGTTTTCCACAACGTTTTTTTTTTTTGAACTTCGGTTGAGTAGGGGTCCACTAAGCCTCGAAAATTCATCCGCCCACTGATATTCAGATACCGATAACTAGCTCATTAGTAATGTCACCTGTATACCGTTACTGTGCGTGATTGATCAGTGTGCGATGGGACCAGCAAGACGGCTCACAGCCGCAGCGTGTGACGAAGTAGCATGGGCCCTCGCAGAGACGCAGACAACACGACAAATAGTAGAGCTCGCGCCGGGAAGAGGCGCAGCATGGCGCGGTGCGCGAGATGCGCGCAAAGCGAAGAGAGGCCAAAGTCGGCCCCGCAGACGGAATTCCGCCGCGCGCGCGGAAGGTTCAGGCGAGGACTGTGAGAATAGGTAGAGGGTTGGATCTCGCTTCACAGTGGACGGATCGGGCTGAATTTTGGAGGATTGGTAGAGGACGTCGTTCGAGGCGTATCCCATTCCTCATGCTGTCTCATGATTATATCTTGGTAAACGATTCTCTCTGAAGTAATCTCCGCTACGATTCTCACATTTTGTAGTTGTTTTTCCTTTTGTGCAGTTATTTCTTCCTTTTGCATCCCTTTTTTACTTTGTTTTCATTGGTTATGTTCGATTTTGCTGTTCCGTTTTTGCCTCGCACATATTCTGATTTGGTTAGTCGTTGCCTGCCTCCATATCGGTCACAGCACTGTTACGGTTGAAGTCTCATGAACGAGTTAAAATCGATCGTGCTGTTCGTGATCTTCACTAAGGCTCAGAGAAAAAAATAAACCGAAAATATTTATTGCAGTGTAATCATGAGCACGGCTAATGTGGCCGTCTCGCCTAGTGAATCGCTTGAACAAACGGGCAGACAAGACCTAAGCCCAACACTTCAACTCGTGCATTGCTTCCAATGACACGCACCCACATAATTCTGTAACAGTCGCGGACGTCGCAGCAAAGGCTCGCTAAGCTATCCCAAAACACGTACACGCTCACATCTCTTCTTCTGCACATTTTCACGTTTTTGATGATCTTTTTGATGTTTTTTTTTTCACACCCACATTTCCCCATATAGGCCCTTTACATTCGGTTGCCGCTCATTTCTCAACATTAGTTTTATTAATATCATTTTCTCCCTGAAAGAAATCATTTGCTGGATTATATATGAATCGTAGTGGTTTTTCAGAAGAACAGCAATGATCTTAGTGGTTTTTTTAGAAGATAGTTCTATAATTCTTTTCTTCTAGAAGGGAATCATTCGCTGGATTATGTAAAAACCAGTCTGGCAGTCCGGCTAACGCCGGACTTCCAGACTTCTACTGATGCTCGCTTGGGTCCCATATTGTACAGTGAATGCAAACAAAATTCTAAAAACCTTTTGGGAAGTACCATTATCCTCCTTTGTAGTGTCAATGCTCTTCTGGAAATCGCTCAAACTCGCCAGTGGTGGACGCACCCTTATCACAGCAGCGGACCCGTCTCCCCCACTTTGGGCGCACGCGTTCCCTTATCAGAGCAGTGGACCCGTCTCGCGGCGTTCTTGGACGCCAGAGCAACCCCTCTCCATCATTGGGCCCGTTGCACACCATTCGACCTTCTCATTCATCTCCTTCCTACCCCATTCCACCACACAACACCGGTTCCTAGCCTTTTATGTCATCTTACAATCACCATCACCGACCAATGGTAGAATTTCGTGACACACGGATATTGAGACAGACAGACAGACAGACAGACAGACAGACACACACACACACACACACACACACACAGACTAACTCAGACATTCGCGGGTTTGGAGCGGCAGCTGAACCAGACTACGCTTTTAACCCCAACCTAGACTGACGAATTGCTGCGCTTGCAGCAATTCGTGTGTTCGAGCTGCACTGGAGCTATTGAGGGGCACACAGTGCAGCTATACTTGCCTTGCCCTTAAGGTACAGTGAGTGAACAGAGACGCTGCAATCGATCAATTGGATTGACCGGCTATTGCGTCACCATTTGTATAGTCTTTGAAACGTGACTATAGCTGAGTATCCATGCATATAACGAGAAGCCACTGTCTCCCTGACTGACATCATTAAAACTCACAGTATGCGCGCGCGTTGAGGAAACCCGGTTGTCCTGTATTCTTCCTAGCTCGGAAACAGTGGCTTTTATCACTAGTTTTCTACTTTGTACAACAATACTTTAGTACCGTTCATTAGTAGTTTACCACTGTAGTATGTTATTACTGGTGATTTGTTTTGAATAGTTTTGGTTCCATATGTTTTCACTCGTACGACTCGTTTATGTTTTACCAATCTAGTTTTTTTTCCTTATTTTGTTTTTTTTGTTTCGACACTTTGCATTTACTTTAAACACGTTGTTTTCCCTCGTACGCTTCTGCCTTTCTTTCAATCAGTGTCAGTCAGTGTTGGTTATGTGAAGATTTCTGAACAACGGCGTTGACGCTGTTTGTACAAACACAATGGATGTGTAGAACATTTAATAAGCTTGAATGATGTGGACACAATTTGACTAATGCATTCATAATGATTCTCCCCTGGTTTGTGGGGTATAAGCTATCATTTTTGGCGAATTTTTGACATGAATCTAGTTAAGGTTAGTAGTGAAACAACTACAGCAATAAGAAAATCAATGTTGATGGATCAATGTTTATCGTGCATGGTGGATTTTCTACATACACTCATCATCTTCCCAACATCACCACCTGCAAGGCACGTCAATGTTATTCAGCAATGTTCGCACATCCAACATTAAGAAAACCGTCAGTTCAGTGGAAGAAGGCAAAGTGTTCGAAATAGCTGCAGAGAAGAAAAACAAAATTACCTGGCAAAACACAAACGAGCCATATGAATGAAATCACACGAAATTAAAATTATTAAGAATGGAATCAACATACTAGAGTGGTTGGATACTAATGGAGAGTAAGGTTGAAAACAGAGTTCATAAGTCTCCTGATGAAGCGGTGGGGGTGGGGTGGGTGGTAGGTGTTAGGTGGAATTAAGTTGCTGATAAAATTTACGAGTGTCTCCTGGTGAAGCGGTGGTGGTGGGTGCTCGGATAGAGGTAAGCTTCACGAATCATTAAAAAATCAGCCAAATTTTTCAATAGGTGGGTTGGGGCAGGTTGGAGCGGTCACCTAATTGGGAGGAAAGCATGAGAAATGCGGTAATCAAACGGCAAACTGCGGACCGAGAAGGCCAAACGGGGACTTCATCCCGTTGATGCAGGTTGGAAGCACGACAAACGCAGGCAAATGGGACTAGCAGGAGCAGCAGCATGGGCACGAAGTGCAGCAGCTAGGGCACTCAGTGCGCATGCACGGGCGAGGACTCCGCCCACTTCGAGGATTGAAGTGCAGGTGTCATGCCGCTTGAATTGCGTTTCACCTCGGCTCTTATCCCACGAATGTCTGAGAAGCCCGTTATTATGAGTAATGATCGTGGTGGTTTTTTTTTTGAAGAACAGCAATGATCGTAGTGTAATGATCGTAGCGTAGATTATTCAAGAATCGTAGTGGTTTTCAGAAGAATAGCAGAGCAGCAGCTTGACCACCTCGTACTTCATGATGTCTGTTCCGCGAGAGCACCTCCAGGCCATAATCTTCCATGGATGGCGTCGCGGCACCGGAGCGACGGAAAACGCCCGAAACATCAACAGCGCATTGGGGAAGACAGTACTTCCATCAGCACTGTCAAACTCTGTTTCGCTCGCTTCAAGGAAGGAGACACGGACTTCGAAGACAACTCTCGGTTGCGACGCCCCCACATGGTGAAAGACTATTCCAATCTTGACGACTTCAAACGAGACCCGGAGACTAGCACTCGCAACCTTGCAACGAGACTCATCCAACAGTCCTCAGTCGCCTCCAGGCTCTCGGCTACAGGAAAGTGCTGACTCGATGGATCCCTAATGTCTTGACCGACGGCACGCAGCCCACCCGGGTATTCATTTGTCAGCCTCTTCTTCTCCGCCCTGAACGGGAAGAGTTTTTTGAAGACCTCATCACTAGAGACGAGAGTTGGGTCCTGTGCAATTGCAACGCGCATCGTGCCGTGTGGCTCCCTCGAAGAGAAGATCCACCAACAAGCCAAAGCGGACCTCCACCCCACGAAGTGTCTCCTTTGCTGTTTTTGGGATTCGCGAGGAATATTATATTACGAACTGCTCCGTAAGGACAGACCGTCACCGGAACCGTTTACGCTAATCAGCTTTAGAAACTAGCGGACGCTGTTCGAGAAAGACGGTCGAGACGAGCTTCTGTCCACCTGCTCCACGATAACGCTAGGCCCCATGTATCTAGAGAGACACGTGACAAGTTGGAGGAGCTGGGCTGGGACACGGTTCCCAATCCACGTTTTTCTCCTGGCACTGCTCCTTCCGATTATCACTAATTTCGTTCCCTCAAAGCCGCCCGGTCTTCTCATTACCGCCAGGTCTTCTCATAACGTCCTGCTGTTTCTGCTGTAGTCGATCATCAAGAGATGGGACGACTACTTTGCGCGCTTGACAAGGTAGTCTGTTAGCCCAGAACGTGCACCAGTGTGGACTTTGTCCACAATTGCGACCGCAGTGGTATCGGCCGGCAGATCGGCCGGTTCCGTCGGAAACAGTATCGAAACATCAAAATGGAACGAATCACATCACCTCCATATCAAAAACAGATCCAAACCTACAAAAGGAAGTGTAAAATGGATCGGAAAAGCCGATCGGCCGGTCGAAACCACTACGTTCGCAATTGCGGACAAAGTCCACACTGGTGCACGTTCTGGGCTAACAGACTGTATTTGACTTTATTCTCAAAATGCAAGAAAGCCAGAGCGAAATTTTGAGCAGGATTAGCCGTATAGAAGAACAACTCCTCCTGGGTAGTAGGGAGGAATGCCATACGCGTTCTGAACTCTATAGCACATCGGTCAAATTTCGCACAGATGCCAAAATCGTGGATGCGAAATCTTGCGGCATCACTCGGATTGGTATAGGGGAACAAAGGGATGATAAGGCAACTCGCCTTTTTGAGAATGAGGTCCTCAAGGAGGTAATCGAATCTTCAGGAGACGATGACCTCCTCAGGGAACTTAATTGTGGAAGACTCGAGCTGCATAGGCATCCCAGGATCAAACCTAGCACGAACAATAACAGACCTCGCATAACTAAAATGAAATTGCAAACACAGGAACTAAGAGACAGGTTGCTGCGGTACATGAAAGCAGGAAGGCAGTCACTGACTCAACGATTCGTACATTCGTACGCGCGAACAGACTATACGAGGGAGGAAATTAACTACGGCCGGATACTGAAGAGGAAAGCTGGACAAATGAATCAACAGGAAGGTAGGTTATTATATGTTGTTCGCGACCTAGCAAAACATAAATTGAAAAACCCACACGAGTTACCCCTGGCCTCACCGATATATCCCGCGACTCCAGTAGAGCACAATCGATCCGTGAATGAGAGTATTGCACCCATTCCGTCACACCTCTCTCGCTAGGAATTTAGAAGCTGTAACTACAACAATTTAGATAACTATTGTGACTATTATAAAGAATTCACCACGATTGCACATACTTTACTTCTATTCGATGCACTGTTGTGTTACATTGATGTTTTGATTCGTTTCGATGTACTGATCTTTGTGAGAAGAAGTATCTTTTTAGCTGTCAAAAGACACCAAGGAGGGTCAGAAACTTTTGATCTCCAATAATGCGCGCGCCAAAGCCACAAGCGACGCGATCGCGCGGGATTTTCGATGTGGTGCGTTTTCGAGAATCGACGGACAAACAGTTCGACGGATTTCACGACTGTGGTGTGGCTGGCACACCCGGATCTCCTCTTCTGCGGACGTGCCTAGATAAACTTGCGTAGGGAGCGCTAACTGAGGACTTCCTTGGTGTTTTGCGTTGTAAACAATTGATTTCTATTGCCGTATTATCGTCTTTTTTTTAAAGATAAACTCTGTTTGTTTTCCTGTGGTGGCTGTGAAGCTAGTGGGTGTATGGTCACATAGCTTTAGGTAATTGGGTTCTTTCTTTCTTTCTTTTTGCTTGTTTGCAAACTTAACTTGGGGGCCGAACCGGGCCCAATTTCGGAAGCTTCACGACCCCACGGTAAATCAAGCAAGGTTTACCTGGTGTCTGACATTCGGCATTGATTTTTTGTTGTGTTTGCTCTGCTCCACGGTATCACCAACGTAAGTTTGTGAGTGTGGACTGCAGTCAGTGGTGCTGAGTAGGGACAGTTGGCCAGTGAGCCTCAACCCTACGCGAACACCACGGTGGTTCTCGGATCCTTCTGGCTACAGGGGGCATCGCTAGCGTACGTTGCCAGTGACGCCTGAAGCCGGAGGAAACCTAAAATTGTGGCCGAAAGAGGGGAACCTCTGCCCGATTTTTTCTTTTGAAAGAAGAAACCGAGAACCACGAATGCCATCGATTCGTAGCGAGTGCGATCGATTTGTAATGGAAGAGGAGAGGAGTGTGGTCAATGATATAAGTGCTGTTCCAGAGCCTACTGGGAGGCCAGTGCGGCAATGTCATCACGCAAAGCCAGCGAAGCCGAGCTCGAGGCTGAATTTCGCCGATTATGTGGAGGCGAGGATGACACACGTCACTTGAAGGTGGGTGATAGGTGTGTTAGAGCAATAAGGCAGATAGAGGTGCGTATGTGTGCTGGGATGGCGAAACACATGCGCATAGGTGATAGAAGGCGCGAAGCGATACAGAAAGTAGGAGAACAGCACACATCCGAGGCGCTTGAGAAGCTGCAACAGTATCTGGCGCACAGTGAAACAGACAAGGAGGTAGTCCACTGGGTAGATACCCTGCTTCTCAGAATGGGCTGCAAGGATAGGGAAGTGTTTATGGACAAGCTATCCGAGTTTGCACGGGTATATGATGTGATTAAGCAAGGGGCAGGTAGCGAAGAGGTGACAGTTGAGAAGGCGTTGGAGAGAATGGCACATGCTCATGAGAAAATACCTTCGCTACAAAGAAATTTCGTTATTTTGCAGGAACAGCTGGACCGCCAGGCGAAAGAGCTGGAAGAACTGAAGGCATTAAGAGAGCGTTGTGCTCGTCAAGAGCAGGAGTTGAGAGAACTGCGCGAGAGGCCAGCGCAGTCGTGTACACCGCTTGCCGCGCAGATGTAAGTGGATGCTCCACATTACTCTGTGCCAGGTGAGAAAGCAACAACATCTCTACCGGAAGGATACTTCCAGAGATTGACCCATATGTTTCCCTTCCATCCTGTCAACTGCGTTAATGACTGGAAATAAAATGAAAAAATGAAAAAAGCATCCCTAGTTATGAGAAAATTCAGAAAAAAAGAAAATTGAAGATGTTGAAAGGGCAGTCAACAAAAAAATTTTGGCTCCCAGTCTCTCCAGTTCTGGGAGAAGGGGACCGCTGACTTGCCCATCAGGTGGGACATTGTGGTGACTAACGATGGTGCTTATAGTTTGGGTAAGTGCCATTGTACGCTCAGGAAATAAGGAGGAAAAATTGTAAATCGTCTCAAGAGTTTCTTACCACCCTGATAAATCGTATCCCTGTTCTGATCTTATTTGTTTCTGAATTTCATTCTGAACTTAACGAATGCTTCGTAATTTCAGAAAATGACTGGGTTTCCGATGGCCTTGAATATACAGACAACGTCGTTCTCGGAGGATGTGGGCAAGAGTATGTATGCGTATGGTGTGTATATGTATACAGGGGCATAAGTTATTGTACATCGTTTGCTGGTTTATTACTCTGCGGTAGTGCAATGTTTTTGAAGAAGATACGCCTCCATTGATAGAGCTGGAGTTGCCGGTTAAAGTAGGTAGTTCACAGCTGCTAAAGTCCTTGGAGGATGCTCCCGCTCAGAACTGGGAATAACTGCCCATGGCGCGTTCGTACGCATGTAAGAAGTGTGACAACAAAAAACGGGTTCAAATATTGACGCATCGGAAAGTAACCTTACATGTTGATGTGTGATGAAAATTGTCAAACAAGGCTAGCATCAGAAGAAGACTGGAAAACTAACGTGAGCATGCCGGCAAGGCTGGTACAGAATTATGAGTAGGATTTTGTATTCGAGCTCAGGTTTTGCTATTTTGTTGATTTTCCAAGGACTTTTTTAGTTAAAGCTTCTTAACAAACCTCAAATGGCTGTTTGTCGTGGCCATTCTATAATTATTTTCTCTATGATTTACCAACGAATAAACAAGGGAATGCCTGCATGCCCTTGATGCATGCGCTTAACTAACTGTTATCCTACTAACGCTCTAACACGGGAACACATGGGATAGATTGGTTGCTTTATCCAACAGAGATACAGAGAATCCAAAAAAGAATGAAGGTGATGAAAAAGATACACAGGTTTTCAAAAAGATGCGAATGTGGTAAAAAAGGTAAAGGTTCTGAAAAAAAGATGCGAAGGTGATAAATAAAAGATGCAAAGGTTTTCAAACGAGATGAAGGTGGGAAAAAAGACATAAGGGTTCTGAAAAAAAAGATGCGATTTTTTGAGAATAGGCACGAAGGTGGCAAAAAAGTTGTCAAAGTCCTAAAAATGAGAAGTTCTGAAAATAGCCAGAAGGGTGGTGAAAAAAGATAGAAAACTGGTAAAAATGAGAATGGGACGAGAAATGAGATACAACTCTAAATAAAACTCCAAATATATCTCTGTGTATAAGTCTATAATACCTGAAGTGGAGGCTCAAGCGAATCAGACACTGGTTCCGGCAACAAATCTAGCCATATAGCAGTAGTACTCGTCGACCTCCATACGCGATACTCCTGCTGGTAGTTCTCGTTGGAGCTGGAAAATTGTTTGAAGAAGTGTTCAGATTGAGAGGGCACATAATCTATACCTGCTCATCTTGTGTTCGATCCGCTCCCTACGTTCGCGATCCTTCCTGCGAAGATGCTTAGTGTGGGAAGGATCCTGCAAGGTATAGGTTGTAGTAGCCGCTCATCCTCGTAGCTTGTTCTGCAGAACTGTTGCCTGCTCCAATGCTATCAGGGCTAACTATGCTTCTCCGTCGAGATCCCGAAGAACGAGGATCAGCTTCGTCAACGTAGGGTGGTCACCTTCGTATTCAGCTGACTCAAAGTATGAATTCGGCTCTTCGCCTTGTCTTTTCTTGTCTGTTGTTGTCTCTTGTTTGGTATCTGTGGTAGGCTTCGGCGAGATTTGTCGTCCGGAGGTCCTAGACGCCGAATTTATCTCACAAATCAGTGAACATTCCGATGCACCAGACTTCGCGGAAGTACTTCAGGAATTCCTAACAGAGGGTGTATGCCGCAATCACCCCTGAACAGGGGAGGCAGCCAGGGCTCAAACCTTCCGGTGAAGCCGGCAAGGAAGGTATACCAAACCTTTGATGGTATACCATCACCGCTCCACTTCGAGGGACTCCGGCACCCCTATTGCGCTCTTGAAGAAGCGCCTCATTCCGAGCTTGTCGCGCCTCCTGTTCCACGCCTGCGCCAGATGGAAGGCGCAGCCTTGTACGGTGCCATGCGGAAACACCTGGAACGAGAATACGTTGCTGATTATTCAACAAAAAAGTGATTTAACGACATACCTTCATTACTGCGCTGATGGCCGCCTTCTCATAGTCCAACACTATTCAAAGGCGGGGAGGTACCGCTGCAACGACTTCGTCCCTCAAGTGCCCAAAAATGATGGTGTACAGCTGAAAATGTTTCTTCTAATGTCTCTTGACGATATACTTTTTCTGTAATCATTCCTGCTCAGTCTTCTTGGACGAAATTGCATAGAGCAAAGGGACCTCGACATCGTTGTTGCACACCCCATGGACCGTGTACAACTGGCCTTCACGTTTAAACAGACGGAGTTGGAATGAATGAAACCCGTCCGCGACCAGCGCGTGCAGTCCCAACTGAGCCGCCATCTGAAACGAATAGTTGACAGCGTATCTACGCCGGTTGCACGAGATACGTTCCCCAACCAAGACCGGAGCCGACAGCGTACCAGCCACTCTATATGACAGGGGCGGTTGCTTCCAATGCATGCTGAGTCCCAGTTCTCCCACGAACCTCTCGCCTTTGAAGTTCGATCATTACCAACGCGTACATAGCGCAAGTGAAAAGAAAAACTGAAAATCTCACCTTGGTTGCCAGCCAGAATATCTACCATTGTAGCAGCAGGATGGGTAAGCAAATGACCAATCCATATGACCTCCCCTGAGGACTCACCAATGGGGATAATTACAGGCCTCCAGATAGCCTATGGCAATACTGAAGGGGTTATCATTCCCTAGCCCACCACTGCTGCAGGTTAATATGATAATAACCTTCTCGGTATGTATGCACCATAATGGAACAAAAAAAGTAAACTTTAACAGATACACGAAGTTGTGTTCTAGCAGCTCACAAACAGTTCACGGTATCAATATTCCGTGACAATCTTTGAATAAGAATGCCAGACCAACAACCTAAGAAGGATAGAATTCTCTAGATAAGAAAGCGAAATAATGAATACTCACCAAGAACATAGCTGACAGCTAAGCAGCTATGACTGAATAGTAGCCGTATTGGCATTGAAATACTAACGGTAAGTCGGCGTCGGTTTCACAAGGCGTCTCTCGTTAGAGCGCAGATATGGCAGACACCTGGGCAGAGCGCAGACATGGCACAGTTTTGCCGAACTCGTCCTAAACACGCCCCTTTTGTCAACATATGCTATGCATCACGTTAGCGCGGATCCTGTGACAGCGCTGCGTGACCTGCAGGTTCGCGTCGCATTATCGATTACAGAGATGATCCTTGAAAGTTCGTTGGTCAATTGCAGAGAACGCAACATAGTGAATGTATCCAAATGCAGAATTCGTCAGCACACATTGCACACAATGTTGAAATAGCTTCATTCTTACACAATTTAATACGAACAAACAAATATTTACATTTTTTTCAATTACCTTCCAATGAAAGTTGGTGTTTAGCCTCTTGCTGGACGAATGAAATCAAATATAAATCTGACATATAACACTCTATTTGAATGCATTTATTTAAATGTATTTAGTCCACAAACGGTTTTCTTTCCTCCAAAGTCCGTCGTCCATAAAATTGCAGACGTCTCGTGTTTGACGCCCCTTCTGGCCTCTAGTTCGGGAAGGAGTGCTGGGGTTCGCTTCGCCAGCGCTTCGTAGACGGTAAACCCTCAAATTCATCTCCATTCTTGCCTTTCCAGACATTCTGACGTTCTTCAACCGGAAGTAGGTAGTATTTACAAATGCAATGAAATCAGAAGTCTGGTAATTCCACTATGATATCACTGAACGTGTATTTATTCAATGGGTAATACTAGTTACAAAATCCTACCTCCTTTATGAAAAGGACTTTTGTTGCTGACATCCCCGTCTTTTCAAACTGAACCGTCTGCTCCGTTGTTTCGTCGCAATAGACCTTTTTTTCAAGGTCTAGCGCGAATTGGTTTATGTTTCCTCTGCACAGCTTCCGGAGCCCCTCCAAAAATTCGCGGCTGGCGTAGTCAAAGAAGAAATTATCCGGAATTTTGAAACCACAAGACAATTTTTAACCGCGAAATTTTCTTACCTTCACTTTGGGAGTTTTTCGGAATTCTCTTCAATAGTTTGTGGGTGTCAGCTTCTTCTTCTCCTGATGCTTTACAGTGTTGTTGATGCTGCAAAGCCTCTAGTTGCATCCTCCTTGTAGGAGCATCATTTCAGGCTGTCCAATTCGGGCTAATATCATTTTTACGGAGTTATTCAGGCTCTCGAGCAGCTCCCTAGCGGCACGCTGCTCCGGGGACCCAGAGCGCTCTGATTAAAAAAATTACCATCCTATAATGGGAGGTGATTCAAAGTATACCAAGAAATATTTGCGCTCCCTGAACATCGATTGAAAACTGGGTTCTCAATCTCTCCATCCTCTGATACCAAGTCAATTTTTCTTTCACAATGCTCTCGTTCCCCAGCACAAATGATCTGGAAAGGATGATGAATGACAGAAATTCTGGTGATAGTAACAGAAGAACTTTTCTCATAAGGATTCCACACAATCCAGCAAAGGGTCCAAGTGGCTTGCAAAAATAAGAAGTCCTTACTAATTTATTAATTTTTCGCAAGTATTCCAAGAATAGCAAGAGAGAAGAGAATTTTGCTCCAAAAAATTCCCTGCAATCCAGCACATGATGCGATTTCGCAAAGATGAGAAATTCTTAACTTCGCTGTGTAAGTTCTGCCGTGCCAGCGGACCTTTGCAGACACTCCAACGGAGGCTCGACCCTTTGATAGGAACGACGTCTGACGTTTCGCTCCTTGGAGTACTCCAGCGGATGAGACAGCCACGGTAGCTTAGCGTAGTAGTTTGAAATAAGGTCAATTCTCTTTGCTTATATACTCGGGAAGACAACATATGTTAGGTGTGATATTGGCTTCGATCATGCCCTCAGAACTCCTCTGGCGCTGAGCTGACCGAGGCTGTAACACTAGGGCATCCCTTCGGCGCCAACACCTCTACAGCAGAGACTTGACCTCGTGTGTGTCAAGTCGTTCTCGACGCCTATTCGACATAAGCCCATAGGCATCCACAACACTATTCGCAATGCCTGCAGCAGATTATCTGTATGTTATCTTGCCCAGAGCCGGCGAGTCTGTGGCCTATATCCACAGACGTATCCAATAGGTAATCGCAAGTGCACTGCCATCTAGTTTTTAACTTATTTGGCTTTTTCTACGATGTCAAAAATACAGAACGATTCTGCGGTATCAACGCACGCTACTATGAAGTTTATAAGGGACTTGCATTCATGTGTGTGTGTGTGTGTGTGTGTGTGTGTGTGTGTGTGTGTGTGTGTCACGAAATTCGATCATGCGATTTTCGAGACAACAGTAGGGCGGTTACCCCCTCGGGGCTAAAAAGTCGCTCTAGCTACCGAGCGCGTCCACCGGGTGGCGGATGGTGGTAGGGAGAAATCCCCGTGGACCATGAGCGACCCCAGTTTGGTCTACGTTTTGCAGGTGGGCGTGGGGTGGCACCTCACGACCTATAAAAAGCTTGCCAGAGAAGGACGACCAACTGGGAGAGGCGGGTCAGGACCGCCTCTATAAATTAGGTCCTCGCCCCGTGCGATGAGGTGTGCACGGTTATCAAAACACCCTCTTGCGTAATTCCAGCGTCAGGCCCAGGTTGACAGGCTGGCTGATGGAGACCACTGTCACATAAATATGGAAGGTTCTCTACGTAAAAGAGTAAAGGCTAGGACGTCACCCGGAAGTGACCTGCAGGAAGCTCGCCCGCCTCCTGTGGTTAAGAAGCGAGGGCTACTGAGGGACGAACGATCTCGGTTAAAGACGTTAGTTCGGGTCGGGTCCTTGAATATCGGAACTCTCACTGGTAAGATGAGAGAAGTGGCAGACTTCATGAAACAGAGACGCATTCGCGTTCTATGTCTGCAGGAGACGAGATGGAAAGGCTGCAAAGCGAAAGAGATTGGAGACGGCATCAAACTGTTCTACCACGGTCCGGCAACGAAGAATAGCGGAGTGGCGATAGCAGTGGCCCCACCACTGAAAGACCATGTCTCGTCCGTGACTCGGATGAGCGAAAGGATCATCTCCATTCGAATCGCTACCGAGAAAGGTTTTTGGACGGTTGTGTCTGCGTATGCTCCGCAGTGTGGGTGCAACGAAATAGAGAAGGCAGGCTTCTATGACGAACTCGATAATGTCATTAGAAATGTCCCCGAAAGTGATTACTTGACAATTGGAGGAGACTTCAATGGTCATGTCGGTCAGGACAGAACAGGATTCGAAAGGATACACGGAGGAAGAGGCTTCGGAAGTCGTGATCAAGACGGAGAAAGAATAACTGAATTCACTGAAGCGCATGATCTTGCAATAACGAGCACGTTCTTTATCAAAAGAGAGTCTCAAAAGATCACGTACAGTAGCGGAGGTCGACAAAGCGAGATCGATCACGTCTTGGTTAGGAGGAATGCATTGAAAACGGTTAAAAATGTGAAGTCAATTCCTGGAGAAGAGATAGCCGGACAACATCGACCAGTCGTAGCTGATATATGTATGCTTTTGCCGAAACAAGCTAAAAGTAACGTGGAATCACGAATTCGGTGGTGGAAACTGACAAGTCAAACACGGAAAATGTTGTGTGAGAGGATTACCACCGCCGGTCTGCCTGATCCTTCCGGTCCCATAGACTCTGTGTGGGTCGACGCAGCTAGTACCATCCTGAAGTGCGCGAGGGACACATTAGGAGAAACCAAAGGCGGAAAAAGGGGAAACAGAGCAGCGTGGTTCTGGAACGAACATTTGCAGAGAGTAGTTAAGGCAAAGAAGGATGCCTTCAAAGCCTGGCAAAAAACCATGACACTGGAAGCATTGGCTGAGTACAAGAGGAAGAAGAAGGAAACGAAAGCTGAGGTAGCCAAAGCGAAAAATGCGACGATGGACGAACTTTATGAGAAACTAGATAGCACACAGGGTGAAAAACATGTTTTTCGGTTGGCTAAAGCTCGTCACAAGGCGTCCTTGGACTTGAGTGAAGTTAGAGCGGTGAAGGATGAAGACGGAAAAGTACTGCGAGACCCAGTGGCGGTTAAGCAGCGATGGAGAACGTACTTTTCGCATCTCTTAAACGAAGAGTTCCCTAGAAAGGAAAGGGTTAGCATACCGCCAACAGCTGGGCCAATACAACCTTAGACGATCGAGGAAGTGAGGAAGGTCGTCAAGAAAATGAAAGTAGGGAAGGCTGCAGGTCCAGACGGCGTTCCAGTGGAGGTGTGGAAGTCGCTCGGTGAACTAGGCTTGCAGTGGTTAACAACGTTCTCCAATAACATAACGTGGTCGGCAAGAATTTCACAAGCGTGGAGAGACAGCATCATAGTACCGATCTTCAAGAGGAAAGGTGATGTGATGGACTGCACGAACTACAGAGGAATCAAGCTCATCGCGCACACGATGAAGATCTATGAGCGTTTTGTGGATATGCGACTGAGAGGTGTGGTGGAGATTGCACCAGATCAATTTGATTTCATTCCAGAGAGATCGGCAATTGATGCAATTTTCATTGCCCGTCAAGTTATGGGAAATACCGTGAAAAGAATAAGCCGTGTCATATTGCATTTCTTGATCTGGAAAAGGCGTATGATAGGCTACCAAGATCAATACTTTGGGAAGTGATGAGAGAACGTGGCATCCCGGAATACATGGTGAATATCGTTCAGGACATGTATGATGGAGCAACGGCGAGGGTACGCACTGTACACGGTACGACATCGAAGTTCACGATAGCAGTAGGCGTGCACGAGGGATCAGCTCTGAGCCCGTTTCTCTTTATAATGACGCTTGACACGGTTGTGAAACATCTCTTGGAAGGACCTCCGTTTACTCTGCTGTATGCCGATGACGTGGCGTTAATTGCAGATTCAAGAGCCGAGCTCCAGCTTAAGATCCGTAAATGGCAATTAGCGCTGGCGGATGCAGGGTTGAAGTTGAATACCAAGAAGACCGAAGTCATGAGCAGTACCGAGGAGGACTACCAAGTGTTCGACGTAAGCGGAACTGCTTTTGCGCAAGCAAAAGAATTCCAGTACCTTGGAAGCTATCTGAGCGCAGACGGAACTGTGGATGCTGCAGTTCGAGGAAGAATTAAATGCGCATGGCTGAAATGGAGAGAATCAACTGGAATTCTTTGTGATCGAAGATGTTCAAGAGTGCTAAAAGGGAAGATCTATCGTAGGGTTGTGCGACCGACATTGATGTATGGCAGTGAGTGTTGGCCATTATCAAAAACGCACGAGCGCATGCTGAACACTGTTGAGATGCGCATGCTCAGATGGGCATGCGGACTCACGCTATGTGATAGGGTGCCCAACGAAGATATAAGAACGATAATGCAGACAGCGCCCATCCAGCTTAAATTGCGTGCACAAAGACTGCGTTGGTACGGCCACGTGATGAGACGGCCATCACCGCATCCTTCTCGGCAGGCAATGGAAATGAATGTTACGGGAAAGCGCTCTAGAGGTGCACCGAAGAAACGATGGAGGGATGCTATAAAGAAAGACATGAAGGAGGTTGGAGTTACGAAGGAAGACACCCAAGACCGTGATCTTTGGCGTAGAAGAACCAGTACAGCGGACCCTCCGAATGTGCGGGAAAAACGCTAAGGAGAAGAAGAAGAAGTAGGGCGGTTACGCCACTTCAATCATATCTCCATGTTGTTGACCGACCGTCGCGAAGGACACACCGCCGTCGAGAGGCCGTGAACGCGTTCGACTGACCTGCGACTGCAATGCGACTAGCCCCCATTCTTCATCATATAGTCGCACGCGCGTCAGCCCCACGCATCCAGTATAAATTGTCCTTTAAGCGCTGGCTGACCGACAGAGCAAAGATGGACCTAATTCACAGCCCTCTGGCCCTGGGCACCGGGGTCCAAAGCGTTTCATCTCTTTGGACGTCGGCGCACCCCCATTGCACCGCTGAAAGAGGGCGCGCGTTTGGGCTCAGCCAGAAAGGGGCGTGGCTGACGATGCCCCGCGGATACGCACGCTCTGCGCTGCCGCTAAGTGACAGCCGAGCAGGCCCACGCAGAATGAATTGAAAGAGTTAATCCTCGGAATCTTATCTAAATTTTCTGTAGAGGGTTACATGTTGTGCTGATCACAAAATCGGTGTCCATTTTGTCATATGGTGTCACTTTCGTCCAGTTGCGAGCGTAATTTTTTTGTGTTCAGCACGTGAAATAACCCCACTGCACTAGTTTTAAGCAAAACTTCGCGAAATCTCTGCCAGTGAATGTGGTTCCATTTCAAATGTGTGTTACTTTCCTCTCCTTCATTTAGTGAAATTTTCGAATTTTCTTTCTCGTTCGAACCCTTTAAGTGAAAACTCTATTGCAAACGGTCGGTAGCGTCAATTCATCGTCACTTGTAAGTAGAAGCGGTAGAAACGCGCAGTGATCACACTCCTTCTCGGGACTCTGTGTAGCTGAAGCAGAAGCAGCATAACACCTGTATATCCATATGCATCATAGGTCACGCCCCTTTCCCAAGTGAGTCCTAACGCTATGGCGCCCCGCTGGACCGGACTCTGGACATTTCCCCGCTTTTGGACGCCGATCCACTGCTCACGCAGCAGTGGACCTGCTGCAAGATGTTTCTGCTACTGTTTGCGGGCGCAACCTTCTTCCATCATTTGACCCGCTGTGCATCAGCAAACTTCCATGATACCATCCCTACCCCACCCCACCGCACCACACCATTTCCTAGCCTTTTATATAATCCCACTCTGATGTTAAATGGCAATACATTTGGCAAGAGAATGTGTTTGGCAAGACAGTTTACGGGAGAAAATTTTGCTTGGCAATACATTTTACGGGAGAATGAGTGAAGAGCCTGTTTGGCGATACAAATGGCAAGACAGTGTGTTTGGCTAGACAGTTTACGGGTGTTTGGCGATACAAAAGGCAAGGTTTGTGTGGCGATACATTTTACGGGTGTTTGGCGATACATTTGGCAAGACAATGTGTTTGGCAAGACAGTTTACGGGTGTTTGGCGATACAAATGGC
>JARK01001383.1:758233-762224 GCA_000688135.1 Ancylostoma ceylanicum
TAGGACCCGTCTCCAGGCATCCCCCACTTTCGGACGATGGCACACACGTATCGCAGTCGTGGACCTCCTCCCCTCTTCTAGCACTTCTGGGCGCCGGCGCACCTTTATCACAGTCGTGAACCTGACTCCAGGCGTTACTCCACCTTTGGGCACCGGCGCATCCTTACCATAGCATCGGAGCGTCCAACCATAATTGGGCGCCGGCGTAACCTTCCTCCATTGCTGAACTCGTTGCGAATCCATGGTTCTCCTTAATCTCCTTCCTACTACACTGCTGCACCTCACCCATCCCTAGCCGTTTATATGATGTGGGTTGGGTCGGTGAACAACATGCTCTGATGTTAAATGGCAATACATTTGGCGAGGTTTGTTTGGCAACCTCGCAGACGAGCTTGCAAACTAGCCAGGCAAACGAACCCCGTCAAATATATTGCCAGACACGAAGTCCCGTAAAATGTATCGCCAAACAAACCCTGTAAACTGTATCGCCAAACAAAACCCGTAAAATGTATCGCCAAACAAACCCCGTAAAATGTATCGCCAATCAAGGAGTCCCGTAAAATGTATCGCCATGCAAACCTTGCCTTTTGTATCGCCAAACAAGCTTGAATGCGCAAAAATTCTGATAACACCGGGAACCGTACCGTGGTTCTGATATTGGGAGTCCGCTGCTTTACCAACTGCGCCATCCGAGTCGACACCTCAGACACTCGCGTCGGCCGAGCGGCACACGAATACCGGCCGAGCGGCCACCGGAAAACCGGCCTGGCCGGTTTTGGATGCACCGCTCGGCCGGAGATCGTCCGCCGTTCGGCCGGAAGGCTGCAACTTACGCTAGCTCTGTTGGGTCTACAGAGATTCTGAATTCGCTTCTAGCCATAGTACCTGTACGCATAGTACCTGTACGAGAACAAAAACCACCCATGCAAGAAAATAAAACAATTCTGCCTTTGGTTCCGCGTCCTTTCATTTCCCGGAATTCGAACCTACCTCACCATCGTTCTTCACTGACTGATAGTCCACTGCGTAACCCACTCGGCCATCCATGCTGCTGCGGATGGACTCTACCACTCTAGTAATAGCTTGATTCTCTATGAGGTCTTCATTTTACCGGCATGCTGGGCCACATACTGAGCTTGTGAAAACCTAGCGTGCCTGGTTTGGGGTTCACCTTGGGGTATGTAAGCGTGACCAGTTCACTATGAGCATGGAAAGGTTTACAATGAATCCTTGAGTCTTGATTCGTATGCTAACGCGTACAGAGTTAATAACTTCTTGATCTATGGAGTTGAGCCTCATGGGTGTCTACACTGTATGTACATGACGCTGATATCTGTGGACAAGGGATGAGCTCGAAGACAAGGGATGAAGCTATAGATATTTCAAACTTACCCACACTATGATGAATACTTGTCTACGCTATAATTTCACCACAGTATGGGCAAGTTTGCTATTCCATCCATGTTCTCATCATGGATCTACCACACGTCCGTGTGAGAATGGAGGGGTATTCATCAGATAGCGGATCGTCCTCTCAGCTCTGCTTTATTCCATACACTCTTTGGACGACGTCTTCACACAACCAGCCGCTGGCACGCACACTCTCTCTCACATTTACGATGCCGTTGGATGATGTTTTACTGCTTTACCCACTTCCGATCACCAGCATACCCTTTACATATCAGCGAATCCATTTTGAGAGCTAGTCCTCACTTTCCGGTATCAGGACGCTGCGCAAGCACCACTGGGTTCGTTACGACGTGTGTTTGGCACCCTTTGGCGCAATTATACATTGCATTCTTCAGTAGTCCCTCCTCGCAACTACTATTATTAATAGTACGTCTAATCACACAAATTATCCGCGTGCCGCTCAGCCGGTGCGCCTGAAATCGCGCGGCGCTCGGCCGGTAATTGAGCCGGCATTTAAATTTATAGACGCCGCTCAGCCGGTTTTTCAAAGTCGCCCGCCGCTCGGCCGGGTTTGGCGAGCCGCCCGGCCGGCCACTCGAATTCGGCCGGCCCTCGGCCGGTGCGAGTGCCTGAGACCGATGATGACTGAATCACCCGCTAAGAATGAAATGAACATATTAACCCGTAAGATGTATCGCCAAACAAGAAGTCCCGTAAACTGTCTTGCCAAACACACTGTCTTGCCATTTGTATCGCCAAACACCCGTAAACTGTCTTGCCAAACACATTGTCTTGCCAATTGTATCGCCAAACACCCGTAAAATGTATCGCCACACAAACCTTGCCTTTTGTATCGCCAAACACCCGTAAACTGTCTTGCCAAACACACTGTCTTGCCATTTGTATCGCCAAACAGGCTCTTCACTCATTCTCCCGTAAAATGTATTGCCAAACAAAATTTTATCCCGTAAACTGTCTTGCCAAACACATTCTCTTGCCAAATGTATTGCCATTTAACATCAGAGTGGAGATATGATTGGAGTGGGATAACCACCCCACTATTGTCTCGAAAATCGCATGATCGAATTTCGTGACACACACAGAGGGCGAATATTCTCATCTCACGTCCGCTTCTGCGTGTTCTCCCCTCACTTGTATCTGAGCACACCGCATCCTCCTCTTCTATATGTTCAAACTGACTCTTACCGATAGATCAGCTAAAACAAGCAATCCAAAAATTTCAAGAATTGCAAGTTTCAATTGGTTCAGAAGGCGGATCGGAGCGTGCTGATTCCAACGGTGTCATTTTCACTGCGAATGGCTAACAATGAACAGAGTTGTGGCAATTCGGCGCTTCCGACGCGACATTGCGTTTATTTCGCGGATTTTAAAGGCGGCAGTGAGAGGTTTGAAGGAGTAGGTTGACACTGACTTCTTTCAGCAGACGTTTAGGGTTACATGTGAGAATATAGATTCGTCCATCCCGAGGAGTTTCCAGGGCTTTGTTTGCATAAACTCTGAAATAAGCGAGCTAAGCGAGCTTCTGTAGAAAGGTGGAGGTCCAGCGTTAGCCAGACGGCCAGACGGCTACTTTTATGAGACTGTTTTGTGCAGAAAATTTGTTCCACTGTTGTCATTGCAATCACTAGAGCAACTATATATTCCTTGTCAGATGTTCTTCTACGTACTTTTTAAAGGCAGTGCTCTTCCTCAAAAAAGTTTCCCTGCGTTTCTGCTGATCCAAAAGCTGCCATCAAATAGAGTTTACCCGCAAAGGAAATCACTCCAATTCTTTCATTTACTCGAGTAATCAAGTTCGAACCCATGTATATACAAAGGCGCCCACCATGCTCAACCCCGCCCCATTCTTTTTGATCGCACGAGGCGGGTGATGGCTGTATTTATCAGCTGATATGGCATCTTTCAGGATTTTCCCATAACGGAGTTCCGCCGTAACGTCGCGGCCACACAAATCTACGACGGTAGATCTCGTCCGCGTGGGCTGAATGGTTAAAGCATTGCTGACCGCTCGAAGAGTACCACTGCCGGACTCCTCAGATCTACGGAGCCAGCGGGGAGATAGCTGACTGTAACCCTCAGTTTGAAAAAAACAATGATGCTTTGCGAACGGGCCCAACAATGTATTCCAGCAGACAACGACAACGTGTCGATCAGAGTGCATAGAGAAAGAAAAAAAGTTAGAAGAGTGAGGTACGAACAGAGAAGACAAGGGAAAGGCTAAAATACGGTTTTAGTGAACATGAAACATGTTAGGTGAGGCTGTTCATCAGATGGCGGGACTGCAGGTGCTGGATCAGATGGAAAGATGACGGTTTCCTGTATTTGAATAGAACCGCATCTATACTCTAAACGTTCCATTGTATGGTTGAAAAAATCTTGGCAAGCTTAGGGCTCCACTTTGGAATGTTGTGTTCGTGTTCTCTAGCAAGAATCATGACTTATAATAACGCGCTTAGTCTGTTTGTAAGTGTGTGTGTGTGTGTGTGTGTGTGTGTGTGTGTGTGTGTGTGTGTGTGTGTGTGTGTGTGTGTGTGTGTGTGTGTGTGTGTGTGTGTGTGTG
>JARK01001383.1:767542-780356 GCA_000688135.1 Ancylostoma ceylanicum
ACCCGCCCACCGCCCTGAGGCGCCCCCGTGACATTCCTTGCAGATGCTCCGAGACCACAGTTTCCACACATGTTCAAGCAGAAATTGTAAGATATCTCCAGGCTGTGAATTAAAAGGAAATTGAGATGTTTAGAATCACAACAGATTTTGGTTCTTCTTTCCATATTTATACAGGGAGGGGGGAGGGCATAAGTTATTGCACATCGTTTGCTGGTTTATTACTCTGCGGTAGTGCAATAATTTTCGCCAAGCTAGGCCCCTCTTGATACAGCTGTATTCCCTCTATTCTATGGTTACACATATGTCCTGGATGCTCGGGATATGACGGAGAAATTTCAGCGGAAACTTCGAGCTCACATTTTTGGTGCCGCCAAATGCAGTGATTCAGCCCGCAATCTCTGAGCAAAACAGCCACAAAAACAGTTTTTGACAACGGATTTATGTGGGATAAGAAATAGTTGCGTACTCTAGGAGGCTGTTTTGAGATGTTTGTGCAAAATCCACTGAAGATCGGGGTAGATCAGAGCACAGGACGAGGCTGTTCCAAAAATTGCTTGTATGAGAAAACCAAGCCTTAGGCTTCGAGGAGCACAGCTGGCCTGTATCTGGGCCTATTGATGAGTTTGTACAGCCATTCTGCAGCATTTTTATGTCTTCTCTCTGTCTTCCAGTGAAATTGAAACCTCGAAAGCAAATTTAGTGGGAATTGACCATGTCTGGGAGCATGGAGTAGCCGTAGTTTTTTGCTCCCACTTTTCTTATTATTCATCGTCATGAGAAAACTCAGATATCTTTGGAAAGACGACTTCTTGTGCTTTAAGATGTACCTAAGCGGTACACTATTTTCCACAGATTTTGTGGATTTAGCAAGAGAAAATACCGCAACAATCCACTTTTTTCGAAAATTTGTTTCGAGGCCGACTGCTCGAAAACAAACCCTCCCAGGAAACCGGGTTTTATCTGGAAGATATTGTAAAACTTTCTCTATTCGGCTAAAGAAAGAGCGGAATTAAACATGAGCTCCTGGCAGAGAAATAAAAGAGCAAACGTTGTACTATAACTTATGCCCCCTGTATAGGGGGATAAGCTCATCCCCATTCTAGCGTAACAGTGTCATGAAGGAAGAGTGCTGGTGTTTCTCTGCAAACCTGCAGCAGAAAATGTGGTATTTACTGCTTAAAACAGCTGGTCATTGATCACCTACACGATAAACGGACGACGCTATGAACACACGCGATTTACTATTTCTAGAAAAAAAGTAATATCCCCGTTCATCGACGATTTCTAGCTGTCTGGGTCGTTGTAGACTTCATGCTTCCAAAATCTAAGTTGGTTTTAACAGCTCCGCCTCTTTAAAATTGTAGCGAAATCAAGTATCTAATATTGTATCTTTGTACGTCCATGTTCATGCACATTTCCGAGTGAACGAAATTTTCCGGCAAATATGTAGGTGGTATTAATGGAGCCTTTGAGGCCTTCGCGACCTACCCTGTGATGAAAAAAAGAGTTTCAGCCCCGTACGTCGTCATTTGAACAAGGACCATTATTCTTCTCAAAGAAATTTCCAACTATGTTTTTAACCATCAATGACCCCGCCATCTTGTCACTTTTCCTAATTTTCTCAAGTTCTGACTCCTTTGCCTGCTCCGAATTTTTCTGTAAAGAATCCAACATCGATACTTACGATCATATTATTATCATATTTTTAAAGCATTATATCGTTATTATCTAATGGAAGTACTGGGGTCATTGAGGGTCAGAAATCTCTCTAAGTGAAGCATGCAAAAAAAAAAGGCGCAGCCCACGAGTGAGTGTCACGCGGTTGGCAATGGGTCAATGATTTTGAAAGTTTCGACTTACGTGGGTGTCCTGTGGCGTATATAACCTTTCAAAAGATGAACTTATCCATGATGGACCTTTATCTTTGCGTGGTTTCAGGGAAGGGGTTCTTAAAGGCACAGTCCCACCTCGGAGTCGTTTTCGAGATTTCCGCATCAGATGAATCTTCAGCGACTGTTGATCAGAATGGTATAGATGATTCCGTTCAAAACCACCAAAAACCTCTGTTTTCGATACCCGACTTTGGAGGAGCCATTGGGCGGGGTCAGGGGGGGGGCGGGGCCTAGATTCTCTTTCGATTAATTCCCTTCCGGAAGCGCACTTTCTGAGGATAATTTCATTTATTGAAAGAGTTCCCCATCCACTTCTTGTGGAATATGAACTGCGTCTCATGTGCTGTCGGCAAGGGAGTACAGGGTGCGGAAAGCCTGTAAATCCGCCTTGGCTCCCCCATATTGCTCGAGATTGCAAGGTTTCAGCACCATGTACTGCTTTGCTGGCAACACGTGAAACGCAGTTTCTACTCCGTAGGAAGGGGATGAGGAACTCTTCCGATTAATAAAATTATCCTCAGAAAGAGCACTTTCGGGAGGGAATTATTCGAAAGAGAAGCTGGGCCCCGCCCCCCGACTCCGCCCAATGGCTCCTCCAAAGTCGGGTATCGAAAACATAGGTTTTTGGTGGTTTTGAACAGAATCACCTATACCATTCTGATCAGCAGTCGCTGGAGATTCATTTGATGCGAAATTCTCAAAAACGATTCTGAGGTGGGACTGTGCCTTTAAGTCCTCGTTCTCCCTAAGCGACTAGCCATCAATAGGCGGGACGTCCAATGGATCAAACCCACCAGTTGAATGAAGCCCCGCACTTTTACTAGGAATGATTGCGGTAAGTCAATTCTAAAACGGTGATTCAAGAGTTGAGAAAAAAATGAATCGTTCCGCCCTTTATCATGAAAGCAAGTCCAAATTTAGTAGATGAAGAAAAAAAAGAAAGAACTCAGGGGAACGGGTATGGAGCGTTTTACCTGGAGAGGGCGGCGCGGTCAAGCTACGTGATTAGAAAGTTCACGCAATCAACCAATCGCAGAGCTTCCCAGGTACAACACTTCACATCCTAGAGAAACGAAGATGCACTCTTACAAAATGCAGATATAAAAGATAAGCAATGTGGGCTACGACCCAAGGTGATGACGCTGCACTTTGTGAAGACGCATAAATTCAGATGGATTAGCCAGACATCAATCTGCAAACACCATGAAAGGAAGCAACTCACTTTACTCTATTTTCATGATCCAGTCGTTTAGAAATTTGACAACATCAACTGACAGTGATCCCAGCAGCCTAATGATGTGATAGGAAGACAGAGATTTTTCTTAGTTCATAAATCAATGCAAATCACCTTCGCTGACCCGGACTGGCCGAAAACCCACTGTTCCCTGTATAAGTTGAGTCGAGAATTTGACAAATCAATGAGCTGTGAACCGGAACTCCTCCACTGATGTCTCTTCATTCAACGTTCGTTTCTTTCCAGAATTCGTCAAATCGTTTAGCCAGATATAGTTTTCTTGAAAATTCTCTGAGTTGGAACTTACTTATCCAGCGAACAGACGAACATACCACGATCTCCGCCCATGAGGGGCAAAGTAAGTGAGCTCTCGCAAAATGATTCTCCTCTTTGTAAATTCGGATAGAGCATTATGGAAACTGGCTGATGTTAGGTGTGCCGCATGTGTGACATTCATCCGTGCTGTTGTCATTACACCCTACCAATTTCTGAGTGAATCTATTTCAACCTTGCATTCTCAAGACAAGCTACGGACCTCGCTCAAATTTCGGGTGAATTCTGCGCAGAATCTACTCAGAATCCCTAGAACAACTTGCGAGCAAGATTCTAAACAATTCTAAAAATTAAGAACTTTCAGAAAAGAAAAATCCCCATCTATATGACAACTATGACAACTATGACAACTATGTTGACAACTTGCTTTCAGCTTATCTAGTGGACAAGTTGTTGTGTTCAAATGATGTCGAGAACTTGCCCACAGCTTTTCAACCAAAAAGCTCGCTGTCAATTTGTTTTTGTGAGAAAGTGGTCAACCACTTACTTGGGCTCTTCTTTCTCGGGCAACTTGTTGGGGAAAATGTTGTTGACAACTTGTTTTTGGATGGCATGATGACGTTAAACTTGTCGGCAGCGGTCTGCTAGTTAAAAGGTTGCCTGCAAGTTGTTTTAGGGCAGAGGTGAGCCTACAGCTTGTTTTTGAGGATTTTCTATCTTTCATATCTCAGGAGAGTGCCGCTCATTTTTCTTCTCTTCCTAATTGAATATTGAACGAAATCGTGGATGTTTGGTAACGGAACTGCCATCATGTTTACTCCTTCTTTCTGGATATTGGCCTACGAAGGTTTCGATTTTCTCCCTTCATTTATCTGTTTTTGTTTTCGACAAAAATTGGACTATGGGCTCTTATTCAACTACGTTATTGTAGCATCGTTTTGATTCCAGAAATAAACGAGGAAGAAAAAGGTTCTACTCCCTTCCAAAGATTCGCACCATTTTATTCGAGACATGGTATACAAACAATATTTTTTTGCTGTAATCCTGGCTACTGCCCGGACAACTTTCGAATGAGGAGTTCATTCCCGAAAACCTGTTGAAGAAAATTCCGCAAGACATAATTTCAATACAAAACAGCGTAGGTCTAGCGGTTGCTGTTGCAACTGTGCGCGAATCAGAAACACACAATTATCTTGTTGCTTTTGGGGATTCCTAATTCCATGTTGCTACCGAGCTTTCGTCCTTCGCTTTTTTCTCACATGTAATGTAAACAGAAGTCTACAAGAGACGTCTGGCATTTCAACCCCATTCCCTTTTGCTTCCACGCTTTTTGACAGAGTCTCCTTCCGATAGGTACTGATGTCAAACTCTTCCTCTCAGAATTTTCGTTTGGTTTGCCGAGAAGTGGGACGCCTTGAAGGGCATTGTTCTATAAATTAACCATCCACTGCTCAAAAATACTCGACAGAATTGTCTCCATTTCGTTAGCGGAAACGTTATCAGCTTACTTGAATCCCTAGGAACATTTGCTGAATCTTTTCTAGGAGATCCTCAAGTTTTTTCTTTTGTTTTTGAAGGGAAAACGTGGCGGTTCAAAACTTTACGCCCACCCTTGAAAAGTGCCGACTACCCGGTATAGGAACTGTTAACAAACTGCCAAATGATACGGACCAATAGGGTTCAAAAACATCGTAGGAAAACCTATGGAGCCTTTAAAATCAATGCTTAGAGTATTTTGCTAATCACTTACTGAGCAAACCCTTCACCGAGCAAGTGTGAACAAAACAAAAAATTTTAGAAATCCGAGTGAGCGCATACGCTTAGCCCGGATTTCCATCAGCAACACTAATGAGTATAGAAGGAGAAGGAAACACTTGAAGACATTTCAAGACCGGCACCAGGGCCGTATCTCCCGTCTGGTCCACCTCTTTCACAACGTTGGCCGAGAAAATAAAACGTCCCTACTACACAAGCGCCCGTCCTTATCAAATACTTATCGCTGATGCATGGATTCCAATTGATTGTGAGCAAGGGCAATTATTATCTCGAGAACTACTTAACGGCTAGACGTTATTATTCCAAAATACGAATTACGAATTTAATCCACTTGACATTCCGGGGATTTTTTTCTTGTAACAGAGATCCTAGCATTCCACCTGCGCTGTATGGATAGTTAGTGAGATGAGAAAATTATTCTCAGCGCTAACATGACCTCTTATGCTTGTGCTGCGTGAAAGGTCGCTCTTAAAGTCCAAATTTGAGTGGAATCCTGAATTCGTGGTGTTGCACATATTTACCATGTCTGTGGCAGCCGAGTTGTTATGTTTAGTGATTAGGAGCAGGCCATATTCGGTGGCTTGGACGAAGTTGAGAAGCAGGAGCTAATTGAGAAAAACGAGAACTCGGTTTGTGAGTGAAACAACAGGGAATACAATATCTAGATTCGAGCAAACATGTCCTCCCACTCGGATCCAAAATCGTTTGCCTCATGTCTGCTCGAGAGTGAAGACGCAGAAAAATATAGGATAATTTTAACTGAGTATAATCTTTCATCATTTATTCCATCGTACCGAGTAAGTGAAGAGGTTTTGGGAGCTCTCTGCACTCTCCCACGCTACTAATTTCGGACACACGCCTCCATTTTTTCCAAAGATACACACAAGACAGCTTCCACATTCCTTTCTAGCCCACATGATGTCCTAACCTAGAAAAAATGGTGAACTATGAATACAGCTGAATAACGACGTTACTCCTTGGGCAATCAAACCTGAGCTGCAAATCTAGTTGTCACTTTGGTCGTTTCCGAACAGGCATTTCCAAGGCTTGGGGCAGGCTTCTGTTAATTTTCTCAGAGCTTCTCTGCTCTATTTGCGGCCTACACGCTTTCTTCCGAACCCGGGATTTCAGTAAATCGTCTTTAGTTTCTCCAACCGTCCTTGTGGCGACAACTGCTCTTAATCGAATTATAATAGGTAAAATAGATATTTTCTCATACCTGTGCATATTTTGGAGCAACGCAAAAAACACGCTGCTTTTCCATTGTTTGTGAGCTAGTTTCCCTCAAGTTTATATGTTTTATTTCGAAAAACTACCTTTTAACGCACTTCGCGAACAACTGACTTCCCAGGACACCTGCACGACATACCCAGTTCTGTTTTCTATAATGGAGCCAAAAACAGGGAACGACCTTGGAAATGCATATTTCGAGAAGAGAAGTCAAGTCTTCTTCGAAAATTTCTGCTGAAGAAGTGTCTTAGATGACAATGCCTCGGTTAGCGATGAACACTATCCATCAAAGGTCGGTTCATACTACATGTGCATGCGTTTGGTGTGACTGGAGCTGTTAGGTTGGTGAAAAGGTCTTGCACAACATTTTTTTTCGAACCATTTTTGTCCTTCAATTGAATTCCTCGGCAATGATGTGGGAGAATGTTCTACTATAATACTTCTCAGCCGTAAATGTTGGAAGGCCGGGGTTCCATCCATAAACAATAATGCAATGATTGTTCGAAAAATTGTAAGTTTTGGTGCAAGACTTTCGGAGCAACCTAACACATTACGGAGGTTACGGTCAGTCTATGTTTGCGTCAATCGCACGGCAGACGCATACGTTTGCGCAGTATTTTCCACATAAGCCGTCCAACGCGGCATATACGTAGAACATGCAATAGAAACTGTCAAATTCATAGATATCACCTGCGTTTATCATGCGTCACAGATGCGTCTGGCCTATACTTCGCTGCGTGGTAAATGCTCCCATCCAATAACAATTACTCAATGAGCCCGGAATCATTTCTAACGCAGCCCAGACGTGCGCTTTTGAGGCGTCATGACCCTATCGCAATGATTGCGGAGCTGTATGTATATTCCGGCCCTGCTTTTCAAAAACAAGAACTGAGTAAGCATATGATTATTTACTATACAAATGGTCAGGTTATGGTTAATTTGACCATGAATTGTGACGCTCTTATTGCAATTACGAGCATTCGCAGGACATCGTTCACAACTGATTGTCGCGATTTCCTGACGCACGCACGCATCTAGTGTTAATAACTTAATAGTCAGGTTCCCTTCTATTATCAGATGAGGATGGCTTTTTGGTGCCTACATGTCTGCATAACATCTTTTTGTACTTGTTACGCAGATATACCCTATTGTTTATAATGCCTCGGCCAAAAAGGGCTCTTTGGTGGAAGCAGCATTGTTTTCCGGTCGCTTGGAGCTAACTTTCGAAGTTCAATCATCACAGTTCAGCCATGACACGCACGTGCCATTAAATCCGCGTCTGCACCGGTAGAGTGTGGATTGTCTCTGAGGCAAATGTTTATCTAAACTTGCCCTCTGTGCGACGAGAGGACAGAAATATAACAGAAAATCGCCATTGACGTTCATTAAGGGAATCCAAACTTGTTGGTAAGCGTTTAATAAACAGATGTCAAAATGACTTCCTTATTGCTTCGTTCGTTTCGAAAATGTTTAGCAAGAGATGAGGCAAGTAAGGAGGCAACTGACGGATTCAAGAACATTTTTAATACCATTACGACCTATGCTCTCCTCCAAAGTGGACAGTCCTCAATGCAAAAGTGCTTAGTTAATAGCTTAGTTAATACTCAGTTGGACCTGGCGACTTGTCGTGTGAAAGGTGACTATCGTCAGTGGATAGGGGTAGGTGTGCCGCACTTTTCTCAAAGAACGCGCACTGGATGAGCGTGGGGCTTAGAACCTACTTTCCTACCATGATTCTCGGCACACAGGTTTCATTCGATTGTCAGCATTGTCGTCCGTTTAAGTATTCCATTGTAATGGCATCTCATATCTTCTCTTAAGTTTTTTGGGTCTTCAAAACTGATGCTCCTTTGCCTCCGCGAACCATCTTGGAAAGAACTAGGTTTCTATATTCTAAGGAATAATTATTTTTCTGATTATTTGTTAGACCTCCCTTTCAAAGGGAAAACGCGCGACCTACTATGTTTCCCAATTATAGGCTTCCTGTGGTCTTTATGCGCTGGCGAGAATTACACGGAGAATTATCCACACTGAGATAGAGTACACGTTGCCCCTCGATGAGGTTGTATTCCGCAACGTTTTCAAACATTTAATAGGGTACTTAGTAAATGGACTCGATATTTACTGAATTGTCGTAGTATAATCACCTGTTACTATCATTCTGCTCTCATAGGTCTATTTTTATTTATTTATTTATTTATTTATTTATTTATTTATTTATTTATATTACACTCAATGGTGCACCGTACAGAAAAGAACATTAGGGTGAATTGACGAACATATGCAAGGAGAAGGCTTTTCAAGGAATTCATTCAGTGGTCGTGAAGTTCCTGGATTGAACTCCCTTTCAGTATCAACATTCACGAAAAAACCCCTATCTTAGTGATTCCTACAAACTTTTCCCCTTTACTATGTCTAAAATAGGACTTTCTAAACTCATTTCTGTAGACGTCGATTGATCATGGAAACAGAACCTGTATCCTCTCTATATAGGTTGTAGAGAAAGTTCTCGCGGTTTTTGAAACATTAAATTTGATTGACTTTTCAAAAGTAGGAAAACATAATGAGAAATGAATAAATCACCGTCACGTACTACCAGTCTTTGCCAAATTCCAGGAAGCGTTTCGATGCCTTCGGCATAGAACTGTATTGAACTGCATTGACTCGAAAAAGTTGCTCAACCAGCGATCTAACTCACCTTCATCAACGCACGCTTTTCCTTACAAGGCGTTAGATAGAGTCAGTAGAAGTTGGTAATCTTTTGGCGCAAGAGCAGGCCTGTACGGTGGTGGAATGTGCACTTCCCATCCAAAGTCGAGTCGCTTCTGGCGCGCCACTCTTGTGAAGAGTGCACGAGCAGCATCGTGGAGGAATTGGACCGTGATGTAATTCAGGCCCTTTCCTGCGATTTTCGCAGTCGTTCTATACAGCACCTGACAGTATTGGTTCACAGTGAGAGCAGAGTAGCGCGGCAGCACCTACCAGTGAATGATGCCTTTGCAGTCACACCAAACACTGATCATAACCTTCAGAGGGTGAAATCGGCCTTTGGCTTCGGCTCACGCTGCTCATCCTTGTCAACCCAAGGTGGGCTGCGCTCGGTGTTGACGTACAGACACCACTTCTCGTCTACTATGAGGATGGGCTTCATCCAGTTCTTTATGCGTTTATACGAGGGCAATTCAGTAGCCACCTCGACACGCCGCGGGAGATCGCGTTCTGTCAAATTACTATCACACATTGTGATAACTTTTATACCTTTTCCAACTGGCGCAGATGATCGGCGATTTTGGTAAAGTGAACATCCAAGAGTTGTGTCCTTCCACACATAGTTTGTCTTGCATCTGGATCTTCCAGCTACCGCAATCGACCATTGCCGACTCTAGATGCGCGTTCCGAACATGAGGAAACGTTGAGGCTGAAGTCGCCAGCACGAAAACCTCTGGTCCAATCCTGTGCAGGACGTTCGGCCACTGTACCGTCCCCAAATACAAGGTTAACACAGCGACTGGACACGGTTGCTGATTCAGCAGATTTGAAGACGTATACCAAACTGTTTTGAAAAATCCATCTTGCTGGTAGGAGTTGTGCAGAAGTTTGCAGCGAATAATACTAGTAAACTTGCACATACCTGACCTCCTCATGTATATAAAAAATAGGTCGCTGCAAGGCAACGTTGGGTTAAAAAAGCACACCTTTGAAAAACGCGGGAACTTTCCTACAACCTACTTAATACTTTGGCGAGTGGAAAGAAACAGCGTCTGGCTGGTATTAACTGTTTCTATATAGTCCACTCAACCGGTAGTCGGTGCCGGTAGAAGAACCATGGACTGAGACGTGGTCGTTTCCAGTCAATGTCAATTTTGATGGTCCACAATAGAGTGTTAATCGAATAGTGTATTAGATACATTCGATATTTGAATATTCGATTTCGAATATGTTGACAAATTGGAATGTTCAGGGAAGAAATAGCCCTTTACTTTAGGTGAATGAAAATGACGGCTGCGAAGCTTTGTGTTTTTGGGATGCTTGGCTTTTGGAATGGTGTCCAAGTTAGTTGAATTCATTCGATTTTATTCGGTCAACACTCTAATAAACGCGTGCGTCTGAACTGCGCCAGCGATGCGACTAACCTCACCTTTTCACATATATGTATGTAGACGCACGTGCGACGAACGCACTCATATAGTATAACTTGCCCTACATCCGTTACCACTTTTGAAGGGTTCGATTGACAGGTCCATTGACATCCTTCATATCGGTTCAATTACGCAAGTCCAGGACATTTTCCAGTGTTCGATTGTTGCATGGATCTGTCGAAGTGACACAGCGGATGCTCTAATTCATTTATGAGCTGATATACTGCCCCCGTTACCATGTATCTAACTCTATGAAACAAGCTGGAGAAGATACGGTTCGCTCTGCAGCCAGTAGCAAATGGGCGCCCCTGGGCGACCCGGGGTCGCCCCTCTGCGTCCCTCCATTAAACACCGAATTAATGAGGTTAGAAGTAAGTGACTGACTCGAATCACTACTGCACTTTTATGCTGTGACCATCTGGAGAGTGCATGCAACGAAACAAGTGTGACATGCAGGTTTTGAAAATTTGACGATTTAGCACTTTTTCATATTTTCCAAATTTCACGATGCTGTTTCAACCGAATCTGATGTCGTGCAGAAAGTAGTACCATGCAGCGAGTTAGTGCGAATTGTGCTCTACTAGAAACACTTAGAAGAAAAGAATAGGATAACTCTGACCCTACGGTTTCAGCATGCGAATTGCGAAAGTTTCGTTTCTCAGAACATTGAAAGAATGGAAGAAATTGTCTCTCGAACTTTTCGCCTAGCGCTCACTGCACGCGATGCGGGATTCGCATGCTGAAACCGTAGGGTCAGAGTTATCCTATTCTTTTCTTCTAAGTGTTTCTAGTAGAGCACAATTCGCACTAACTCGCTGCATGGTACTACTTTCTGCACGACATCAGATTCGGTTGAAACAGCATCGTGAAATTTGGAAAATATGAAAAAGTGCTAAATCGTCAAATTTTCAAAAGCTTCATGTCACACTTGTTTCGTTGCATGCACTCTCCAGATGGTCACAGCATAAAAATGCAGTAGTGATTCGAATCAGTCACTCACTTCTGACCTCATTAATTCAGTGTCTAATGGAGGGACGCAGAGGGGCGACCCCGGGTCGCCCGGGGGCGCCCATTTGCTACTGGCTGCGGAGCGAACCGTAGCATAATTCTGGTTGATAATTTTTAGAGAAAAAAATTGAAAGGAAGATTGGAGAATAATAGCCAACTCAAACATTAGTTGAGGCACCATACATCTGTTTTCCTCATAGGACCATTAGATTTCAGAATATTCAGAATATTTATTTCTCTATTTCCTAAGATACACGGGCGCATCAAGAGCTTTGTGCATAGCGTCCCAATCACGAGCTCCTGTAGTTTCCTTTAGGGAAACAAGCACGGGCTCGTGAGTCGATCTACGCTCATGTTGACACAAGCTTGCGGGTAGATGTCTTATCGGTTCGAAACAAGTCACAGCTGAAAAATAGGATGGAGTAGCACGCAGCTGAGCATAAATCTACTCTCAAATGACGTCAAGCAGCTTATCCAAGCCTCCTACAAACAAGGTGTTCCCCAGACGCTTGTTTCCATGCGTATTTGTACGACCTGAGCGCTGCGTGGGTGAGAGCTGTCTACGATTTCTCATACGTCGTTCCTTCCTCATTCAGTGAGTACCTGAGATTGCCCCTCACCAATTGTTGCGACCCATGCCCGGCGAATCTTCGGGTGTCGAACAGAAGCTGCGTGGGTGGGGCGTATGTGTGTTCATACGAATGCGATGCTCATTGAAATACGCACGCCAACAATTATGCATTGCTCCTCATACTCATCTTTACTCACGCCATCATTTATTCCAATTCGATTTCATTTCATTATTTTCCGCATGCAACTGAGCCGCAACAGAGGGCTTGTATAGCGGCCTGTTGGGGATTTCAGGACTGTGCCTTGAGCAGTTAGCTGAGTTTTATGGATTTGAATACACTCAGACATTCGCTCGGGAGTCCCGCCTGACAAAAAGCTTTCTTATCACTTTCGGGACAAAATCAGGAGCTCCGGCGGGAGACATCATTTTGGTTTTATTGCGGGATTAACCCGAGAATGGTGCGGGTTTGTTATTGCCACGTGGTAACCCTTATCAAATGAGGGGTATATAAGGGCCTCACTCTGCAGGTAGGCTTCAGTCTACTCTCCGCTTTGGCGGAGAGGAGTCCTACGGGACTCGTCTGGCCTGCTGAGGCCCGGTTAAGACCGTGGCCCAGTTTGAAGACCAGGCGAGATGCGTGGGAGGCCGTCGCGCTCGGCCGTGACGCGGATGCGAAATCCGCTAGTAGCGG
>JARK01001383.1:818079-857675 GCA_000688135.1 Ancylostoma ceylanicum
GCCCCCCCCCCTGCGTCCGCCACTGGTGTCCAATGGTCCTACAATTGTATTCATGTCGAAATTTTCCCGCTTTTTCTTTTGCAAGAGGCACTGAGCGATGTTCTCTTTGCTGGAACTCTCTTGTTGCCCTGAGTGGATCAGATTCTGTTTCTGCTTTTCAGCTAATTATTTATTACGAACTGTTGTCCCGTCTGCCCAGGCTCCGCCACTGACACTGAACTTCTATGGGAATGCTCATATTCCATAACTTTTCCAGACGTCTGTATTATTGTAGGAAGAGAAAGAGAAGAAAGGGATGGCATAAATATCAGAAAAGCAACGTAGATGAAAATCTCAACTAGCATTTTACAGAGCACAAATTGCTTCAATTTGTTCCAAAATATTATTCACTTTGTTCCCAAACATGCCCTTCCCAATGTTTCCCATTGTATAAACTTACACCTAACTATAAACATACCACACCTTCACATCTTCGCAGAACTGCAATCCGTTCATGCTGATGCTTCTTAATGAGAGGTTTTCCTTCCCAGTCTCCGATGAAGTCGTATGCGGAGGTAAATGTGGAACAGGCGTAATTCTCCAGAATATATCAATTCTATGATCATTTGTGTTTCCCCTTATTGCTCTCTCATATCACTGTCAGATAAGGATTACTCGTAATGAGGACAGGTTAATAGCATCATGCGTAGTGTGGCCACTGTTACAAGAAACAAGCTCATGGCGTTCCTTGAAAGCCACTGCTCGAACTGCCATTTGACCCGCGGAGAGCTTCGAGGAAATTTCTAACACAAGCCAATGCACATGACGTGACGCTAACCCGATATACGTGAGATGACGCTTGGCTGAATCCCGCTTTAATAGGAACTAATACAGGGCAAAGTCCTAAAGCTTGTTCGGACATCTGTACTTCCACATTTGTAGGTATTTTTTGTCGTGTTCTTGTTCTGGATAACTCCTACCAGTTTGATCTTGGTAAAGAGTGGTCAGATCCTATGGATCCTTCTCTTTCTCTCCAGCTTTGCTTCCTATTTTTAACCTTCTCTTTTTAATGATATGCAAGCAGAAGATTCCGCTGTGTTTTCTCCTTCCAACTCAACCCCTACTGTTCTCCTACAATAGCGGAAAGAAAGACGATGTTGCGCTGTCGATGTGTATATCCTTCGATTTTATCCGTTTCGCGAGCCGTCGCATTTACCGAGCTGTTCTTCCTCGTTTCCTCTTTGACCTACACTTGCTAACTTTTTCTTCGCCGGTATATTTACATGTAGCACAAAGGCTACCATTATTTTTGTTTTTTTTCAGTCCCGCTGAACCACTTGTTCCTTTCAACATCGACCGTCATCAGAAAAATCCACGCTGTGTTTGGGATGAGCGCGTAGCGAGCTCAGGAACTGCCAGCCAAGGTCGGTGTCGTTTAGAGTGTTTTCGCTTCTTTGAATTGTTTTTCGGCATCCATGAGCGGTAGCTCTCTCCTACCTTACTTTTTGTTGTTTACGGAGTGGTTTTCAATCAACTAATATCATTAGTCGCCGTCGTTTATAATAGTCGTTTAGTATTACATTTTCAAATAAAATTGCAACGTGTTAGAGCGACGACGAATGTAAGTGAAGGTTCAGGAATTCTGCCTTGCCTTGCCTTGCAAGCCTCCGACATAAATAATGCAGGAGCTTATTTCGGATCGCTTAGAGCGATTTCAAGGATTTCAATTCGAATTCCACGAGGCAATTAAACCGCCGATTGGCTATGAGAGCCATTTTTCCACAACGCGCCGGATAATGATCTTTCATGGACAAATGGGTGTTCCATCAACAAGCAGTATTTGTTCGAGTGTTCCCATCGCTGGTTCAAAATGCGATGGTCTGCGTTTATTCCCGTAGTTCCTTTAGCAGTTGTTCCCTTAACAGTGCGTGGATGTGGCCTCAATCTCTATGTATTTTGTTTCTGCGACCTCTCCAACGACTGTTTTACTAGTTTTCGAAGAGCTATTTACCGGTTTCATGTGGAGTTCACAAAGTGGAGGAATAGTACAAAAGCCTTCTTCAACACTTCCTCCGGCAACTTGCAGAAGTAAATCTCTTGATGATCGCATGAGCTCATATACAAATTAACAGCTAATGGCCTTTGCTACGCACATGAGAAGTGTTTACATGGTGAAGAATAGCTATGATAATTACAGCAACAAAGCCAATAGAACATTTCATTGTGCAGAAGTGGTAAATGATTAGCTTCCGCCAATTTCTAGTGAAAACAATTATAAAATGACAAACTTGCAGAAAATTATTTTCTCAACGAAGTGATGACGTGAAACATGACGAGGGAAACTCTATATTTATAAAAGCTACCTTGCAAGCTTTTTGGCAGCATCCTCTTTCGCAGCTTGGACGAGAGGTCTTCATTATCAATAGAGAGAGAGGGAGATAGGGAGAGAAAGAGAAAGAGGAAGAGGAAGAGAGAGAGAGAGAAAGAAAGAAGGAAGGAAAAAGAAAGAGAAAGAGAGAGCTTTGTATGTACGTTCAGGTCCACCACTTCCCTGCTCCTAAGGTGCCAACAGCTGTTATGGGTATATTCTCAGCATCCATGAGTTACCCTGCGAATGCCTTGGATCTTCTATACACTAGTCATGAGTAGCATACTGAAATTAGCATGCAAACGTCGGCTGAATTCACTGGGAGGCAATCCATTGTGCTATACGTTTTTTTTTTTGCCGACCAAAACAGACGATTATTGAGAAATGAAGAAAAAAGATCGCGTCGACCCGACTTAATTTTTTTTCTGTGTGCCCAATCACGTCCTTCAACTTGGAATTGACTATAACTTACCTTTCCACCGTGAACACGCTCACATCTCTGCATTTGAGATTGATCTCAATCCACTGCTACAACAATTCCGAATTATTAAATGGCATGTCAGAAGCTATTCTCCTACAGCACTGAATATTTTGCTTCTCCACCCTTTATTTGTATAGCCTGTTGACTTTGATACTTTTGAAGGTATTATATCGGAGGAGATATGAGCATTTTGTTCCTGGTTGCGAATTGCAACATATCTGTAAAGTATTCTAATAAGTATATCGAGCATTCGTAAAAAAAAAAGAATCAGACCTCATCTCACGCTGTCCCTCTTCTCACGCCGATTTTCATCGACACACGGAAATCTGTTCATTGCTAATAATGAAACCGAAATCCATTCCATAGATTGGGGATGGTTAAAATTTCCATCGACTAGCAAAGTTGCCACTTGCGTAAATTCAAGTGGAACTATATTTTTACGTCTAAAAGTTCCTGTCTCCTTATTCTCCTCATTCTACCATGGTTGTTTGTTCTAGCCGCTCTTAGTTTCAGCTCGCTCTGGTTAATTACTTAGCAGGGCCTCACCGCTCTAGGAAAACTGAAGAGATTTCCATCTAATTTTACTCTTTCAATCCACATAAGTTTAAGATCGAATGACTCAATAATTTTGTATCGATGTTTCCGTCATTATTGTTTGGAATATGGCTATTTTCGCAGTTGTTCCGAAATCTGTATGAATACTTACGTATACAACCTCTAACGTATGTGAGGTTTCATTGATCCGTTCAAACATTAAGTAATCCTCCATGTTACTTAATACTGAATACTGCCTATTAATTTGATACTAAGTTACTAAATCTTATCAATTGAATACTAAGATGCTAAATTCTAAATGCCCGACCGCGATTAGGGGGCGGAATCATAGCAAATGAATCACTTTTTAAAACATATACAGTGGCGGCCACATATTTAGCACGCTGCCAATTTTGGGCGATCAACTGATGAAAATATAAAATCTGTATTTCAGTACTGGGATGAGCTATTAGGACAATACTCCAGAATGTGATAAGGCATAGTGTTCTCCTTCCCGCCTCAACTTTATTGCTCCGGGAAGTGCTTCTGGATGGGATTGCACGCATTCAGAGCTAAAAATGCAGTGCTTTTAGAAATGTTTCAGTTTCTCTCCTGGATGACTTTATTGGATCTAGGTAAAATGTGATTTTACACTCGATATAATTGCGTGTTTTGCTATAGTAGTTTCAATGAGCAGTTTCTCACTTAAGGGAAGAGCGAGAATTGTCAACAGGAGTAAAAAAAATGGTGAAAAAAGGATTCACCGTGATTCCAAGGATGAACCGTGCATTTCCAGCCGCGGATTTTTTTCCNCTTCAATAGTTTCTCTCCGAAAAATGAGCAGAGGATGGGAGAAATAGAATTTTTACCACGCTCTGTAGGAAATGAGCAACCGCATCTTCGCACTGCTTTACTTTATCATGCTGCCATTTTACTCAAAGGCTTTGACACTGTGTCATATACTAAAGATATGTTGGTAACGACATATGCAACACAACCAACACCACTGCTACCAACGGTTTGCCGAAGTTGCCAGAGAAAATTTCTGTGAAAATTTTGGCCAAAGACTTTGTTGTCACCCTGTACAGTGAACTCCAAACGGTAGCAGACAATGGCCGGGATCGCGGCGCGGTTTTCTTCCGTGTCTCTGTCCAGCCTCGCTGCAGCAGACAACCAGAGTGCCCGCGCCGCGGTGCCGGCCCTTGTCTACGACTGTTTGCAGTTCGCCGTAGGTTAGATTGAAATCTGGATCTGCATGCATCATTGCTTCGTAAACCTATTCACACCCGCGTAAACTAAGAGCACGTTTGTGGATTATTACCACCTTTGCCCTGGATAATCTCAATAATGCATGCGGCCCCTGGTCACCTACGCTTTACTGTTTACAAATCTGAATTTGCACTCAGGTTCTTATCGGACGCTGGCAAACGAAACTGATGATAATTCCACCGAACCAACAATTATTTTTCAAAAAACAAACGTTCCTTTCAAACAGCCCGTTAATTACTCATACATCATAAATCTTCGCTTAACGAACGAGTGATAAGGAGTGTATGGTACTACTACCTAGTGCAGGAGAAGAAAAAACAGCGGTTGTCAATCGTGGGAAATATATTAGACCTGCGCTTCATTAGAGTAGATCTTGTAGTTTGTAGTTTTTTTTTTCTTCGCTGTCCAGCCTCTTTTCTGAAGAGCCTGTTAGCAGAGATGAACAAAATTCCTGTTCGAAAGTCCGGAAGCCCGTGATCTCTGACATCGTACGAGCTTCTAACTTCCACTTTTTTCAAGGGTTGTCATAAAATATGTTCCGCCGAATCATATGCAGGGTTTTTCCTTATTTACTGATTTTTGGATTTCTGTCACCATCTGTCTTTTAAACTTCGAAGAAGCAGCACATCAGCTCTTCCTATTTGTCATATGTTCAAGAACGTTCGAATTTCTCTGGCGGTGTTGTGTTCAGGGATCTCTCACGAAATCTATACTGGCGTGTTCATATTTGGTATGCAGTTCACTTATTTTTGGAACGATGGAACACCTTATTCTGTGAAAAGCAATGAATATACAGGGAACTTTCAAATGGCCAGTTGGATACAGACCAGTGCCGCGGCGCGGCGTGGCACTCTGTTTGTCTGCTGCATTCCCGGACCGATAATGCTTTGATCATGCTCTCTGATACTCTGCCCAACGCTGGCGCTCCGCGGCTCTTGTCTACATCTAACTGGGTGTTTGTACATAGGTTATTTATTTATTTGTTTGTTTATTTGTTTATTTATTTAGTGCCTACACCTTATTAGAGTAGATATTTATTTATTGTCGGCACAACGTGGAACGAGAACGAAGCGTAACAACAAGGGAAAAGAAAAAACCCGATAACGGTTAGATAACATAATTAAATAGTTCCCTGTGCGCGTGCCAAAGTGTTTAATGAAATTGTGAGATACAGTGGCGGCCACATATTTAGCACGCTGCCAATTTTGGGCGATCAACTGATGAAAATATAAAATCTGTATTTCAGTACTGGGATGAGCTATTAGGACAATACTCCAGAATGTGATAAGGCATAGTGTTCTCCTTCCCGCCTCAACTTTATTGCTCCGGGAAGTGCTTCTGGATGGGATTGCACGCATTCAGAGCTAAAAATGCAGTGCTTTTAGAAATGTTTCAGTTTCTCTCCTGGATGACTTTATTGGATCTAGGTAAAATGTGATTTTACACTCGATATAATTGCGTGTTTTGCTATAGTAGTTTCAATGAGCAGTTTCTCACTTAAGGGAAGAGCGAGAATTGTCAACAGGAGTAAAAAAAAATGGTGAAAAAAGGATTCACCGTGACTCCAAGGATGAACCGTGCATTTTCAGCCGCGGATTTTTTCGCGATTTGTGTTGCTAACAGACAATCAGATACTAAAAGGAAGACTCCAGGGCTTCCTTTATTAGCAAGATTCATAAAAATGAAATTTTTGACGAAATTGACAAGTCTGTTTCTGTCTCTGGCTCCAGCCGGTGTGTAGAGTCCAGTAAAAGCTTTCATAGGGATATGTTGAAGGGAAAGATGCTCAAGCTGAATCACCACTCCATTTCCTTCCATAGCGAGATACACGAATTTTACATAGAATTTCGGAAAACCGACGGAATTGAACTTTAATTTTTTATAATCCAGTTTGAATTGAGTCTGTGTCCGTGGTAAGCAATAGGAAGAAAGCCTTCGTAATGCCTCAACACATACTCGAACTTGGTTTTGATTGTTCATCATAAGGCTGAGAAATGCAAAAAAATTCTGTCGGCCAAAATCGTGGGCGTGCTAAATACGTGGCCGCCACTGTACATATTTGCTGGTAGCCGTAAGGCTGTTTGACGGACGGCCAAGGCATGGCTAGTTGCAAAAAACATTCCTTTTCATTATTCCAAAATTTTCATGATGAAAAAAAGATGCACAAAAAAATCTTGCGAAATTCAGCGAATCCCTCGGGAATTTCCAAGTTTTGGTGACGCGGCTGTATAGTCGAGGTTGAATGCTCGAAATTGGTTGGACTTTAAGGTTGAGTGCTTGAAAAAGTGAGAGCGCAAATACCTGGCGATGAGTTTATCTGTGAAGCTCTTGTATATCTGAACCTCGAAAACTAATCCTACGTTGTTAGTCGAACGAATCAAATTACTCATGTTTTCATTGATTCTAGACAGAGTCGAACTCATCACATTTTAACCGACGAAAGAACGAGACGACTCAACCAAGGCTGAAAAGCCTCCTCCTTTTTCTTCCCAACAGAAGCATCCTGCACACAACCATTCTTGTGATTGGAGGACAATTAGCGGATCTTTCGGAAAGCTGAGACGTTTTTCTCAGTTTTCCAGAGATTCGTGGTTCCTTTCACCTTTGTTTGATATGTGTCTTTAGAAAACGGCAAGGTAACAGAGATCCCGTGTGCGTTCCACGTTGATGCGTAGCAATTTTTTCTAAATCAAACTAATTTTCGTTGTTGTGTTCCGCTCTACGATGCATTGATTGTTTTTTGCGTAAAAGCACATATAATTTATCCTTTATGGCCATGCTGCAGGAGCTTTTCCTTAATCAGCACATTTCAAATTTCTTGCGGTTACATAAATCCACCAGCGGGGCTCATCTGAGGCATGTGGAATCTACATCTGGGATTAAATAGTGCACTATGTAGATATTCAGAGCTTAAAAATTGTGTCTTCAAAAAGGAGAAGTTTCGAATTTTCAAAAAAGAGATGAAAACTTGTCCGTTGAGAAAAGGAAGGATTTAGGATCCGCATCTAATTTTTCGGATCTGTGTTGATAATTGAATCCTTTAAATCATTGCGGACCACGAGATGCACGTACAGTGGGCGTCGACTGCGGGGACCCATCTACGGCATCGAAAAGCACGCTGCGCGACTGCGCCGCTCACGATGGAGTCGTCGCCGCAGTGGCGAGTCTGGTTTACTCGGTGTTTGTCCATCATTATCTAATAAGAAAACTTCCTAACTGCCAAGAACACCCCATAGTTTGTTGTCCTAGAGGGGACTCCTACTCGAGCGGCGCGGTTGGGCCGCGTGCTTTTCGAAGCCGCAGATGAGTCAACACCATCGACGCCCACTGTAGTGCATCACGATCTCACGTCCTCTTATGACCATTTGATGGACATACGGTTTCCGATTATGTTTCCATGTTGGAAATTGCCCTTTTTTCTAACGGCATTTCTTCAGCGCTACATTATTAAACACAGAAAACGACGAGTCAAACTGGACTGACTGAAGCATAAACATTAATTAACCACCCTCGCAAAAATACGTATGCTCGGTCTGCAATGTGTTGAATTATTCGGTCGTAAATGTACTGAAATCGTATGTGCAGGAAACTGCACAAACATTTGAACCAGCCAAGAGAAACTAAAATTATAATACTTTTATAGAGAAGTACATATATCTCACTTTTAGCAATTCCTCTTGCGATAGTTCTGGGAAAAATCCCTTCGGCATTACGAATAGAGCCACTACTGAGCTATGTGTTTTAATCCCTCTGTGGTGAAAGCCTCCAGGAACAGCGGCGCAGATGAATGGAACCTTTTTGACAGTCTTACTTGAGAGCTGAATGCTTGCAGAAACAGACATTAGCATGCTTATTCGGGCATTCGGCAAAGAAGATAAGTACTCTCTGGATGTTTTTAGTGTCCATTACTTCTTTGCTATTGCTGTGTTGGAATGGTGGTCAGCAGCCCGTGAAAATGGCAAATTTGGCGATTTAGGCCGAGATGATGTGGCCTCTCAGGCAATCCATTGGATTTTTTTTGAAATCATGCACAACTGCAAGCATTTTCTGGCAATAATCCAATTCAGAATCGAGCCCATTCCTGTTCATACTCGACTTCATGTTGGGTAGAACTGCAGTAGCTGCGTGGAACACTGTAATTGTTTCCGCGCCTCATCGATAACCGGCTCAAATTTCGTGTTTTTCTGCAGTTACATGCGTTATTCAATCCTTGCCGTGCATTAACGAGAAATCCGTGGTTTCTTGGCGCTTTTTGTCGGTGTCCTATTCAGTTTCACTTCGTCTGCCGCGTCAAATCCGCCCGTTGGCTGCGTTTTCGTAGTATGTATGCTTGCCCTTCGGTAGTTTTTCTCACACCCTGCTAGCCTCGGCCCTGGTAGTTTCCTTGTAATTGTCACCTCTGTTTCACTACACTGATGCATGGACTGGCCTTTCTCTAACGGAAATGAAGGGAATGTTTCATAATAGATAAGAAGTTTGTTGGTGTTTACCTATTGCCGGATTCACGAACGTTCCCTGGAATTTTTTGAGCTTCCCGCTGATTCGTAGTACATAGATGGGTTTTTCTAACGAAAAAATCTCTATCTACCTTGATATTTCCGACATCATTAGTGATCTCTGAGAGGGATGGGTCTGGGAAGAGTGGGAAGAGTCCTGAGAACTATTATACATCTACATGCATATGTTTGCGAGGAGAGCTCGCTCACCTTAGAAAAAAATATGAAGAGATCACTCCCGTCAGGTAAACTTTCATGAATACCACCGGCGAATTGAAAGTAGAAATTCACTTCCTTTTGGATCTGTTGGATCTTGTTGCTACATACTGGTGTCAACAATCCCAATCAATTTATTACTACGTAGATGTTTTTCTCATGACTTGCTTTTTACGCAAATGACTTTCCCAGACCTTTCCCCTGCGAATAACTTGATACTAGTGAATACTTAATTTGGAGATCAAACCAGCATCAGACATCGCCTTCAGTCCCTCACTTTCAACAACATAAACTAACTAAACAACATAACAACATAACTTGGAACCTTGATGTTGGTTATGTATCAACGCTGATTGGTCTTAGAAGGCTTTCTATTACTCCTACACACCCCCTGTGGGACCGCATTAGATTCCTTCTGGATTCCTGGAACGATTGCGTCGTAATCTGTATTCTGAAAGTTTCTTAAGGGTTCAATGTCAGAGACTCACCTCAAGAATGATTTCTGGACTTTTGCGTAGATGAGTAGAATCTTGATGAGACGCTGAAGTCAGTGATACGCTTCAAATGCACAAAAAGAAACTCCTTTATCAAGGTTGCATCCCACCGCTGGAGGAAGACGACTAGAGCTTGAATGCATCACTGAGATTACCCGGGGTAAAGGTATTGACTCCCGTGCTCACGATGAGTAAACTCCTGTGGTGTAAGTAAGTTTACCATGGGTAATCTCAATGAGGCATGAGGCCCCAGTGCCTCACTTCAGGTAAGCTGTATTTGTTGCGTGGTTTTTGAAGTGGTGAGACGCTCTCGCTGCTTGCGCAAAGCACGGACAACTGGCACAGACCGTAGTATCCGCAAAAACCATCACTAGTCATTTCGGAGCATTTCACATATAGTATGGGAATTAATGCGTTTACACGGTCAAGAATTTGTTTTTATGCATCTCAAAACCGAAAGTGAGGTGAGACTATGCTTCCGAAGGATGCCCCAAGCACCCCATCCTGCGAGATGCCCTAATGACTAGAATGGTAGCAACCTCATTCTCCTACTTGGTATTTTCTTTCATAGGGCGGTCCAAAATGTGCAAGAATGGTTGATAGATTCTCGATCATCCTCCAGAAATTTTCTATCTAATATTTTGGGCGGCAATGTATGTAGCCTTGAGTTAGTGTAGTAAAGGGCCCATTTTCCTCTAATGTATTATATATGAGAACACCTGACATTCGTACGGCTACAGCATTTATCACTCTTTTCTCATGTAGTCCTTAAATCATCTTTTTAGTCAGTTTTACATCTCAAAGGAAACTACTCAAAATACCTTTCTGGTGGGGTTCTCTCAAATTTTGCCTGTGTGAAAGAGCTTCCGATTCAACGGGCGCCTGCAAAAAAGATTTAATTCATCAAAGCTAATTCCATGCCACGCCACTTTGATCTCCCATTTGGTCTAATTTTCTTCCCAAATCAGTAGCAGGAACTTTTTGCTATTTTCTACCTCAAACACCTCCTAACAGAGAACTGATCTGGCCATGTGGGTCTCATTCCAGCTCACCAGCGCTGAAGTGAGCAAAGGAAGTGTTTGGGAACATCAACTATGCACCTCCCTTCCCTACCACATATCTAGATCTCTGCGGTTTGAACACGAAAGTGCGGAAAAAGCAGCTTCATGGCGGCATGGTGATTCATACTATGGCCATTTTCAGACTATGCTTTATAATATTAATGATTTCTAATGAGTTCTAGACTGGAGCGGTGGTCTCCTTTATATTGGCTAGGGATACGGTATCGCAGCGATTTGCACTTAGCGCCATTGCCACCGGATGTAAGCTATGCCTACATCTTCACATGACACCGGTGACGGATCGAATTTCATACCTCCTAAAATCGAGACCATCCAACCAAAGTCCTGCCGGGTGGAGAAGATGGGAGGGCACTCAGGATGAATTCCGCAATTTGGACTCGTTCCCCTGTTATAATTTGTTAATCATTTTTCTTCTTCATGTCTTATCCTTTGATCACTTTTTCTTGTATTTCTGTACGGCAATCATTGTCATAACTGTTACATAGAGAGACATCCTTGAACTGCATTGGCTGGATGGAATTCGACAAAAACGTAAGGCTGAAAGAGAACAAAAGTCCACACTGGCTTCATCCCAGGCCCTATCAATAATCCATGCTCTATTTCTATGCGCTTTGCTTACTTTTCTTCTTTTCTCGATTATTCTTTCCACCTTCTCATGTACATCCAAATTTGGCCTTTGATTTGTTTATCCGCCAAGAGAATGTCACTATTGCCACCTCAACCTATTTACATGTATCTAAATAAGAATAATATACACAACAGCCCCATTTTCTATAAGCTTCGTTAATCACTCACCTGGGTTGATTCTACTGGATTTTATTCTTCCACAGTGTAAATGAAGGAGGCAATCTCACGACAGAAGGATTTCTACTAAAATTGGCAAACCAGTTAGTTCTCGGCCGAAGCCTATTCTATTTCATTGAAGCTATCTACACTTACATACATGCTCCTAATTCATCTTTTATTCTCCTTTTTACCATTCTGTGAACCGGTTTTAATGTGAAGTGAGGTTGTTTCTATCACCTTTGCCTTTCCACGACTCGCAGCAAACATCACACTTCGTAGACATGATTTTTGTATATTGTTTGGAATATAGGATTACGTATTCAGTGAAAAGCATCAGAATGTCCACAACAATCTGAGCGAACTAACATTCGTTCCACATGCTTCTTTTGCTTCCGTTCTTCCATCAGGGCTAGGACTCATGAACGCAAGCGAAACCATGTTTGCAAATTGTGCTTCATTCTCCTCCTACCATTACGAAATCTGCTTGATAAGCGATAAAGCTGGCCATAGGAATAAATAAATAGTTGTTTTGCGTGGTCAACGTTTCATGAATCTCAACCTAGTAGGTCTCACGAGGCCTTGCATTTGCATAAGCAGTTAAGTGCAGTAAGGCCGTAATTCAACGTACTCCATCTGCTATCATTTCTCAGATTTGAACTCATGCTAAATCCGTATCAACTATAGAAAGAAATAGAGAAAAAAGCAGTAAAGAGCGACGAGAAGAAGGGGGAAAGAAAGGAGAGAGAGCAAATAAAGACTACTTCGTTTTGAAAAAGTTCTCTGCAACAGTCCCCCTTTTTTGGACTATATATTTGATTTTAGAACATGTTTTATAAACATTCGCCTCCCTGTGACATTTCTGCATGGAAAATTCCCAACATCTCCAAGAAGAGCATTCTCGGCTAAATGATTCGGAAAGAACAAGGGGTGCTCGTTTTAATCGTAATCATGGCTCTTCACATATTTGTGCCCAGTTCAAATAAATGAAGGACAATTCGACTGCTGTGGTATCCGGCAATTATTAACGATTTCGTTTGTTAAGTTTGTCAGCTTTGACTAGGTTCACTAACATCAAAAAAATATTTTTCCAGAGGTAAGAAATCAGCACAGTAACCACGGTAATTGTTTGACAGAAAACGAAAAAAACGCGAATCCGCTTTTTTTCGTTTTTTCTCCATAACTCAGTTCATTTTGCTCCTTATCGAAAGTTCTGCCCACCATTCAATTTGTGAGGACGAGATCTTCAAGAAGAGCTCAACAGCGCTCTCGAATTTTCACTACAGAAGCCTCTACTTCCCAAATCACCTGCGGGTACAAATTAGCGAGCGAGACTACGAGATAATTGTAACCCAAGGATATTCGCCACTTGACGTGCAGATTATGTCAGAAACGTAAAGAACTGCTCAAATTTTCGTAATCCAGAGCTAAGAGCGAGCATTTTGGTAGTTGATTCAGCATTTCACGTGTCTTCTTAGACGCCATGAAATGCTCCTCTGGATGGATACACAAGCACTTCCTACAATGATAAAACTGTTGAAGAGCAAGAAAGCTAACGCAGCAGACATTTTTCCCTCAAGCTAATTATGCGTGAATGTTATTTAAGAAATAGATTAAGAGTGGTACACAAGTATTATAAGTTTGGAAGGTTCCCAGGTATGTTTTGATTGCAACTTCCAGAATAAAAATCTTGGACTAGTTGAGCAAACAAATTGATGGAAAAACATGGGTTTTTCCGCTTCAATAGAAAGTGATTGTATAGATTGTGCGGGCCTATAAAAACTGTGAAGGCACTAGGCTCTCCTTTTTTCCACAAAAAAAAACTTGTTTATAGCTGTTGCATCTGAAGGCTACATATTTGTGTCTATTACTTCCTGGTTCTTAAGCAAACATTTTTTTATTAACGGCTTGATGTTCCGTTTGGATTAGTTTGTGTGCAAGCCATCAAATGTTTTCCTCCAACTTCCCTCTTCCATCCCTAGCTCTATAGCTAGGGAATTTCAACTTAAATCAGTGGATTTGATGGCTCTAAAGAATCTTGTTCAAACTTTGACTTCAATTTTTGTCCCGTTATTTCTGAAAGAAGGACATAATTTTATTTATTTTCGAGTTCATACTGAAAATTATTCATATCCTGCTCTGCGATATCTTTTACGTAGCTCATTGAGGTTGGTACACAGAGACGGAACGCGAAACGTTTTACGGTAGCCCAAGTGTGTACTACATGTATTAACCCAGATTCCTCAATCTAACTCACTCCATTACCATGAATACATACATCAGTAGGATTGCGCAGGGTAAATGCGTTGACGCCCAGTCAGCGATGGGTAAATTTTGAAGGTGTTGCTATGTACGTTTACCCTAGGTAACCTCGTTGATGGATGCTGGCCCTCACAGGAAATATCACTTAGAAAGACGACGGGAAATGGCAGGGGTGAATATAATTGTCCCGGAGACAGAAATAATAATGCGTCTCCCTGTTGGGAGAAGAGCAAGGGGATCGCTGAAGCGTAAATTCACATGGGCTCTTGAATCATTCACGAGATCAATGTCTTAGATGTTGTTGCCACTCATCTCTTCGCTCTGGATGCTTATTCGCCCACGCCACTCGACAAGGAAACGCTTTCAAAAGAAATCGTTTGAATTCTTTCCTCTAGTGGAATGTCATCTAAGCTTTTCCCCCATCCTACTATGAGAAGCACTAACATTTCTCTGAAGAGCCCATGCGCACAAACGACTCCTCAAACGATGACTAGTCACTAACGATGGCATCGCATTATTTATTCTACTTTCGTTTTCACTCCATCGTCTCTTTGTGTGCAGATTTTCACAGAGTGTCAGATGGTTGTTTATTAGGAAATTTCAAACAAAAGCGAAACTCCAAGTAACCACTGCCTTTTATGTGCCAACCCCACTATAAGAAGTGTCAGCGAAAACGTCTAGTGCTTGGTGTGGCAAAATGGATCTTTCTATGCGCTGAAACTACCGCCTAGCCCGAGGGTTAGTGGAAGACTTCTAAGGGTCGGATCAGACCCGATCCTGTTCTCATTTCCAGGGAGACAACCGTGTGTTGTCTATTCCACAAATTCTGAGTATCGAATACGGTCCCATCTTACGGTGGAAAGGTTATATGTATACTAGGTTGCTGCGAAAATAATAGCCGTTTCACGGTATGCTTGAAAAAAAACTTTTTTCTTGCCCATTTCAACAAATTCAAGCCAAGTTGTGCTAGCTCCTGGTTGTGTTTGTTTTGCTCTTTCAGGTGCTTCTTCAATAATCTGGCTAGCTCTTCCCTGGCCTTTTTTATAGGGTCGCGAAAAATGGTGAGCCGACGCGATTTTCGAGTGATCATGTTGTACGAGTTCAAACTAGCCATTCTGCAGTGGAAGCAGCCCGTAACATAGCGCTTGCTTTTGGCACGGACTCCCGTTCCGAAAGAACAGTAAGGTGCTGATACGCAAAATTCTCTTCCGGCGATCTTGATCTCGAAGATAAACCCGGTCGTGGTCGAAGGATGTCGCTGGACAATCAGGCACTGAGAGCAGCGGTGGAAACGAAACCCGATACTACTATTCCTACGTTGGCGGCAGACCTGGGGGTTCACTATGCTACAGTTTCAAAACATTTGGCCTCCATTGGCATGGTGAGAAAAATGCAAAAGTGGACACCCCATGATCTGACCGCTGACCAGCAATCCACCCGCTACGAGATCTAATCTAACCTCCTCGTTCGCCAGAAAAACGAGCCATTTCTTCACCGTTTAATAACTGTAGATGAAGAGTGGCTCCTATTTGATAATGAGAAACGTGGTTATGTATGGGTAGAGAAGTTCTCTACCCCTCCAAGCTTCCCTAAACCAGATCTTCACCCTAGAAAGATTATGTTGACAGTTTGGTGGTGTTGTAAGGGTGTTATTCATTATAGCCTTCTGCAACCTGGTCATGCTGTTACGTCAGAGTCTTACTATTGTGGACGAATGAAAAGTTGCGACAAATGTGGCCGGCAGTGGTAAACAGAGGTGGGCCTCTCCTGCTCCAGGATATCTCTAGGCCTCACACTTCAAAACTCACCCGGCAAAAACTGACGTAGTTAGGCATCGAGGTTCCCCCTCACCCACCTTACTATACAGACCTCTCCCCTACCGACTATCACTTTTTCCGGACTTTCGAAGCAAACCTGCGTCAGCGGCAGTTTCCTGATTTGGAGCATGTTGAAATTGCCTTCCAAGAGTTCTTAAAATCTTGTGATCTCAGTTTCTATTGTAGAGGCATAATTGAATGACTGGATCGTTGGCAGAGATGTGAAGAATCTGATGAATTTTATTTTGATAAATAAAGTTGAGTTTGAACAGAGTTACAGCATTTTGAACTGGGCTGTCTATTTCGGCAATTAATTTCGCAACAACCTGATACTATCAGATTCAATAGGCTTGGCTCACATCCAGCATGGCGAAGATTAAGATTACGCAAACCGCGAATTCTGGACGTGTCTTCCCTCCCGCGTACATAGAATAGTTACGATTTTTTAAAGTCGAAGATGCGATGTACAGACGCTGTATGAAAGCCGTATGTAGGAGCTGCGTTCGCTAGAGTGTGGATTAAATCGAAAAATATTGGAGTAGTCAATCGGGTATTCGGCTGTACATAATTTAAGACTGTTATATAGAGCTGATTGTCAGTGAAATCGCGTGCTTTTTTTCAAATTTTTTTCCTCTCAAAATTACTGCTAGATGAGGGTATCAACCCTCATGTTAATGCGCGTGTATAATTAATTACTCGAATGATTATTCGAATATTGTTTAATATGGTCAACATTCTGCTAACATCCTTGGCTTGTATTCATGAGTTTTCCACCACGAAAACCGAGGACCGTTCGCACGGTTGATTATCCTGCAAACTGTACAGCTTTACGAGAAGCAAAACGAAAAATTTGGTTTGTCAATCTTCTTCTGCTTTGTTTTGCGTTCACGAACCCTAGCGCTGGTAGTGTCTAGCCACATAGCCGTACCCAGAAAGAGTGTAAGCTTAAGGCTTCTGAGGTGTGCAGTGCATACTCGGAAAGATAAGAAACCACTCTTGTATTCATGAACTGCTGAAGGGTGTTGTCATAGTTTCCGCGTGTATGCTTTGTGAAAGAAATTTGCCAACCCAGTTTTGTCCTGAATGCCATTCTTCTGTTCAACTCCGCAGGTTTTTGCTATTTCTTTCTGCATCTCATCAGTGAGTTCCCAAAGTGGATCGTGGAAATCCTGCAAATCTAGGCATGCAGTAGGATTACTCATCCCAGGCGACAATTGCTAGTTCTTTTTGTCCAGAGACATGTAGTAGACGTTTTGGATTGTGCCAGAGTTTGGGCTTCAAGCAGGCAAGGGGAGGGGCCTACGAACCACATAAACTATGTGTGAGATCCTGAAAAAGTATTCATCTCTGCAAACACACGCAAAAACTCCATTGAGCTGCGCTTTGGCGATTTTATTTGGCTAAATTCGCTTGCTGAGCGCCGCATGTTTCCGCTGGAGGGGCGTCTGCACCTGCAGCCCTTGGCACCTCTCACGCATCACTGATCGGGGATTCTTCACGCTTTGAAATTGCAAAAGCTCCCTTCCATTTCCCGTCCACGTAAATGGTCAGGTCGTGATTTTTTTGCTACTCTCTGCAGTCCACATGTTATTATACGTGAAACATGTCAGAACTTTCTTACGGTAGGTGTAAACGAACACCGTGAAGCCGTAATCCGAATCTACGCATTTTTTCAGCCACCAGTAATTTATGGCGTTCTTTTACAGAGAGAAAGCATCGGAAGAATAGCAAAGAAAACGAACTACTGCGACATCTGATCCCACCGTTTCCTCTGAATCTGTCTTTTTGCTCGGTGTTTGTGTGAAAATTCACTTTCGAGGGGGCAACCCAAAATAGTAACGGTTTTCATAGGGGCTCAACGTCATTTCTCTTTTACTGGAAGTGCTGAATTCTCCGCGATGGTGAAAATATCTAATGGAATGCCGGAAAAGCAAATATTTCTTAATTTATCCCTGCAGTAGTTCACTGCTAACTCTTCTTTACTTCTCACGCTTCTTCCTTCTCAGTTTCTGGAGATGAGCTCCTTATTTTTCTACATATGTTTCTGCTGCAAAAATAAATTTGAATAAGAGGACAAGCCTAATTTTTTATTCGAAACCGAATGAATCTGTTCTTTCTCTTCTCTGGGGCTGTTCAAAGGCAGTGGTGGGTTTTTTTTCCAACTCAGCACTAGTTAGTGTAATTGTCCCAAAATCTTTACCCATACTTGGGAAGGGGGTGGACAAATGGCGCGTTTTTTGGACTGTCATACGAAATGACTCAACCTTCGGCTAGTGCTCAAATGCTATGAAGAGCATCACGTACAATCAAATGATGACTAAATTATGAAACTGATTCACTAACGGGACTGACATTAGATGTGCATTGTCCATATCTTGAAACCCTGTTTTTGCTGGTGCAGCAAAACCAGGAACATCCCATAGTGGGGTTGCCTGTGGGTGTCAGCACCTCATGCTAGTATTACACCAAAGTTTCCTGCATTACTCAGGAAAAAATGAACAACTACAAATTAGATGTTTTCATAAGAAAGCAAACTGCTCAGACATTCCAGCGGTTGTAGCCGCATGACCTTTCGGCTCCACCTTCTAAAATGAGCAAGGTTGAGTTCTGTCCCACTGCTGCTGGATTCGCTCGCTATTTGATTGCTGTTCGATTCTTACATTAAAGCGAAAAGCAGTCAAATTGCGACCGAGTAGCAGTCGAACAGCACTCAAATGGCACAAAAATCGCACCTCTTTATAGGAATTCGACTCGGAATGATATGCACCTCCAACCGTCTGAGGGTGTAAAACTCCTGGGGATTCTCACACTGGCAGTCGAATTATGGTATGGAAGATTGTGATCTTAACAAAAGAGCTTCCTCTTATGCCCGTCGAATCCACAGTGGAGATTCACGACAGGCTTTAGTTTGAGACGCTTGTGAGGGTTGGAATTCTGGCTACGGTTCCAGAGTCATCGTGGATCAAAGCGATGGATCGCTCAGCAAACCCAATACCCGACGCTCACCTTCACTTCATTTTTAGCCCTCTCAAAATCTGCAATTCATCCTCTGGCCATGCAATATATAGATTCGTGCGAACAGTGCCTTGCTAGGGGTTCACAACAAGGTTTTCTACATTAGGACCTCCTCTGAACGTACCCTAGCAGGAAAGTTCTGATGATGTGTTGATGTCCACTGGAGATTTCGCTGGGAAATGTCTCTGCTGCGCTCGAAAAGGAGTGGGCGGAAACTTTTTGTCACCCTCTAGCCTACAAGGGAAGATACATATGTACATCTTCAACCAGATCTGCCAAGCTTGTCTAAAAGCAGAATCCCACCTCACTTTGCGTGTTTGAGCCATCAACAAATCCTCGCCCTCCCCAATACGACAATCTCAATAATGTACATCAGCACGCATAAAAGCGACGGAAAACTCGTTTTTGAATGGGTAGGTTGGCTGAATCCTGGGCTGAGGTTCATGGGCACAAAACCAAGCGAAACATGGTTACCGAACCGACTTTTGGATCCTGCGTCTCTCAACGTTACGTAGTCTATGGGAGAAGCATCCTAGCCATTGTTGATTTGCGTGGTTACTGTTCCATGAATCGCAGCCCTGGAGCCGGAAAGCGGGTGGCTCCTGCCAGCCACGGATGCAACGTTGACCAATGAGTCATGGCGTGTCTTATCGATAAGATCAACGACTTCACATGTTAACTAGGTTCAGCAAATTGTGAGGGACTCTGTTGTGAGGTGAGACTCTGCCTTTACTAGGGGCGATCCTTGAAGATGCTAGAAGAGTTAAAGTGTAATAGAACACCTAGTCATTAAATCTTTCATGTAGTTGTCCTAGACGATTTCATTCAATAAATTCACTCTTCTTTTCACATTCATGCATTTCTATTTGCCTTTATGTCCCTCAGTTTTTGGCTATCTTATGAAGTAAATGCAATAAAATGTGATTTTTCCCTTCAAATTCAAAATGGCTCTTGAAAGCCTCGATGGATTCGAAGAAATGCTTGTAAGCTCGTCATTCACCTCTGAGTGGACAGTATCAAAAACAAATGAGATGAAAGGTGAGCTTTCATTCTTCGAGGAGCTTCACAGAAGAAGGAAAAGCTTCTTGAGTTATATGACACTTCATCTGCCAGTTTTTCTCAGAATCTATGTATCTTAATCCTTTTCTAATTTTGTTCATATGCTGTAGGATTCCGCTTGTTTGAATGTGACCATGCTCCATTAACTATCGCATTTGATGTACATCGTTTCGAATTTGTGGCACGTTTTCCACCCTAATTAGCAACAGTACACGCTGGCTCACTTTTGTGTTCTCTGATGGAACGCTCAGTAGGGCAGAATTCTTTTATGGAAGCTCTCGAATACACATCTATGAACATGTGTCTCTCTTCGAGCAAGCCTTTTCGAGACCATACCGAACCAGCTTCTTCTACTGTGTGGCAGAGAAAACCTGCTGTATTCCTTGTGAAAGTGACATATGATCCCACCGTTTCCTCTGGAAACGGTGGGATCAGAGAGAGCAATGGACGGAGAATTTTTCAAAAAGGTCAAAGTCTTTTTGCAATCCATGTACTATTCATGGAGGCTCGCTGGGTTTCTCCAAAACGAGAAGATTTTCTCATTGCATTCGCTTCACGCTGAACCACATAAGTCGAATGCAGGTGTAATCAACCAGCATCTGTTCCCGTTTTCGTGAACGTTTCCAAGAAGGTTTTAGCCTCTTTACTAAGTATTTTTGGTGGATAGCTGGCATTCATGAGGACTGCTGGAACTTTCGTGGCCTATCTAGCGGGAAATCTGATGGTTCACTTCGGCCATCGCAACACCTGTGATGGGATTCATTAGAGTCCCCAGGAACGTTCCGTGCTTCCCACTTATTCAGAGGCCCGTCTCTCTGCTAAAACGTGGAATATAGGGCCATCTCTATCAATATATATACTTCTTATCATGGACTCAGACGAGTAGCTGTTCCCGAACTTATCTACCTTTGTCTGAAGAACTCGTGAGCTCCAACGGGGCGTGCGGTTTACAATCTTCCCAGGAAAATTCAAAAATTCCGCCACTGACCTTTCGCACATCAGCGAACTCTTTAGGTGTCTCGGGATAATTTCGAGGGTTTTGATGTTTGTAAATATGACCACTTTGCTCCTGTAATCCTCATCCTGTCGGTCGACCTAACGCGTCTACCCAGTCGACCGATTGCTCGACGGCGAGACGATTTCCAGAAAGTTTTCGGAGCATGCAATTGACAAAACTTTGCAAGAACGATGACGACAAAAAAATGGATTGATCGATTTGAAGTGCCGCATATTGTAAAATATAGATCGGCAAATAAGTGTAAATGTCAATGTAAATCGTCATCCCGAAACACCAACCAAGTTATCCTTACGTAGCTGTTTCCCCAGTTCGTGGTAGATTGCGAGTAGTTATTTCACCTGATTGGGCAACTCTGGGCAGCAATAGGGATGGAACCAGAATCAACCATTCTTCCCGGATGTGTTCATGATACATATGAGCACATTTCAAAAAGGAAAAATATCATACACGAGTAGGATTGCTCTAGGAGGGCTTACTCTGAAGTAGTTATGACGCGTCTGATCATCACTGTTCCCTCTTTAATATAATATCTAATTAGAGGATATTTGTCTAACATTTGCAGATCACACCTCATCATGTGTCTAGACAATCCCGATTAGCCAAGTAGCTTGCCCATACAATCCAGCTAAGTGATCCACCTTTCATCCATGCGCGCAGTCCATAATCCTTACCAATACGTCTTGTCTGTGCAGAACAAAATTTCTGTCTTGCATTTTCTTGTCAATGTCCATTATATCCGTGCATAAGCAATTACATTTTATTTCTTCATTGATAACTTCATTCCTGACAACGCTAGTGTTTTTATTATGGAAGATAATTGAGATATGCGCCTGCAATGGATAAATGTATATAAATATCCGCTTTGTGCCCTATGCAGAAATTTAAAAAAAAAACATAAAATCCTCTTGTTCTTTGTATTTGTATACAGATTTTCCTCGACTACAAGCCTGAGAATTTCAAAAAAATGGAATCTGTTCCACTACACAGGATCCATCCTAAATAAAAAATACACTGGTCTTCGGACGAATACTCGATTCGGAGTTTGATAATTTCCATTCACGAGTCATTGATGATAATAAAGTGAACCATTTCAAAAGCTGTCATTTGTCATCTTCTGATTCGTATGAATAAACATGCGTAAATGTAGTGACGTTTACGAGTTATCCTGTTGTTCATCAGCCAAAACCATGTCTGAATGTTGTGTTTCACTTACCTGTTAATTATTCCAGTAGTAGCAACCGATCTCTGAGAGGGAGAAGCAGGACGCCCACAAGTCCTCGCAAATGGTTGTTGCTCACTTTGAGTCACCGTAACTTATTACAATCAAGAAGCCATAGACGCCATTTCTTGGAGACGTGGTGCTTCATTATTAACAGCAAGCAACTCTTTTATGAATGCTACATTCTAACAAAGAAAAAAAAAACAGAATAAGCACTCGATGCATCTTTGAAATGCATCTGATGCATCTTTGGAACTTGTTCATTTGAAGATGTAAACAATGCGGTAAAGAATACAAAGTCAGTTACCACAAAACCTTGGGAAGTAATCCATACAACATGCCCATAGAAGTCGAACTATAACGAGAAATCGTAGCGGAAAATTTAGCTGCAGATTCTCCCGCGGCCAGAAGTTCTAATTCTATTCACAACTTTTCTGCATAGGATAAATTCGTATGGGAGAGATGAGGTATTTGTGGTATTTGCTATTATGTAGTTTCCTGCAAAAGCTATTTGTAGAGAGATACAATTACGTCGTGGAAAATGAGATGTACTTCCTGTTGAGGTGGATTTCATTCAAATTCCATCTCAGGAAAGCCGCCATCTCCTTCTAACGTATTCGTTACGTCAAGCAACACATGCGTACATGCTTTTTTCACCCATATTCTTTCACCATTTCACTGTAAACTAATAAGTGTTTCCTCCTGAGCCGAAAGTGAAAATTTCCAATCTTGCTCGTTCTTGTAGGAGAAGGCGGTATTTAATGAAAATGGAGTCGGTCCTATGATTGAAACCGTGCATGGTCGTGTATCTATGGACGTGGAGACCAGTGAGAGCGTTGACATCAATTAGGAAATAGGGACAAAACATATCCTACAGCTTCGAGGAATGAAACGGAAGAGCATATTCACTGAAAGAGCATCCTTTACATACATCTTTCGAGCTTGACCGTGGATGTACACTAACCGCCGTAATTGTTCGACACAAAGCGAAAAAAAACGCGAATCCCCGTTATTTTTTCGTTTTTATTTCTCCAAAACTCAGTTCATTTTGCTCCTTTTCGAAAGTTCTGTCCACCATTCGATTCGTTTTTTCGCTTTCTGTCGAACAATTACCGTGGTTACTGTATATCATGCACGGTCAAGCTCGAAAATGGGAAAAGAGGTGTAGTGAAATACTATGGGAGGGACAAGAATATAGAGATCATCTATTTCTTGCCGTCTTGGCGGTAGCGTAATTTTACTCTCTTACTCACTTTCCCTCTTTTTTCCTCATTACTCTTTCTGAAACTACTTTCTGCAGTCATCTACTATTTCTATTTTGTTTTAATATGGTGAATAACACCAATTGTATTCAGTACACGGCAGAGTTCGTCAACTACTCAATCGTCTATACTGCACCAGCAACGAGGTGCTGCCTTTTTAGAACATTTTTCTCGGAACCCGAGCTTGGAGCGAAGCAATTCACTCAATCTCTGCAAAGAATTCAATCTGGTTATACTGGCAGTAATTTTTCCTAACTGCTTCTGCTGAACTTTTTGGTCTCTCCGCTGATTTTCTTTCCCACTCTATTTATGTTCCAATGTACAGTCCTTCTCAAAAAGATAGATGGATTGCGCGTCTGCACCATCGCGGCGGGACCTGAACGACGGATGCGGAGAGAGCATGCTCCAAGTGAGAGGGCCGACTAGGTCCCGCCGCGATTCTGCAGCCGCGACGATAAGAAGCCGCACGCGCAATCCGTCTATCTTTTTGCGAAGGACTTTATATAAGGAATAAGTAACGGAGTAAAAGTTGGTGCAATTGCGGACCCAATACAAAGGCACATGCAAATTGCCGAAAACCTCTCGCACGTGGCCTTTCAACTAGGGATTTGAACTGCTGGAATGGATCCGCTCGCGCGCGTATCTGCATCGCGATGCTTACTGCGAGTTGACTGCCCTGTGGATTTATACTCTCCACCAGTAGGGTAGCATAAGATGTTTAAAAGCTCCCTCACAAAGTTTATTAGGTTTTCTGAGAGTTATTCGAAAATTGGAAGAATAATGGCAGACGTAAGATGTCGGATCAAACACGGGGGAAGCAGTGGGGTGGCATGGGGGACGCAAGGTGGGAGAGCATACAGTCCTTCTCAAAAAGATTGATTGCGCGACTGCATCATCGCGGTGGGACCTGAACGAGGGATGCGGAGAGAGCATGCTCCAAGTGAGAGGGCCGACTAGGTCCCGCCGCGATTCTGCAGCCGCGACGATAGGAAACCGCACGCGCAATCCGTCTATCTTTTTGAGAAGGACTGTAGGCTTTCGTTTGCTATATGTAGCTGGGAGCCATCCACCTTTAATCCTGCACACTCACTTGCATCCCCCGCTTAAGCAATCTCCTCAGTGCATCCACAGCGTTCGCAAGAGGAACTACATAGTATTTCCGAGGGAAAACGACACTTCCTTGTGTAATATGACTAATCCTTATGAATAATGCAATAATGGCCTGAGGACAGCGATGAAGACGAAAAAAGTTCCTCAAGCGAATTGTAGCAAGTGCGTGGGTTCCCGAGTGTGGTTGCACTGCAGAGGTTTCTTACATATTGTTGCATACGAAGGGACAATGGCCGAAAAATGCCGAGCTTGTGAATAAGCGATTCATTGTATGAGACCAATAGGCAGACCTCTGGGCTGTATCTCACAATAAGTGAGTTGCATAACGATGCAAATGCAGAGAGCACCCCTTGTCCTCCTGCTTCAATACGTCGGCGAGTTCTCCAACAAGTTGAGCTCTTAGGGGCTTTGATATGTTTCGTTCTAATGCCTTGCTTATCACCTCGTTCAGCTCTTTGTTTTTACCTATTTTATTTCCTTTTAGTAGGGATTATACTTCATCTGTCTCTGACGTCGTAATCGTTGCATAAAAGGGATGAGCTTTCTTTGAGCGTCTCCATTCTTCTTGGATTCTTCTATAGGGCAATTTATACCAGATGCGACTATCAGGCGCACGCATCCATTTGCGAAAGATTTTCGATGAAGACCGGTCAACGCGGTGTGAAATCCTCAATGGAAAGAAAGAGCGGCCATCGCGAGGCCGCAAGCGCGTGCGACTGCTATGCGACTGCGATGCGACTAGTCCCTATTCTTCATCATATAGACGCACGCGCGTCAGTCGCACGCATGTAGTATAAATTGCCCTTATGACGATCTCAGAAGGAAATTATTGAGCTGTAGGCGTTTTGAGCCATGAATGGAACAAAGTCAGCTTATTTGCACACCTGCGCGACATACATTAAATACCATCGCATTGGTTGAACAAAATTTGAGGTATCAGTTGAAGAACCTTACGCATTGTAAGCAGCTTTGAGTACCTACGGCTTCTTGGGAGCAAGCTAAAAGCAGTCCCCAATGAGCCCCCCCGAGATTTCCAGAGTCCGTTTACTGGTACATTCCGCCTGGAGCGGCTCATTCATTCAATACATTCACTTATAAGAGACTTTTCCACCTACAATTAGTTCAAAACCAGCTGGTCCCCTCAGACATCACGAATGCAGTCCCAACCCCTGCTAGGTCTCAAAAGCGAGCTAGGCTTCTTAAAGAGATCGAGAAGCAAAGGCCGCTGCGTGCGTAACGCGATACGGCATCCACATGTGTCAAACAGTTGCAACACCTACGAGCGCCATGGACGGCGGACTTATGTAGCTGCACATCTGGTGATGTCTTGCGCTCGCCAATGAGTTTTAATAATCTCCTTGTAAAAAATTCACACAATGTACTGGTCTCAAGTTCCCCACTGCGTCAGTCAATTCCGTTCCGCATATCTGTATGACCTTTTTTGCTTTTTTCACTCCCTTCCTCCAATTTTCGCTGACTTGAAATTCAGAATTTGGCAACCATTGCTACCATTCTAGCACCATCACATGTCAAAAAATACGCCTAGCGAGTGGCTACCCCTGCTCCATGCCTTTTCTCTCATGAAAGATGAAAATAATGACAATATGTAAAGGAACAAACTACTAGTTAATAAAGCAGATAGTTCAGTCATTCTTGAAAAGATAAAGCCACTCCCAAAAATATTAGGTTGAGTCAAAAGTTCTCGGACAATATGGTAGTGATGACTTCTAGAGATCATAACTCAGCAATGAGCCAAGTAAACTGAACGCGCAAGCTACCTTTCGATAGAGTGTAAAAAGCTCTTCAAACCGCATACTAAGAAACATACCGAACCAGCTGATTGACTGCCACTGTGTGGCGCAATTTCATGCTGTCGCCACTCCGCTTTCACTACACCATACTCTTTCTCCATCTATTTGGTCAAGATCACGCGGATATCGGTAGACGTCTGGAGAAAGCTTACAAGGGGAACGATCCCGTTAGAGCTACAGGCTAGATGTGGCACTCGAAGTTCGTGTCGGGCGAATATTCCATCTAAGATAAAGACAGATCGGAGTGCCCTATGGAGTCAGATTTGGACTTGCTGTGGAGACAGGTAGAAACCGCCCGTATCAAAACACTCAAACTGGCAGTCGCTCTTGTGATTAGTCAGATCATGGCTGTTCGCCGACTGAAGTCATTCGGCAAGGCGCGAAAACTCAGTCGATGAGTACCACATGCTCTGATGCAGTATGGCATGGACCGCTGTGCTGATATGTCATAATTTGTTCACACGCTGAAGCGCACCCACACGTGGCTTGAGTACACATTCACCAAGGATGAGAAGTAGATTTCCTACTTTAACGTTTACCGTCGCGCCTGCTGGATTGACAAAGGTGCGAGTGCAGGAGGCATCCCTAGACCCAACGTGCACGCCGAAAAGGTTATGCTCTGCATCTGGTGGAGCGTACACAGCGTCGAATGTTGAGAGCCGCTTGTCGAGGGACATACAATGACCGCAGACGTCTATTTTGAGCGACTGAGAAATTTGAAGGTAAATCTCGAAAATGCGCGCCCGCAGCAGCACAAAGTCTACCTCTATCACGACAGCGTCAGACCACACATTGCAAGAACGGCCAATGCCGAACTAATGAAGTTCGGATGCACCATTTTACCACTCCCTCCGTATTCCTCGGACTTGACTTACTTGGATTACCACCTTTTTCCCCATCTCCAGCATCATGTCTTTGGTCAAAAATTTCAAATCCGCGACGACATCGAAAAGGCACTGGAGCATTTCTTTAAGAAGCGGTCTCCAGCGTTCTGGAGCAGGGGCACCTACGATCTGCCTAAACGTTGGCAGAAGACCAACGATGCCTTTGGGGTATGCCTCAAGTGGCTCACACATGTCGTTTAAAAATTGCAAGAGAAATAAAAATATGGTCAATTTGTCCCAGAACTTTTGACTCAACCTAATACTTGCCTCTCGCTGCACCACCCATCTGCTAAGCCGCGCCGCGTCACCTACGCATTATTATACGTGTTGTGGCGTGGCTCAGCCGACGGGCGGTGCAGCGTGGGACTAGGATTTTTGAGACTGTATGTAGACGGATTCCGTGACTACAGCATCGCGGCAGGATATGGACAAGGGATGCGGGGAGAGCATGCTCAAAGTGAGAAGGTCAAGTAGGTCCCGCCGCGACTCTGCAGCCGCGAAACTATGAAGCCGCATGTGCAGTCCGTCTATTTTTTCGAGAAGGATTAAAAGCAGCTCCAGCCGAAATCCTCGACTCGTAGCTGAGGTGTAGGTGGTAAAATAGAGGGTGAGCACATCACAAATGTGAGAACAACACAAGGAGTGATGACCTACATGCAGAGAAAGAAGGATCGCTGTGGCGGCCACGCCGGCCTTTCAACGGCTCGACGCGCCATTTAACGCGTGCAATGCGTTCTGGGTTTCGTGGCGGGACGCACGCACACCCCACGGCGGAACACTCGTCCGCACCTTCAAGACAGGGTGAAGAGCGCTTTCATTTCTTGCATTTCTCACTTCTTTCACGCAGTTTCATCCCTGCCTATGAGTTTACCCTCCCGAAAAACCCCGAAAGGAAATCTCCATTGCAAGGATTTCCGCGGGTGCTGCCTTTAAACATAGTAGAAAAAATATGACCAGTTCATAGGTCAACAATCTAATGTTAGCGAAATTATTTTTTTCTCTTCATGACAAAACTAGATAATTCTTTCACAAACATGTAGTGGTGACCCTTGTAGATTTAAACGGTTTTTCGCTTGCAATATTTTTACCTGAAATTAATTTTAGAGGCAAGAATTGGTCTATTCCTGCTTTTTGCTCGGACACCCCACCAATGGTTCGTAAGAAATGTAATATCCGTGCCGATTGAAACAAATTACGTACATTTGCGTCTTCCATTTGATCTACATATGTACAACATCAGCAGACAATGTCGTTGTGCAAAGACATTTGTGCACTTTCGGCAGGCACTTAATCTTGTCGCTAGGTGGACTAGCCCATTAATCCTCAGAATTCAGGCTGTTTTGTAGAATTATCTGATGCTGGGCTTCTTGCTCTGTTCGTTTCCCTTTCGAAATCATTCATTCGTGATCCTTCATTTAGACATTCTCCAGAGTTTGAAGATTCACTTCAAGGAAAGAGGCTCAGTTGTTACTCGCTACTAGGCTTGGAAGCATCAGCTTTCAATTACAAGATTTTAGATTTCGCAAAGCTCTACTTCTGCATTCTTGTTGTTATCGTAAGAACAGTTTTGAGGTTTAGAACCCGTACAAAGATAATGCCCGGAAACGAATCCAAACTTATTCATCAGAAACTTACACACGCGTTGATCAAACCCATTGACGACGACGTCTTCTTCCGCTTGTGTGGCGTGTAAAACTATAGTGGATTTCAAGAGCGCTGCGACCGCATAGTCTCGCACGTTCACGATGCAAGTACTGCTATAAGAACTGATTCCTCCGAAGCTACTGATTGAGAACATACATTTCATGAAACCACGGATCAACTACACTACCTACTTGAACACAACTTACTCATTTATTAAACACAATTTACTTTACAGTTTTCACTTTCCAGATGGTATATTCTAACTTTTCAAATTCATATTCAACGACATAGAAGGAATACAAACAATATCAGTTACCTACCTGCTTCAGATGAGAAATAATGGTCTCATTAACATGCGCGGTTTTGGACTTAATATCTCCGTGAACTATCAAAGCTTTTTTTATGCTTTTGGCTCCATCGCTGAAATTGCCTAGTATCCAGCCGATGACGTTCTTTACTCCCATTTGTTTCTCGTCTCTACTTGCTTCCACTTAATCCGAGCGGGCTGGAGTTCAGGCTGTTGTTCACATCTTCCTTATTGGTATTCGGCTTGAGTTCGGCTCAGGCTCACAGCTTCAGGGCTAATCCCCACTCATGGATGGCCCCTCTCCCTAGCCACCGTATCACAGACCAGTTCTCCACCGGCACCATGCTTGCAAAGGAAGACGTCACCTGAAGCTGTTCAAGGCGGCCCGATAATCGTGTGCTACGGCCAGACGTCGGGTAAATTGCAGCTCTGCATCTGCAATTTCTGTTTGTTTTCAGTCGCTGTTTTGTTTTTGTTGTCGGTTTTGATGTTGCTAGCGACGCGTAGTCGCTTTCAACTCCCTGGTCCGTTCACGCGGGGCTCTACAGTACCTCGTGGATACGGAAGCGGATCCAAGTACATCCTGTTACACGTCGTCGAACAACTGCTCTATTAGCGAGCTCGTTGCACTCTAATCCGAGTCGCTAGTGATCCTTCATTTCATCGTACATTGGTGTACATGCAGTTTCGGCTGTGATCCTCCGTCGTGTTCTTATTGAAATTCAATCCTTTACACCTTCGTGCCAATCCTTTCGCGGGGAGGTGTCATATTCTCATTTTGCGGAGGTTTGACACTTGATCTCAAGTTTTTTTTTCCCTTGACCATTTGTGAAGGAAAATTGTCATGCCCATCTGTAGTCAAAATACGTGAAAAACGACAACAAACCCACGTGGAAATTTCCATACTTCCACCGCGAACGCTAGTTATTGTATATGAACTCTCCCATTCTCGAGTGATTGCAAAGAAAAACCAACACATTCGGAAGAAAATAGTATTTAGTTGGTGGGTTTTGAATAAAACCTTGTTAGGCAAAAGCACTAAGGCTGAATGATCCTGGGCCGCAGACATCATTGAGATTACCGGGGGAAAACGTGCTAACACCGCACAAAATTACCCATCATTAAGATGGGCGTCAGCACTTTTACCCTGGGTAAACTTTATGGTGCACTCAAGCCCTGTACGACGCTTTGCATTTACTGACGAACGGACTTTTCTTTCTCTCTTCTTATTTCTTCTTTTTGTTGCAACTTTTGGCCTTCCGCTTAACCCTTTACTCTTGGCCGGATTGGCTAGGTAAACCAGAATTTCAGAAAAGTACTGCAGAGCTTTTACGTTCGAATTTGGGTCGGATGCAACCAAATATTCTGTGCAAGCGGGTTACCTGCAGTTTAGTTTGAAGCCACATTTTTTGTCTTTTTTGCATTTTTTTTTGTTGCACGGAAACAAATTCCAGGTTGTAAAAAGTTTCCTTGGTGGTGGTCGCATGGTTGAACCGGGTTTCTCGTTTCATACATCCCGTTCTGCAACCATTTTTGCCTTTTCGTTTCCATTTCATTCACATGTCCCTGCTGCAACCCAGTCATACGTCATAGCTGCATAAGGCCGTGCTTGGATGCTAATTTTCTCCTTCAGCTGATGGGGTATATTTTGAGAGACCTTTCCGGGGACCTCTTTTTTTCAAAATTTTCCACCAGAATACGTAGCAACGTGTTTCTTCAAAAGTTCGTAAACTTTATATTTCCACAGCAAAAACTGCATGTTCACCAATACTGGTTGATCTTCGTCATCCCTACCACAGTATCTCTAATTTTAATTGAAACCCTTCTCAGAGTCGAGTTTACAGAGAACTCCCGGCTTCCACGGAAGGCCGGTCGGTCGTCCACGCGAATCCTTACGGTCTCTCAACAAATTAAGGGCTATCTATAAACAGGCTGCTTGCGTGCGTCATGCACGCGACTTTATGATGAACGATAGATCGAGACGTACTTCTGACGCAGCACAGACGCAGGTGAGACGGACGATATTTCCTAATCGTAGCTATTTGCAGCGATCGCGTGCGATTTCTATTTATAAACTCATTTGTTTATTTCGTTATTTACGGCTGTGCATGTCGTGTTCACAGGTCTTCATGAAAAATTCCCAGCAAATGACAGCATGCGTATGACGCAGGCACTCGTCTAATGTATTGGCTGGTCAGAGAATTCTGCGAAACTTGCGTCGCTTTGGTGGAAAAAATTGTCTGTGACGTGGCAAGATTTGGATACACAATGTCCATTCATGGAGCTGCTCCTCATTTACTCTGCTCTGGAACTTTGGTGGCTGCACATTGTGGACAGCGTTTGTATTCTAGTAGGAACATTTAGCCTTCCTTGAATCTTGGCACAGCGAATACCAGTTGAGTAGGAGTAGCTCGAGCAAATCATCAAGATCTTCACAGTTGTTTTGTTCGGGTAAAGTTTCGTTGCCGTCGCCTCCGTCAGATCCTGAAAAGTCGGGCCAAATGCGATGTATCCTGCCCACAAACTACTTAAACACAACCTTCATGTTGCATCGATGTTTCTTAAAGGCACCCAGGTGTGGTCAGGATCGGTGAATATATTGCACTTTGTGGATTACTCCAGCAAAGGTTCTGAAAATTTCTGGATTGAAAATTGAAAAAAAGAGAAAAAAATCGATGTTCTCCTCAAAAGCAAGGACATACCAGCGCAGACTTATTCCACAGAAGCGTGCTGCCTACATTACTTTACGGATGTGAAACCTGGAACTTGACAGGAGCAGAGGAACGAAAACTTCGAGAACATTTTTTGGAGCTTTCTAGCGGGCATGGACATGAATTTCCTTTCGACTTGGCCGTTTCCTGGTTACTCAGTGATTGACAAAGTTTCCCTTGCGTGACGTGGCTTTCGGTGGTGGAGTTCCTTCCTTCATATTACCCTTTCTTAATATTACTTTGTCAATAAAATCCATACTATTGGTGTTTAAAACTATAAATGCGCGTTTGTGGGCTTTGGAAATATTATGTAAAAGGTCTAAGTTTCTGCTAGTTGTTAGTCATTATACAGGGTGCGGCAAAAGTCTTTGAACAAGCATTCTCTGAAGTTCAGTGGCGACCTACTTGGCGAGAGAATGTGTTTGGCAAGACATTTTACGGGTTAAAATCTTGCTTGGCAAGACATTTTCCGGGAGAACGGACTACAAGTATGTTTGGCGATACAAAAGGCGAGAGAATATGTTGACGACACATTTTCCGGGTGTTTGGTAAGGCAAGTGGCGAGAGAATATGTTGGCGACACATTTTCCGGGTGTTTGGCAAGACAAATGACGGGAGAGGATGTTGGCGACACATTTTCCGGGTGTATGGCAAGACAAATGGCGGGAGAGGATGTTGGCGACACATTTTCCGGGTGTTTGGCTAGACAAATGGCGGGAGAGGATGTTGGCGACACATTTTCCGGGTGTATGGCAAGACAAATGGCGGGAGAGGATGTTGGCGACACATTTTCCGGGTGTTTGGCTAGACAAATGGCGGGAGAGGATGTTGGCGTCACATTTTTCGGGTGTTTGGCAAGACAAATGGCGGGAGAGGATGTTGGCGACCCATTTCCCGGGAAAAGCACATACGACGCTTCGGGTCTCGAGTGGATGCGTCGGTTCAGTTACCCAAGTTTGAGGTGCGCATCGCAGAACGGTGGCGTACAATGGGCTGGGATTTCCAGCTGCTACCAATGCAATCCCAGATTTTTGGTCAAGGATGTCTCTGCGATCCTTGGCGGACCGAGCATCGTAGTGCGCGGTCGCCTGGATCCAGCGGATTCCAACGACATCCAAAAATGCACGACGTTGGCCGATGCGGGCGAGATGCAGGAGCCACTCTCCGTCGTGCATGGCATTGATGGATGTTACTGGTGCGGTTGCCCAGATCCAAGGTACATCCTGGATCTGATCCACACCTGTTGAAATCTCAAGTGCAGTGCAAAAATGAAAGGTTCATATGACGAGGCAATAACCAGGGCTTGCATGAAGACGCATTTGGTGAGGTTCGGCAACCCATTTGGCAAGGTTTGTATGGCGACCCATTTGGCAAGGTTTGTGTGGCGACCAATTTGGCAAGGTTTGTATGGCGACCCATTTGGCAAGGTTTGTATGGCGACCCATTTGGCAAGGTTTGTGTGGCGACCAATTTGGCAAGGTTTGTGTGGCGACCAATTTGGCAAGGTTCGTATGGCCATCCATTTGGCGGAACATCTTGTTTGGCAAGACATTTGGCGGAGTTCGTTTGCCTGGCTAGTTGGCAAACCCGTTTCCTAGGTTGCCAAACAAACCTCGCCAAATAGGTCGCCATTTGACTTCAGAGTTTTCTCTCGCTGAAACATGAAGTAGTGGAAGGTTTTCAGGAACTCAGATGCTGAGGCATCCTCACGTCCACACAGAAATTTGCTTTTGGAACTTTGGAGGAAGTCAGATGAATTCGGCCTCCACAGTAGGCGCGACACCATCAATGTCTCACCATCGGTTCTCCATGCCTTAACAAAGAGAGAAACTTAGCAATTATAAGTGGAATTTACGTTGCAAGAAATCGCAGACATGAATCAAGTATCAATTTTCCGAACTTCCTCTTCTTCTTGTTCTAACGAATGATTGTTTTTGTCCAGATGCTGTTGCCGCACTCTGTATATTCACAATGGCCCACACCTGAGCCCACCTTGTCGCAGTGTAGGCGCACAACCTGCCCTTGGGAAGGAGGTTCCACTTCCGTTCCTATCAAAGAAAAGCGACGTGCATAATTTTCGGCGCAAACTTTCATTTTCTGGAAACTCTTGAATATATACAAATCCCATAATCTCACGAAGCCGCAAAAAGCCTGCACTTCAGCAAATCCCACGAAGCCTTGTCGCATCACGTTGAATTTATTTTATTCTCGGAAAATCCTGGGATTCCGTCCCGTAACCATTCAATTCCTATGTCTGAGGATTGGTGCAACGGTGTGATCTGTGGATATTGAATTTTAGCTATGCATCCAATCGTCTCCTTTCTTTTTGTGCACGACTACTCCGGGTCCCTTCATTTGGGCGAGGGGAAAGATTTGAAACAACACGTGCTTTTGTGTTTTAGGTCTCGCGTCTAATTTTGCTTGGAAACCTGGCAACAAATTTTTCGAGGTGTCTTTTAGTCGAGGCAAGCACTGAGTCAGTAGTCGTCTGTAGTTTTGGTTTCACTTCGTATTTTGTATTTTCATGTAGCACATACCAATTTGTTTACACTCTTTCCACTGTTGTTAATTCTTGCCAGCTTTCTGCCAATAATGCATTCATCACACCATTAATGTTACAATTATTTAAACATTCTAAATCCAAACCAATCGAACAAGTCTCCTTCTTCAGTGTGTGCTGGACTGGAACTCATAAAACGATAACCAAGCAAATCAACTGTGGTTAGCTTGACTTGTTATCGTATATGTAGAGTGCTACTTAGGAGGAGCAGAACGTGGAAGTTGGTTTGCTAACCTGGTTTTGTCCGATTAAACCGTCATGAATCCTAACCCTGATGGTTCACCATCAAAACCACCGCTTTTGAACTCAACAAGTCATGTCCTCTGAAGTGTATTGTCACTTACGTACTTGATTATAGACTTTTGACGCTGTAAACAATACTTTGGACAAAGCCTAGATTAATTTCCGCATTGTTCCGAGGAGCAGTGGCAGAATCTACACAGGACTTTCTGAAAGACGAAGAGAAGGCATTGAAATAAATGATGAGCATTTTTATCTCCCCTGTACCCTTGTGTGCGAAAATGCTTGTCTTGTTTGTTCAATGACATTACTTCGCTAGACCATTGTGAATGATTCAAAAACCCGTCCGGCAAATTCTATCACTCTGTAATAATATTCAATTATCTATACGATGTGTCATATTAGACACCGTTGGTATGGTTTATTATACAAGGTGGTCCACATGTGTGGTGCGCTACAGAAAATCCAACCTCTTGGAGATCCCTAGGGCCAAAGAGAACGCTAAGGACATTGTCTGGACCTTCCAAGAGATTGGATGCCAGCCTACGGCGCAATGAAGATAGTATGTAGAATGGAATGAGACTAATCTTTCGGGGTTTCGGGCGAAGGATGTTGGCCAGCAAAGTCATCCGATTTCAGTCCCAGGGATTTTGATAACTGATTTTTCTTGGAGCAAAAGTCTGCACTTTTAAACACAAGTCAGTGTGCTCATTCTCAATCTGACATGAGAAATCTCATGTAGAATTTTTCTATCTATTGATCAAAAGTAAATATTCCTTATTTGAATTAATTGGTGCAAGGTTGTGGATAGATGTTCGCTTCACATGTGGTGTGGACCACCCTTTCCTCTAGGAAGCATAGCCCGTGTTTCGAATTATTCACAATTATTTACAAGTTTCGTGTCATTCAAAACGCTGAGGCTTAGACTTGTTGGAGCTACATTCTTATTCATTTCAATGGTCTTTCTTCCAAGTTCATCCTCCCCTACATCCACAGCAGCTGATATTCTGATCTATATTTTTCGAATGTGATCGTTGGTGGTCGAATAGGTGTCAACGAGGCCATCAATTGTTGATTGCTCGACGCAATTTGTTTCTGGCAAATTACCTACCGGATTCTGTGGTGATTAACTCATAAACCGTGAGCAGCTGCCTGAGACAATGGAGCTGAACAACACTCCTGTAACCTTGAAGTGTTCGGCGCCTGTCACTAGGCCTAACTGTTCAAGAAGCGTGGAATGTCACAGCAGTTGCGCTTTTATTACTGTTCCAGATGATCTTACAGTATTTCCGGGCAACATTAGGCTCATCCAAACTGGACAACCAGTTGTTATCGGACTATCCGTATCCAACCATTCGTTCAGCCATTACCCTGAGTTTTTGGTCTGCCCATTATCCGAAATGGCATCGGGGTCTTGGAAAATTTCGTATCCGTCCTTTCCTGTGGCGTACATCATCAGTAGCACCAGTGTGCGAATAAAAACCTGAGAAAGTTATCTTTTGAAGAGTTACGTATGTTTGGAAAACTATCCAAATTGGGCTAGAAAACAGATTACTAATTGGAATTTATTAACTCGAGTGGCACAATATGTTCAAAAACGTTGCTTGAAGCCACCTGTCCGAGATTCAAGGACTCGGATTGGGTTCATTGGGTCTTGATCTTTTGATACTACGGTAATCAAAACTCCTAAGATTACCCGGCTCTTTCTCGTTCATGTAGTGCCTAAATAACAGAAATGACAGTTTGTATGTTGCCAATTTTGTGGACACGGTAGATGATCCAGTAATTTTGGCCCATTTTGTCCAACTACATGCTTCGCTTTCGTTGCTATGCACAGTCTTGCTTAGGTTTGAGACAAGGAGGGTTTCACGATGGCTTACGCTTTACCCAGTGGACAGCGAGTGTTTGGATCCTTTCAAGAATTTTTCTGGGCACCCTACATATTAGTTTGTTTACTTCTCCTCTCAGACATGCTCTACCTACGCATTCGGCCAGGGAAGATGCGAAAGCGCATCATGTAAACAAATTTGGTAGAATATCCTGGCAAAACCGAATTGATGCAGTGGCAGCAATTCCCATCATGCAGACGTGTGCTCGCTTTTCTGTAAAGGTAGTGCAACGTACGTATCACTGTAAAGTTATGCTGCACTATAAGAACTTTAACTATCATGTTTTTCTTTTCCATATCTTGTTTACGAGTGCTATTTTCCATGCAGGTAATAATAATCCTAGCCATTTTCCATAGCGGAACATATTTGTCCCTTAAAAGCGTTTGCAAGGATTTTGTGGCAGTGTATCCTTCATCCCGACATATTCTTCAGGCCCTAATTCCAAAGGCTTAAAAAAAGTCTAACAGACGACAGATTTTGCTACTGACATGCTAAACATGCATTTAATATGAAGCGGTGGCGAAACGTAGGCATTTCCGCTTTGGATTGTACTGCGTTCAGGTTCTATCCTACCATAGGTTAGTTGCTACCATTCTTCCCTCAGTTGCTGCTCAAGCTTTCGTCCACTCAGCAGCAGCTGCTGAAGGATGGCAGCAACTGGGAGGAGATGCGGCACAGGTTTCTACTCGACCCATTACGTCGTCCGTACTGCGTCCCTTAACGCACATTTATCAGGGTAGGATGAGGCGACTTGCAAAACTATTTTTAAATTCTTTCAAAATTATTCAGTTATTAAACTTATCCACTTTGTTGAAGTTGTTTTTGTTATTAGTAAAGGACTATGTAGTACTACAGTAGGTCAATGAGACTCATCTGAAACTGTCCAGAACGTCCTGATCCTTGATCTGCTGATTTGTTGTGGACGTCAGATCCTCCTTTAAATTTGACACGAACGCACTCGGACACTGGCTGATCAAGCTTCTCTGCGAACACATCAGGCCGGAACCTCGGAGCAGTTGTCCGGGTCAGATGCTAATTGGCTGGTTGCCTCCAGTCGCCGGCGCTGTGCTGTAGCTGGGTCATCCGGCGTGTCTTCCTCCAACTCAGCTGAGCTTTTTAGATGCACTGAATGGCTGAACCTATTCGCCTCCAAGAAATATGATGAGCCAATAAAATTTGATTGTCCTCTAATGGCGCTCCCAATGGCTTCCAGTCTTTTGTTAGCACAACCATTCCTTAGCTTTCTCAGAATATGTGATCGGTTATTCCTATTCACGTTCGGTTTCCTCAGCGAAATTATCTTTAAGATTTGGATTAGATGAGCTCAGTCAAACTGCTATTTTGCCTTCAGCATTGCCAAACAATCAAAGGCCCCATGCATCATTGATATTACCTAGGGTAAACGTGTTAACACCCCCAAATTTACCTATCACTGACACGGACACCGACACTTCTATTCCAGCTTATCTCAATTACGAATCTAGGTCCAGAAACTCGCCATCGATGAGCTGTCGAAATCTTCCTTCTAGAGCGATTCGAAACTCGCAAAGACTGTTCATGGATGCCACCACCTCTGCTTATACATATGTGTTTCGCTAGGAGAAAGAAATTGTCTATTGGAACGTGAAAGTGTGTCTAATTTCCTAACGCAGCTCTGAATACTCTGATAGTTTTTCCTGTGACCCTGAAAACAATGTATGGATGTGGGACATGTCGTACTTTATTTGAGGAAGTAGCTAAGCTTGCTGTTAAAGCCAGGCAGTATTCCACTTCAGTTTTTTTTTCAATAGTCTTCTACGGAAAAATCATCAGGAGGAGCTTATCGCGATTTTTCACAAGTTTCTTTACCAAACTGTAGAGAAATCCGTTTGGCAGAGCTTTCTTCTGTAAAGGATGGTCGATACACATTGACACATCTGCCACAGGGCTGTAGAGCTGGTGGTATCGAACGTTGGCATTTAGCGCCCCTTTTGCGGCGGATTTCTCAATGAATCTTCAATTTCCCCTCTAAGATGAGCTCAAAAAGTAGTTCTCTTCATATTTCTAAAGAATCACGTGCACCATTATGACCAGTGTCTCCCACTGTTTATTACCCCTTAGAAAGCTCAAAAATGATTTAGAGGTAAAGCACTGCTTTTGATGTTCATATGAATTTACTTTTTTTTACGATTTACGATTTACAAATACTGACTTTCACAGGGGCAGATATACGTAGTTACCTTTCCTCGGTTTTTTTTCAGGAAATGAATCTGTTTACATCTATTTACGTCCACATTGATTTTTGAAGGAAATTATCCCTTCAATTCCTTTGTCAGGTGAATACACCTCTACCTAAACCAGCAGCGTACCTTGCCGTCCTTTTGTCGTGACGACTGTATAACCACGATCTTTTTCGTTGTACTGGTAGATATCTCTACTCATAACAGCTCTCCAGAAGAAGTTTCACACGCCTGTTGTGGTGCATGCCGCTCTGGCACATCTCTCCACTTCTGTCCACTTCTCCGTATCTCGAACGTTGTGGGACTGCTAGCATGGCTAGCTACATAGCTAACCGCAGAACATTAAATTTGAGAATTTCTCCGATCGTTCGAATTTTCAATTTTTTCTGGAATTGTTGCTTTTTTTCGGACACTGGAGCAAAAATATTTGATAAGTCTAATTTTTGAATCCGTCAATGTTTCGGTTACTGAAATTCGTTTGGAGTCCAACATTTGAAAAAACATACAAATTCTATTCCATTCGTAATCAGAAATCTACTAACCTTCTTTGTTTACAAAGCTTACAAGGAAGCCTCTCTCTAACTTCGCTGTGTACACCATTTTTCTTCGTTTATTCACGGATCACATTTGCACCAGGAAGTGGAAGTCATTTTTAAGAGCTTGGAAGTCAGAACTTGACAGGCGGAAGCTGGTAAGACATCGGAATCTCGAAAATTTTGGCAGTTCAAGGTCTGAATTTCGCCTATCCCTTAACCGCGGGGCTATGCCATGGATCGGTACACTGCTTTGTAGTGTTGAAGCCATTTCGTTCTCATAGCCAACCTTGCTAACCAAGCAGGAAACCTTTCACGTTGGGGGGGGGGGGGG